>CM032232.1:18640000-19210000 GCA_019009955.1 Riptortus pedestris
GAACTTTTATTGGTGGGACTCTTCTGCTTATTGCTGCATTCACCTATGCAGTTTGTCATTCATCCATTCAGATGTCTGGCAGAATGAAACATGCACTGGCTAATACTTGGGTGGCTGTCTCTTTTCTTGCTTTTCTTTTCAGGTATTGATTTTAAACTAAATAATTTCCATGTTTATTGATTATATTTTCATTTAATAATATTTTATTGCTTATTGAGTCATACATTTATTATAATTTATATACATACTGGTATGTATATAGATTGAGAAGATGTGAATCCTCTGTTTTTGCCTGATTGAAGTTGGTATGGCACATTGTTCGTTCAGTGAAATGTTGACATATTATCAAAAGTAACCTACTGAAAATATATTCAATCAATTAAAAAACAAATAGGCAGGTGGCTTCACTTCTATTTCTGACCGTATGGTTTCCACGTTGTAAATATAAATAAATACCATGTTTTTTTGTGTACCTAAATAGTTAGGTTAAGTATTCATCAATACAACTAGAAACTTTGAATTGTTTTTCTTCATTTTTTGTGTGCTTTCTGTTTATTTATTTATTATTGTTTTCTCTTCATGTAACATAAATCTGATCAAAATTTATATCTGTCTTTTGATATGTATCTGCAGTGTATTCTATCGATTAGCCCTTTGCACCTGGCAGGTTTAGGCTAGTAGGTGAGTCTCAGCTTACTTTCGAGTAAAGCATGGCTGTCTCTCCATCATGCATTTAAACAACTTTTTAGCAGATTTCCCTTAAGGAAAATCAGCTATTGAGGTTGTATTCATGATGCGATTTTCGATTTTTTTCTTCAAATGTCCATCCATCCTACCCAGGAGATGACGAAAATGAGGTCCGTTCCAAACTGTGTATATATATATATATATATATATATATATATGTCTGTTACCGCTCTAGCGGTCGCAATTATTGTTTAATCGTTACCAAACTCGATATTTAATCGTTTTATGTAAAATGAAAGATCATGTTCGTGAACAGCTCAAATCGGACCAGGGGGAGGGGGGGGTTTAGAGTGGAGGATTTTCGAAAATTCAAAATATCTCCATTACCATAGGTCGGATCGAAAATTTTTATAAAACTAATCTTATTGAAAATTAAATGTACTATAAATATTGTTATATAAATTTATTCACTATCTTGAATATTAACCGAGATATTTGCATTTTTCAGTTTTCAGCCTTCAGCAAAACGCCACTTCTACTCATGTTAGATAAACAATACTCTGCTACATAATAAATCACATTATTCGAAGTTTAAATACCAAAAATTGTATTGAAGAGACCTTTATTATACGAGGTACATGCAAATATGTCCTGGTGACCCCCCCCCCCTTCCGTCTTAAGTTTTTGGACTATTAAAATTTGATTGATTGAGATAACATTTATTCTGACTCATTATTAATTACAGTTCTAGATATAGTAAATAGTTCTCAATAAAATTAATATGTTATATTCTGATATATTTCAGTAATTGTTTTTCTTTCCGGTGTGAGGCAGGCAGCCCGTTTGTTTGCATTTCTAACCTAATGCTTCCTGTCAGCAGATTATTGAAATTGGATGAAACATTTCTTGTTTCCGTTTGTATTTATTCACGGTGGTATTGTGTTACCAGTATGTAGATTTATCTATTACTAAACTTCACGGGGCAAATATGCTTAGTTTACGCAGCCCCTGCGTGACGGACTTTCATGGTTTGAAATTAGTTTTGCATTGTACATGTATATTTTTACTTTAGTATACGATTTACAGAAGAAGCATCGGTAATGCATGATAACATTAAATATTCTAAATTCTTTTTTAAGATGTAAGTCCTAAAATTATTTTATTTCACATCTTTGTTTACAATAAAGTATCGTTTTTGGTTTGGGGAATCTCAGGTACACAGTACGTCATAAAATGTCTCAAGGGATAAATGACCCTTGGCAACTTATGAGCGAATATTTGACAGCTGAGGAGGAGGTTGGGGCTCTTGGGACCAGAATCCAAATGCTATTATGTTTTGTCTTACCTTTCTCTTGATAGGAGTAGTAAATAACTTCCGTAAGAATAATAATATATGTAATAACTGTAAAAAGCTTCGGTAGATAGATCCAAGGTTTCCTTAAATCCTTATCCTGTTCAGCTCGCAGGTTCTAGCTGGCAATGAGGGCGAGAACACTCAACAGTACAGGAGCCCACCCCACCTCCATCCCGACTGCTACAAGTCCACAGGCTTAAAAAATAAAAATACTTGTTTGTTTATTTAGTTTTGATGGTACCTGCCGCTATTTTGGATAACAATATATTAGTGAAACAGGAAACCTGAGTTTCTTTAACCTGTTATTTAAGATGAAATTACCATCCAAATTAAGAAAACAAAGTCAAGTTTTTTACTTTAGCAGTTGAAAAAGGAATAATTGTATTACTTTAAATTATTTGTTTCATTTAAATAACCAATAATAGTATAGGCATGGATATTCTTAAAATATTAAGGATTTTTTTTTTTTTTTTGCAGTATAGGAATTTATCAAACAGGAAATATTAAGACCTGCCAAGCAGTCGGACTTATGCTGCATTACCTGACTCTTTGCTCTCTATTTTGGATGGCAGTTTCTATAAAGTAAGTTTCAATTATTCTTCTTAATTGAAATTCTGTTTAGTTTAAACAAATAGTTGACCATTTTTTATCATGTATATATTTGTGGTTTTTTTTTTAATTGTTTCCCTACTAAACTCATTTAGAATTGAGCTGTTATTAAACATTTTTGTATTGGCTTCTATTATACTATTTGTCACAACTAACCCATGTTGAATGGATCTCGAATGTGTATTACTGATAACCTTACTTAAACTTCAGATTACAGAAGTATTCCTACTGATAAACAACAGTGTGGGTTTTAAAGGAAGTCTCCATCCTTCATAAATTTTGATTTATAGTTATGAGGAGGGCGTGGAACACGATTTATAAAGGAGCAAATGCACGATCTCTGTGAATTGATAAAACAAATCTTTAGTATCTTTAAGATTTAAAAGCATATGCCTTGTACTATAGTCACAAAGAACCATTAGTTCTGTTGGAAGCTGCTCTTTTCATATTGCTGAACCCAAAAAAATCCATTTGGTGTTTGATACATCCTAGGCTCTCCTTTCCCGGGAGAAATTGTTTAAAATAGAAATAAAAATTTGTATTTTGAACATTATTTAATCACCCAAAATAATCATTACAACCAGACACAGTTTTTGCAGTATATTATATGCTCTTCTGTACACTTTGAATAAAAATTGCCTTACAGCTTTATTTTTTTGTGCTAAACTAAATTTTGTTTAGCTCAAGTAGTTGCTTCAAGGTTGGCTTCTATCCACTTCCCAAATACCTACTAGCCATTAACAACCAAATGAGTAGCAACTGAATTAAAGAAGTAGTGGTCTTTTAACCCACCAAAAGTACTGCTGGTCGAGCTGACCAATCAACCTCTTTTGAGGCATTACCATTAATGTTTAGACAACATTAATGTTTTATTCTATCCTCCCTTACTCCAACTGAGTTTAATCTTGTAAAGGAGAATTAAATAAAAACCATGCTTCAACATCTTTATGAAGATTGAATTATTGGCAAATGACAAAAAGCTGCCGAGGTAAAAGATAACTTTTTTCCAAAGGAATTAACTCCTGTTGACATTCACATTTAAGAATAATTAACTCAATGTAAACAATTTTCAACCTAGGGGATCAAATATTGAAAAACCTGCCATCTTGCATAATTTTTTGGGAAGCCCTTCATGTGTTTTTCAGTTTGTTGATCAGATTGTAGTAGGTTATTCTCTAAAATACACAGTGTGTTTATTTTAATAAAGCTCTACATATTTTACATGTCTTTTTTGACATGAGTTGGTTACTGAATACAGAACTGTCTCTATTTCCATTACATAGCCTACCTTCCACCAGAGTGGTTACTCTATGACTGACAAAAACTAAGATAGCGGCATATCTGCAAGCTAATCTTTCTTGTGTGCTTAAAATCAAATTCCAGGTAGACCAAGATCAAAATTTAGAATTGATTATTTAGAACAGGCATTGTCCATCTTTGATAATGTACAAAAAAAAAAAAAAACATGATCTAAACGCTTTATCCCTGTTTTTATTGAGTACTTTTTCCTATTTTTAATTGTATTAATGTTTTCCTTTCCTTTCTACTTGGTTGTTTCTTTCTTGCTAGGGCACATTATTTTTCAAAGTTTTATTTCTTTGAATTTGGTTAAACAAATTTCTTTCTCTTGGTTAAACCATGGTCTGTGAGGGAGATTTTATTTTCTTCGTTCCAGTGTTCTCTTATTATCCTTTTGCTTTAACCGGAAATCAATTTTAAACATATTACAAAGGTCAGCTGATTAGCAGAGATGCCACTTAATTTTTATCAGTCATAGAGTGACCACTGTGGAAGGTAGTATGTGTATTTTAAATTGAAATTGCTCCATATTTAGTTATTAGTTCCTAATGCAACTTACAGAGCTTTAAAATAAATGCATCAATCCAATGTACTTCTCACCTACTTTTTGAACAGTGTGAAAATGGATTTAGGGTGATGTTATCAAAACATGCATCCTTTTGTTAACATGTTAATGGTCGTATGAGGTTAAGTAATTCCAGATGGCTAGGAGTATACATAATGTATTGAAACAGCCCGGCAAACACATGGCACCACTGTCCAACACTCTTTGACAGCTGCCATCAATGTGTTAATGGGCTATACAACAAAACTTCTTTTAATGTAAGGTCTATAAATTTTATATTTCAATATGTGTGAACTTAGGTCAATACATATTTTGTTTTAGCTGCATGCACCGTGTTGGGTCGAAGAGTGAAGCTGTAGGAGATGAGAGTGTTCCACCTACACGTCACCCAGCATTAGGGCTGTACCTCGTTGGCTGGGGGATCCCTCTGCTCCTAGTAGGCCTGTCTGGTGCTGTCAATCCCATGGGTTATGCTAATCCCCGCTACTGCTCTCTAGGCCCTGGCCCAGGATTCACTCCTGTCATTGTACCTGTTGGTGCTGTTGCTGTATTCATATTTACCCGAGCCTTGATGGTAAGCATTCCAGATTTCTTAATAGTTTCATAGTGGTTCTTAGCTACTCCATTTAAAGATAGTAAGTGATATCACCACTTATATACTGCTACTATAATAAAATGAATTTGTGTTATTTTGAAGATATGACAGTTCAGCTTGACCTATCTAAAGATCTTTACAAATCAATACAAAATCTGTTCCTCTTTGCACAGTTCAAATATTGTGGAAGTCTATTCTAGTACGATTATAATTATGCTCGATGTCATGGCTTAAGCTGCTGTATCTAAGTTTCTTCTACCTCTTCAGAGCCATTCCTTTTTATTGCTAAGTGCTCATCCCCTTTACACCTGTCGAAATGAACCTTCCACACCGGGGAAGCCATTAATACTTGAACATAAATAAGAAATATATGTATCACTTATCTCTCCAAATTGAATTAATTAAAAAAAAGAATTAATATTTTTCTTAATTATATAAACATTTTTTAATTCCCAAACTCATGACATATCAACAATCATTTGTTGTATCATGAACCATTGTATTTTTAGGTTATATACTAAATATTGTTTTCAAAAACCCTTTGCTATGTGAGATACATACAAATTCTTCGTGTGATGATGTCATCATTTAAGATTTTACGTTCTAACACGAAAATGTTTATATGAACTATACCATACTCAATATTTAACCTGTTCTGTCAACACTAAAGATCATAATTGTTATTGGCTCAAATCAGACATGAAATAGTGGTGGTCAGAGGGGGGAGAATTCGAAAATTCAAAATATATCCATTATTGTAAGTTGGATCGTAAAATGTTATAGAACTAGTCTTGTTAAATTATTGATGCTCTACAATTGTTGTTCTATGCAATTTTTTGAAACTGAAATATTAAGCGAACAATTCATATTTTCTAGTTTTCAGTCAGAACACGTGGTGAGATATCACTAGTATGTTATACCAGCACATGGGAAATCTGCTTAGTTTTTGCAGCCCCTGCACGACGGACATTTAAAATGTCAAGCTGGTTTTTATTTTATTATGTATAAAAACTTATTTTGGTTGCTTTACCTTACTATGATGTTTTTAAAATAGTGCATTAGTATTTTTTATTTATTTAGTGCATTTATTTTTTTTATGTTTACATAAACTAACATGGATGACTTCTTTTTGATTCATGAATTTCATTTTAGGTTCGGTCTGCTGCTGTTGAAAAGGATTCTAATGCTCAACTTTCAGAAGGGACTCAAGCAACGGATCTTGAACTATTGGAAACGATAGCCACTCCTCCTGATCGAACAAGTTTACATAGTGTGACAACCCCTAGCAGCCATATTGAGGATTTGGAGCACCCACCTTATGTACAACTTAAAGCGTTTATTATTGTTATAACATTGTTTACTATTGTCTGGGCTTCAGCTACAATGTCTGTTATCCAGCCATTCCATTATTCACACGAAGAAACCATATTTAGTATCTGTTATGCCATATTTCTTGTTGTTTTGGGGGGCTTTGTAGTTTTCTTTTATTGTTTTTCAAGAAGTGATGTGCGCTCTGTTTGGTTTACATTGAAGCACATCAAGAGGTCTCGAAATGTTCAGGATGTTCCAGCTGTGACTCCACCTGTTCTCAACTCTAGAAATAGCATAAGTTCAAGTATTGGCAGAAAATCTATTAGTCCACGCCCAGAACCTCAAGGGGAAGTTTCTCAAAAAACAAATTTTGTCGATTTGCACCGTAGACAGTACCATAACAATGTTATAAATGAGCCCAATACATTTTATAATCCCCACCAAAGCATTGTGGCCAGAAAGTTCTTTAAAAAACAAAGAAGAAAACAAAATAATTTAGGTACAAGAAGAAGCGGAGATGGTGGAAATCCTATATCTCCGGATAATTCAGAATTATTCCTTCTAGGATCTAAAGTGAACAACACCAACATCCATGTTGAACTTCCAACACCTCAATCTTCTAATGTTAACATGCTGAATGGAATGGGTGGGGGAGGGAGGCCCTTGGAACGACTAGTAATTGGAGCTGAGCGGGAGAGAGGGGACAGCTCAGTGAAATATGCATCAGTGGGCTCAGATTGCTGCTCGTGCCTTGTATCTGAAGCTCATTCTGCTACTGACTGCACTAGAGACTTGACATCTGAACATTCGAGCCGCAGTTCCCATCTTTATGCAACAGTAGCACCAGATATATCTCCCCTTCCAGTCAGAAAACACAAACCTTTCTTGCCGGTTGACTATAAAAATGAAATAGTTCACTTAAAAATGCAAGAGCCAACATATGTTGATATTAAATCTTCGGATGAAGATAAGAAAGAAACAAGTGTATAGCATAACGTTCTTTTTTGAACATATCTTTGATCTCATGCTTCCCCAAAATCTCATAAGGGGGTTTCCATATCAAATTCTTTAGCTGTAATGTGTCTATAGAGCTTTGTTTGCTCAAAATTTGTGTGCATTGTCACCAGTTAAATGAGGACATATCCTCTTCTAATGCAATATTTATAGCTTCGAAAAGTAATTCATATTTGGGATCGAAACTGCCTCAGCCTTCACCTTAAAGAAGTTCTTAATCAAAGAGCCTTGTTTGAACTTGATTTCTCTAAGGTCATACTTCAATGAGCTAATGTAGAATTGTATTAATCATGTGACCATTGGAGGTGAGATTGATGCTTTCAAATAAGCTTACTTTGTCTTGAACCTGACTAAACAATTTTCAAAGGCATTTAATCCCTGTACAAATTGCTCACAAGCCAGTTATATCAAGGAGATATATTACTTGTATTTTCTTCAGTTGATGCCCTGAGGAAACTGGTAAAAAAAGATTAACGAAATGTTGGTAGAAAATACTGTGGAACGGCCTATCCAGAAAATCTCTATAATCACGGTTTAAATCTATTAGAACATTAGTTTTTATTCTATCATTAATCTTCTGTAGCTGAGATTCTTTCTTTTAAAGGTTTTACCTCCTTTCTCTTAATTCTTAAATTTTCAGAAAATTATTTGTTCATTGAACAATAGGAAAAGTGAATTAGTGCTGACTTATCTTTTTTTAAAAAAATTCTTGCAGTGCTTCTTCTTTGTTTATACCTATTTAATTTTTTTTCTATTGTTTTGTAAGCAGTAAAGAATATATATATATATATATATATATATATATATATATATATATATATCTATATCTTTTTAGAAATCCATAATAGCAGAAATGCTATCATTTGTTTGACAATCATAAAGCAAAAGACGTTAATCATTACTCATTTTTGTTAATAAAGTATATTTAATTTAATAAACTCAATGAACCTATTTTTTATGTATCATAAAATCATAGGTACAAAAGAGATTAAGTACATAATAATAGGAGTCTGCACCTATCAGTACATACATTCAAAGGTTTGACCTAATCCAATTACAATAAGAAATGAAATTTAATTCTTAAAATATTATGAATAATACTGAAAGAGTTCTTGAAGCTTGACTTATAGCTATTTTCTATAGTAATTAATCATTTTGTGTAATTCATATTTTTTCCTGTAGTCTTAGTTGAAAGGTATTTTCTACTGTTTTCATATACAGCTCAATTCAGTATAAATCCAATAAAGAAAAGTGTCACGCAGAGGCTGGGTAACCTAATCACAATTAACTTGTAGAATTTTACTGTAGACATTTTTGAAGTATCACGCATATAATTAAAATTTAGAGCCTTAGGTTAACCACATGAGTTAAGGAGTTGGCCTTAATACACTTTGTGAACCTAGTCATGAATTAAATTCCCATATGGGCAATAGGAATTTATTTAGTGATAAACTCACCAAATAAAACTCTTAACCCCACCCTAGCTAGAAGAAGTTGGTGGCCTATAGATAACCCATTCCCATTAGCCTTAGTTGAATAAAGTGGATGTAAATAATTGCAATTTATGTTGGAAATAACGCACGAGATATATTAGGTTATGGAGAGGGGAGAGAGGGTGTTATCCTAGATGTTGTTTACATAAAAAATTCCTTTGTCTTCACATATCATAATAAATGAGTATCTTAAGCTAGATCTGTTTAAATTTGAAAATGTGATATCTATGCCAGTATATAATTGCCTCTAAAGTCTTCATCTGTTTGCTCTCTAGTGAATTTTATGATTTTGAAACCAAATTTGTTACCACCAAAAAATGTATAGAACATAATTAACTGGAAATTCATTGGACCTTTACTATGTGAAATACGTATAAATAATTGACATGACGTCATTAATTAACATTTAACATCTGAACTCGATTAATTATATTTGATCAATACCATAGTCGATATATTCATTTCATGCAGATATTCATTACTGGCTGAAATTATATCAGAAGAGTTGGGGGTTAAAGAATGAGTCAAATAAATAATCACACATATCTCCATTATTATGCATCAGATCAAAAAATTGTTGGTAATCGTACTTATTAACGAAATAATGTACTACAATTTTGTTGAATAGATAGATACTTTATTTAACTCTATGTTAACTATTATTCATATTTTTTTTGCTTCAGCTTTCAGTCTCACTCTTCTACTCATCCAAGTTTCACTTTGATTAATTGAGTCATTATACATCTCATTTCCAGCTTAAATTTCAATTTCTGTTTACATAGGTTTTTTTATTATGGGAGAAATAACAAATTTATACAGCTGCTTAACTTGCACAGCTTCTGTGCAACAGGCGTTTTATTATCTAAGTACGTATGATTGGTAGGATTTTAAAGACATTTTTAAAAGTTGTTTCACAATGATTACTTTAATAACAGATTTTCATAAAGGACATCTTTTTAAGCAGATTTCCTTTAAGGGAAATAAGTTATTAATGTTGTACCTATGATGCGGATTCTAAAAAAATCCTACAAATTCCCACCAATCCTTC
Source organism: Riptortus pedestris (assembly GCA_019009955.1). Classification (NCBI taxonomy): domain Eukaryota; kingdom Metazoa; phylum Arthropoda; class Insecta; order Hemiptera; family Alydidae; genus Riptortus; species Riptortus pedestris. The sequence continues at coordinate 18,649,976 of CM032232.1, forward strand.
TAGGAGATGACAAAATTGTATAACATCCGTTCAAAATTGTATAACATGTTTTTTGTGTAATTTTCTATAAATGTTGTTCAAAATATTTTGTTGGATTTATACTGAACCATCCTGGGCATAATTTGTCTTGAGAAAATTCATAATTCAAAGGCAGTTTTGTTCTAATTGAATGTTATGTACCTGTTATAAAATATTTTATAGAACTTGAGATCTGGAAACCCTTTGGGATTAACTAAGAGACTTTATGTATAGATTTTAGTTTAATGTATATATTTATTTTGTATATGATAAGTAATGAATGTAAAATTTATTGTAAAAATATGATGTATATTTGTATATTGAATCCTTATTGTTCTAGGCCTACAGCCTATTTTAGGGGTGTAATTATTTATTGCTAGATGTTTTCCATTTTATTATAAATACTCTATGTAAATAGTTTTTTTACATGATATAATTAAATATTGCAAAAAAACCCATCACATTATAGAAATCATCTGATTTTTTTACTTTTATTTGTGATATTTATTTTAGTATTATATTTGTTTTCTCTTGAGAAAAGTTACTAATGCCAGTGAGTAAACAATTAGAAAAAACGTTAGAGAAGTATGTTAATCAGAATTTAGTTAATTAAAAATAAATTATATATTGATATTATTATCAAAGTTATATTATTATATATTATTTAATAAAGCTGGTTTACTATAATAGCATAAATCCATGACAATAAATGGCAAAACAGTACTTGTCAAATCAAATTTCTCTAATTCAATAAGTGGCTGTTTCTCTTCTAGAAAAATTTGTCTTACTTTTTTTTTCTTTTATATTTACACATTACATACATATAGCTAGTAAAAAAAATTATATATGCATGCAAATAAAGATTATTCTGACCATAATCAAAATATTTGAGGAATTTATTAATTCATTAGCACAGCTTTGATACAGTTTATTTGAAAATTATATTCATGTTTCAGTCTAATAATCACTCATTTATCAAAATAAATTTACATTAAATTATAACTTTTGTTTGTTCTGTACTCAAATCAGAATTGGATTTCGATGTATTAAAATCAAAGCTTACTTTGCCGTTCTTCACCTCACAAATTTATTTAGCATAATTAATTAAATACTGTACTAGAAAATAGTTGACTCAAAAAAAATAAATTAATTAAGAGTATTTTATATGCATAACCAATTTATGAATATAAGATAGTATTTTTACTCTGAAGATCAGATCACCGAATAAAAGAAGTTATGCTGACAGCTTTTTCCCCCCTCGTTGAATTTAAATGTTTGGGACCTTACAGCTCCTAGACCCATTCATATGTAATAGAAAAAAAAAAACCTGGAAGACAAACATCACTATAGCGGCCAAAATCTATTAGATATAAATTAGGCACTTAAAATCGAAGGTAATTTTCCATTGCCAGCTGCTAGGTTCTAGTTGCTTACTCACATTTTCTGCAAGTATTAACGTACAGTTCAGCCAACTATTCTACATGTTCCAACACAACCCAACCATAACATTCAGCCCTTTTTAATGGTGTATGTCTTACAAAATCTATTGGCTGCCTCTGGTCCGCCATCTTTGCTTCATGGTGTACAAGTTTCATTTCCACATACAACTGATGACCATATTATAAAGTTACAATTTTGCCTCTCTAGAGAAACTTATAAAGCAGACCGATATCTGCATGGTATAAAAGCATCTGACATTTTATAACTCCTGCTATGCTGTAGCACTGTGTTAAAATTCCTCACAGTTGCTTAAATGAACTTTTTATAATTCAAAAAAAGTGGGCTCACTCTCTTCTCCCATATCAGCAAGCTCACCAAGTTTCAATAAACGATCATCATTGGCAGCAAACACTTTCATTTGGCTAGTAAAATCATAAATACTCTTAACTTCAGCTATCAGTTCTACTAGCTTTGGGTAACAGAAATGTAAGAGGAGTCTTCATAAAGACTCATGGGAAAGAATCTATTTCCCCTTTGAAAAATGGCATAGATCTTATGTGTATTAATTTCTCCATGATTTTTTTTTTTTTTTTAATAGAAAGGCTCACCAATAAAGTTCTTAAAACTGACCTGACCTTTAATTTTGAATAACATGGAAAAACTTACTTTTATAAGATATAAACAAAGTTTGGCCTTCTAGTCAGAATCACTTACAATACTGTTTGTCTTCCTTCAGTGGGAAAAAGTAAAAGCAATAAGTAAATTAGATTGTTTGTTTTTTTTTTTTTTTTAAAAAAAAAAAAAGATTTTAGAATAAAAAAAAATAAGCATTTTGTTGAAATACTATCAAGAGGGTCTGTTACAATAATAGCCCATGAAAAAATACCGGACTTTATTTTGGAATATTGGTACTCAAAAGAAAAATAAATGGCACAATGGCTCATCATATTAATCTGTTGTCTCGTCATAACAGTTATGTTGAAACAGTTACTAAACAAAACTAGAATTTTATGGAATGTCTTGATTTAATTGAAATTTGCATTGACTAGCCCCTAACCCTACTACAGAATTTCATCTATATTCATTAATGATACTTCCATATTTTTATGATAATACAAAAATTGAAATTACTCTTTTGTTAATTAATTTCCTATGAAGTACACGTTAAATATATATATAATCAGAATTTGCGAGAAAATCAAGCTTTTAGTTTTTTTCAAAACTAAATAAAATAAAGGACCGCAATATTTTCAAGATATATCTCAATGTAGGCTGAGGTAGGAAAGAACAGCAAAATACTAATTTTGGTTGTCTGAAATTCCCCTATTTTGGAATTTGAAATATTGTTAAATTAACATTTTATAATGGTACAGTATACCAAAATTTTTAATGATATATTCAACAAAAGTTTTTGAATTTCCAAAAGGGGGATGTGTAGAACATTTTTGCAGAAGTGACTGGGTATATATACCGACTGGGTAGTGCCAATACCATGGTTCAAATTCAGTCCGTATTTGTGATTCATATCTGCTCTTTATGAAGATTATTTCTGCATTCCATTAAGATATTCAACTGAAAAATTGATAAGGTCCTTGTTGTAGAGAATTTACCAAAAAATGTTAGTATAAATTAGTAAAAATTGCAATTCTTTAGAACAAAAAACATTATTAATAAATTACTCTTCCTAAAATGTTTTTCTTATTATTTGTCTTTTTATAACCATAATCTCCAGTATAAACTTAAATATTTCATTATAGTCTGCTATATATAAATTTTTATTAAACATAATTAGAATACTACTTATACTTCTACTATATGTCTGTGAATACATATTTTTATTTTTTTATCTGTAATCATGAAGTGTCAATTGTTGTAAGTGTTTACTGGCTTCCATAATTATAAATGTTTATATAATTATCATTTATTTATTTTACCTTTACTCCTTCCTTATTTCATACATTAGCTCCATATTCTATTAAAATTCTCTAGTACAAATTATTTTGGAAATTTTAGAGAATGAAGAATCATATATTATAGGCAGGGCCCACGCTACCATATATGTGCAATGCACATGAGCCCAAAAAAAAAATTTGGATTTTATTCTGTTTATTTCACTTTGATATTTTAGTCTACAAATAAATATGACTTTTAAAGTTCAGTTCTTTGCTTTATTTCAAGCACCTACCTACCATAAAAAAAAAGATAATTTGAAATGCCATAAGGGGCGCCAAAATCCTATTTTGCACACAGGCGCCAGTAGCCCTTACGGGCGCCCTGATTATAGGCTAGGAAATGCACCTTTCTCTACAATATTTATTTAAGTAATACAGTGTTTTAAGATAGTTACGTCTAACTTCAAATCAGTTTTTTCAACCACAGTCCAGAGTATTGGCTGGACTGCCAATGCAATCTGTAAGATTATAAGTATCTCTGTTATTATCCTTCAGATCAAAATTGATTCTTGTTCTATACATTTTTCTGTGCTCAAATAGTACCATACTCCAGTGGCATATTACGTATACCATCAGTAAACCACTATTGAAACATATGGAATATGAGATGGCACCATCTGTGTGGTTTTCTTATATGTGGTAAATATGCTTGGTGATTTTTATTTGTTGGTGAAGAAAAACACATATATTCAAACAACATTCATCAGCATTGAGAGCTCTTGAGTGATTTGTAGGCATTATTAATTTCAAATTGTGCAGTTAGCATATGATAACAGATCCTATTGTAACTAGATGAAAAAAGAAAAGGAATAATTACGATGAATATCTACTTTTGGATTCATGAGGAACTTCAAACAGTCCAGAGTAAAACATTTCCCTTCTGGCTGAGTAGATTATAGTTGAGTATATTGGAATCATAAATAACCACATTTATGGCCAATAATAAACTATATTTTTTAAAAAAACATTAAATCATCCAAATGTTTTTGTGAATTGTTTCTAGAAAAATATTTTTTTTTAATTAAGGGAAATCTGCTAAAATCAAAGCTCTCTAAAACTCCTTACGTAATAATGAGGATACTACAAATATAATGTATTATATTTCTACTGTACTCACTGGCATATAGATTTGTTGGCTATTAAACTTACCAAATGTGATCATAGCTGCTAGTCAAGTAGCTGAGCGTCCCTCCTAATTTCCTGTGTTGACACTAGCCGACTTGCCCATCTCTAGCTAGTAAACTCTCTCAAAGTGATTGAGCCTTTACAGGAACCATGTGCACCGCACATATATTTTGTCAGCGTCCATAGTTTTTTAACTCAGTATTACTGGGATAGACGATTACTAGGTCAGCAGTCCAAAATTACAGATGAAAAGATCTTTTCCCAGTAACGTAAAATATAATTTTAAAAAATGATACCAAAGAGCCTGTACAATGACTTTAAGTGCTGTAAATGTGAATCAGTCCAAAGAGGCTGTCTTTAGAAAATAGTGCCAGAATTTATTTTCTACAAAAACATGTGACCTACAACTGCCTGATATGAATCAATACTCCTGCTATTGTGTATTGGTTTAATACATTCAAGAATGAATAATCTTAATATGTTTAATGCATGTTCTATTAGTGCAATCCATTTTCCAGTACGACAAGTAGAAGACTGATGGAAGAATTGTAAAGTTTATTTTTTTTTTCTTCATTCATTTAACTGCTAAAGAATGCTTCCGAAGTCGGAGAATAAAAATACAGATATCTCGGTAAAACAATTGTTTTTGTTGTATTCAAAATGTTCTGGTGAATAGACTAATGTGCATGCCAGTTATGTTTCTCCCTCAGAAATCCATAAATCTATATTGTTCATCAAGTAAAACTTCATTTTTTCTATAAAAGTATTTATGAAACAAAATATCTATTTACACATTGTGAATTTTGAAAGATTTTTAAATATCCTTATTATTTTTTTTTATTGGTTCAGGGAAGTAGTGTCATTTGCTTGTGTTTCTTTAGTCCTTTTTCTAAACCAAAAATAAAGAGTATTTTCATATGTGAAATATAATACTTTAATCATTTTATGTGATTTTATACGCACTCTCCACTGGTAAAAGCTGGAAGAGATTGCTAGCAACCTAAGAAAAAGTATTTTTTTTCTAAATTAAATAAGGATGCTTTTAAATATGCTATGTCAGGATTATAGGCTCCAAAATAGACTTACAACTTTGCAAACGTTTTTTTTTTTTTTTTTTTTTTTACTAAGATACTTTGTTTATGTGATAAAGTAGCTGCTTGTATGTCCAATTTTTCTTTTTCTATACAGCCAAACTTTATAAAAGTCAAAGTGACATCAAAATAATTTTTATTTACAAAAGGAAGATAAAACAGGTGTCACATGAGATACTTTGTGAATCCTACAGTGCCAATTTTTTCTTTTTTATAATAAAATAAATAAAATTTACAGTTCTTAGGTTCCACAAAAAATATAACAGGAAAACAATACAAATAAATAATCCAATAGATTTTTTTTAAAAATAAAATATATAAGAGAAAAAACAATCTGCACAAAGAGCAAGTGGTGTCAAGTATATGTGTGATAAATAACACACATCACATTCATTTTGATAATCTTTAAATCATATTTTAAATAAATTAACAAAATATCACTATGCAATTTTCCATGAGCTCAAGGTTTTCATATCTTAAATTATTCTCTGTATTATCCATAAAATTCTATCTAAATTTATAAATTATATGACATCCATAAAGGAAACTAGCCACCTGAAGTTTAGTTACATAAAGACATTCATAGTATGCAATTCTTTAATATACAATTTAGTATTATTACAGGAACTGTAATTGTGCTTATCAATTATACACTCGTCATTACTTAAAGTCTATCTGTTCTATTAAAACATCACTTCAATATAAAAAGGTTTTCGGCAGTCAAATACAAATAAAACATTGGCACATACTGAAAAAAATAATAAATTAAAAAATTATCCTGAATAACATGTTTTCTGGATTGTTTATCAGTCGAGTTTTCATTAGAAAATATAGTCTTAAGCACACAAGTCAGGGTTAAATTAAACATACTACAACTTTTCGCTTATTGAAGCAGAAAATATATAGTATGATTAATTAAAATTTGCATCTCAATGTAGAGCAATTTTCATAACAAATGAAATGTTTTAACTATCTTAATATCTTGCTGAATCCGCTAGATTTATATAAAGCAGAACACAACTTGTTCATTAAACTGTAAGATCATATACAATAGTAACACTTTACATGAGTTGTATTTTCACAATTCTTTTCAAAAATATCTTAGATAAAACATCCATAAATATTAACACATATTCATATATTTGTATAACTTCATCAAGAGATTCAGGGAATGAAAACTATTCTATTATCCAATAGTCTATATAATGCTATACAGAGTAGGTCAATATAAATCTGAGAAAAATTGTCGGGTATAATAGAACAACACCAACTGCACTGCAGCTCACTAAAACATTTTTTGCAAATATGATTTGTTCATTTTTTTTTAATATATATATTTAATCAGAATTCCAGTAAAAAAAATATTATTTACTGCTTCTTACCTGCTATTTTACACTTTTGGATATGCCTACTAACATTTGTATCATTGTTGTTTAACATAGGGGTCATTAGGGGATAAACGTCCCTCTCTTTCAATGAACAAAGCACCAAAAGAATATAAAATATTTGACAGGCAAACACCTATTTAGACGCATTTATTTACAATATTTTAAATTTATTGTTGATGAGGGACTGGTAAAAGTTTTTATTAGATTGCGTAGTAAATGGAAAGTAGCTAGGACCTTCTCTATTGCTCCTTTATAGGAAAACCAGGGAACTCAACTCTGTGGAGATGTATATGTAGGCAATTTCAGTCACTGTTAATGGAGTAGATTATTAGCAATGAAATACCTGTCTGACAAAAAACAATAGACCCATTAAATTAAATTCAAGCTTCACAATGTACAGCCTTGCAATCTATCAGTATAATAAATTTCATACTGGTTTGGGAATATTGGATTCTGGTATTCACAAACAAATGAAGTTATGGATTGTTAAATAATAAATGGATTGTTTTATTGCTTGTTAATGTATTGAAAACAACAATACAAAAATCTCAATAAGATGTTAACCAAAAATTGTACTAACAGTGCCAGTGGTAGAAACTGTAAATGTAACAGTGTTAACTATTTAAGGTAGTATTCTATCATTAACAATAAAAAAATCCAGAAATGCTTCGAATGGAATGGTTTGTAAAGTAATGAGCTGAGTGGTGGAGTCCTATTAAATTTTATTAAAAGTTGATACCCAAATATTTAACGGGTTTATGATGGACCACTCTGTACAGGAGAAAGTGATGTGGTAACAAGTAAACTCCTTTGACAGACAATTATCTCATTTTAAACTCTCATTCTTCATCCTGAGCATTTAACCACTTTAGTCGGAACTAAAGACGCACAGCTCAAATGTGATGGCAGGTAAAAATATTCTCTCAAAGAAAATCTCTACTCAATTCCACGTGGGCCGTCAATTGGCATCGTATGAAGTACTTCGTCTAGAAGCTGAAGCGCTCTGTGTAAATGTACCTGAAAACAATAAATTCGCAATTTTTGTTTAATCGTTACCAAACTCAGTATTTAATCAAAATTGTAAAAAGAAAGATCAAGTTCGTTAATGAAATCGCACCAGTGGGAGGGGAGTTTAGAGGCGGAATTTTGAAAATTCGAAATATCACCGTTACTATACATCGCATTGAAAATTTGTATAGAACCAATCTTATTGCAAATTACACTTCCTATAAATATTGTTATGTACATTTATACTCTATCTTGAATATTAACCGAGATATTTGCATTTTTATTAAGTGCGTGCAGATAATGGATGAGATGAGATCGACTGATGTCGGTTCTATTCGTGACCCCGTCAAAAGCTAGTTCCGTAACTGTTCAGCTCTCGTGAAATTGGTTTAGAGACTCGTTACTACTACTGTTACTAGTATGCAGATTTCTTCATTGTAAAACTTCACGTGGGAAATCTACTTAATTAAGCAGCCCCTGCACGGCGGACTTTTGTTATAATCATAAGTGTCATATGCAGCTGACTGACCCCAGGCTATGAATGTGTGTGAATTGGCAGGCGTGTCCAAGTAACTGGGCAGTTCTGTTAGCTATTAGAAATTATGCCGAGCTAATGTGCTATAATGTTGGTTACATTGTATATTATTAATTATATATATATATATATATATATATATATATATATATATATATATATTTATTTGTAGACGTTATTTTTATTTATCTTTTTTGTTTCTTTTTTTACTCTATATTTTTATTTTATATTCTTACTGTATTTTGTTTAATTTCTGTTACAAACTTATTACTTTTATTTCATTAACATTTACTTTTATATTTAATTCCACCTGACTGATGATTTAGCTGTATAGTCAACAATTCACCATTGGTGAGCAGATACACTCAATTCTTTAATAAAGTGTTTTTCTTCTTTTTTTACAGACAATGATAGAGCAATGTGTGACTATTGTTTATTAGTAGCTAATTTGTGAGCAAATGAGCTCATGATTGATGGATACTTACTTCAATCCAGCAGGGTGTTTCCTTTATTGACTGTCTCGGATAGTCAGGACCCCAACCCTTGACGAAACTTAATCGAAGTATACACAACCTCCTTAAATCATCAACTCCAATGCAAGCAGCAGAACTCAAACCTAGACAGTGAAAATAATCAACAAATTAGTTGTGAATTCATACAGAATATAGAGTGTGGAGGGGTCAGTATTGATAAACAAAACTCAAACTGACAAAATGTACATTTTTTAAACCCTTAAAGAAAACTATAAATGAAAATGCATTTTATTGATGTCTAGGATTGAATACACCATCAGTAAATAATTAATAATTCATTTCTTTATAGTTGTATGATTAGCTCTAAATTGTAGCTTAAATGGTAGAATACTAGACAAGATATTCAGGATGCCTGAGGTCAATTCCAAGAAGTAAGAGACACTTTTTTCACAAATAAAAAGATAACATTAATTAAATTAATAACTACTTGGCAATATTTCATTTTTTAGTGAATTTTCCAAATAAACAGTTAGATAATCTCCCTAAATCTTTGTAAAAATGTATAACAGTGTCAAGCAATCCATAGTTACTTTTGAAAGACACATCAGATATTTTTTTTAATCTAGTATAAAAAACAAAATAATATTTATTCCCTAAAAAATTCCTTAGATAGAAAAAAATAAAGTGTCCCTCATTAACGAGCTGCAGGCATCCAAAGAGTAAGGTAGTGCTAAGGTATGCAGAGAATAATCCATTCAGCATGTGCTAAGTTACTTAACAAATATTATATTCTTAACAACCTTTACTGAGTACCAAAACGTACTTATTTGTATACCCAACAATTATCTAGTGCAAGCAAAGTAATTAATGTCTTTCAAAATTACTACTTCTCATATAATTGTAAAATGAAGGGTTATTAGGAACTATGAAAATATATTGAAAGCAAAATATTAATATTCTACTCACATCATTTCACTCATAAAAATTTTATAAATCTGTCAGATCAAGCTTATGCCATTATTTTAATGTATTTTATCATGTTAATTAGAAAAAAACAAAACAAATCACATGCTCAATACTAGTATACTAGACTGGTCTAGTTCTAATGGCCGACAGGTCAACATCCAGGATGTTCGGGCACTAATCACTAATAATGATGCACTGCATTGAAAGCGCTATGTCATTTTAATAAATTCTTACAGTGGAAGTGTAGCCATTTTGCTTATCTACCTACATTAGAAGTCACTTCCACTTCCCAGAATACCAACTCAGAACATTGCTTTAATTCTAGAATGTTGATAATGCTACAGGATTTTCACCTGGGGGGAATTTGACCCCCCCCCCATAAATCTGAGTAAATATGATGCAGAAATAAATACAATTAATCCCCAAGCAGGATTTGAACCTATTTTTAAAAATGTACCAATATTATTCAGACCTGTGCACTAAGACTCGTTTTTATTGCCTGAGATTCTCATATGAATAATACGATTAAATGACAATACAGAGAAATAAAACTTACTAATTGCAGGAGCAATGCCACCAACACTATGAGGACCAGGTATGTGGCCAGCAACAGCAGCTGCTTGCGCTGCAGCAGCAGCTTGGGCAGTAGCTGCTTGATGCTGCATTTGTGAGTGACACTGCCGTAAATCAAATACCTGCGGATAATGAGTAATTATATTAACACGAGCCAAACACTAATTACACAGGCCAACATAATTTTTTTTTTTTAATTTACTAATGACCCTTATAGATTTTTTGTGTGCTGAATCCAAATCTGGCTTTGATTTTTTTTTATCACCCATAGTTTTCGAGCAATCTACTATTTATTATATAGTGTAAAACCTCTTACTACTCTTGGAAAAATGAATGAAGCTATTTTATAGCATAAGCATGGTTTGTATTTACAGTAGCTGCTTACAACAATGATATAATGTGCTAATACAGGTTTCACTGGTCAGCTGGAATTGATTTATACTTTCTTTCTCTTTTTTTTATAAGCTTCTTGTGTAGCTTTTTCTGCGATTAGTCGCTTGCTGAACTTCTTGGTGAAGTGACCAACAGTAGTCCCCCATCATGTTCATGTTCCAGCGGCCCTGGTAGTGTTTTCCCTTACTTTAATATCCTGATGAAAATACTCATCTATGCTCTATCAAAATGCCCTTCACTAACCTCTCCCAAATTCTGCGAGAAGTTACGTAGGTGGCTGTTAAAAATCGAACATTCAAGCTCATCAAACACCCTAAATTTTTGAACTTGTTTAACATATTATCTAAAGTAGAAACATATTCTGGGTGTTTCTCATTTCCCAAGAATGATTTATTTGAATGATACTCATGCTTCTTTGTCATTTAAGGGCATAGTAGTGGATTCAATGTCAAACATCAATTTTCTGATGTCAGGTCCGACAAATAAGCCTTCTTTCAGTTTAGCCTCTGAATGTGAGGAAACTGTCGGCAGAGATACTTAAAACATGGTCGACCTTTAGGCAAAGCATTTACAAACCTTTTCTTTAGGCTCTCTCACAGGTCAATCAATTCTTTCTACACCATGCTGATCCCTTGCTCTGCTGTGCCATTCACACAAGAAACAAGGAAATTTGGTAAAACACACCTTGCTGGCCAAGAAGTATACATGTTACTTTTAAATCGCCACATATCATCCAACCATTAGCAGAATAGCCTATTTTATTTAACACTATATCTAGGTTGACAGCTGTTTACTGTAAAATAGAATCTGGAGTGTTTCAGCAACTCTACATACATTATGCCAACATTTTTCAATTTATTTAAAGTATAAAAAACCTGTTAAATTCTATAAAAATCGGATAATTTTTATTTATAATCGGTTAAAGTTTATTTATAAAATGCAAAAAAATAGTGGGTGATGCAGCTTTTAAAGGATCATATTTGGATTCAGCACCCTAAAAAATATAAGAATTAAGTATTTTCTGAGAGAATTTTTTTTTTTCAGTTTGGGCATTTGTTATCCAAGTAGAATATAATCTATTCTATCTCTATATATTACTAAACCTTTGCCTCTTTTCAAATATGTAGATTATTGATCAAGATCTTCATCCTCTATATAGACGCACACTCCTAGATGTATTAATTATCAGGATAAGGCAGAGACTAAATACCTTGAACTTTCAAAGTTAATCAGCCTTAGACTGTAAAGTTTTAGACATCTAATGGCATTTATATTACACTTAGAGTTTGAGCTGAGATTTCCAATATTTTCTGACTGAAGACTGAAAGCACTTAAACAAATATTCACTAAAAGCAGTATATTTATAAAAACAATGCTTATAAAATATTAACATATACGAGGTTTGTTTAGAAAATGACAGGAATTCTTAAATTTCAAGGGAATGGAGAGCCTGATTGCCAAAACATTTTTTTTTTTTATGTTGGTATACATGACCCTGAAGTATGGCAACATTTTCAGCTGTATAAACTGTTTATTTTATCTGTGAAAGCCACTAAGGTTAGACGTGTTTTATGAGTTCGGCGATTACTGTTTGATAAAAGAAATGGATCAAAGGATTTGTATCAAATTTTGAGTAAAAAAGAAATGTGAAACAATGTGTATGAAATGTTAAAAAAAGGTCTATGGTGAAACTGCTATAATTGTATGTAAAACAAGATTTTATAAGTGTTTTCAAGATGACCGTGAAGACATTTAAGAAGCTAGCCAATCCAGGGGTATTAACAGCCGATGAAAACATGGAAAACGTAGAACAAATGGTTATGAACGATCGCCGAATCTACTAAAATACCAATATTGAATAAAAATAGTATAAAATCTAAGCAGATAATGACCCCATTTTTAAATACAACCAGACTGTTGAATACCTTGATATAAGCTGAAGGGTATATTTTGTGAACCGCATCACCAGGGGAACGTCCTGCCTCCCTGTCAAGGTAATACGACTGGACAAAGACGGAGTGATCTGAGAGGCATCGCAGCCAAACATCTCCTTCTCCTCTAAGGTCAAGTTGGACTCCTTTCCCTATGTGAAGCCTTAAAATAAATTTAAATATTAATCACAGACCAATGTAAAATGTCATTAACCATAGTTTCAATTAAAAAAGTGATTATTATTATTTATTAACATCCACATTTTGCTACAATGGCTAACTGGGATGAGTTATCTACAGGTTACCACTCTTTTCTAGTCAAAGTGAGACTAAGGATTTTATTTCATGAGCTCGTCACTAAATAAATTCCTGTTGCTCAGGAATCGAACTCACCACTCTAGGTTTACCATGTGGAATTAACACTAACGCTTTAACATACATGGCTAATCTGAGCCCACCCCCCAAAAAAAAGTTATTATATATATATATACATACATATCTGCCAGTTGCTCGTTAGCCATTAGTTATTGAATGGTGATAAAGGTGGTTGGGTATCAGTTACAAAAAGTACTTTATCCATCAAATAAGTGAGTTTTTTTTTTTTTTTTAGTACTGACAGTTTCAGATATCACTTGTATCCTAAGCTGTCAATACTAAAAACGCACTTATCTATTTGATGGATTAAATACTTACTTTTTGTAGCTGATAACGAACCATCCTTTATTGTTTTTATATATATATAAATATATATATATATATATATATATATATATGTATAGGCTATAAACAATATATCATTGAAAGCGACAGATACTATATTATAGAAATCAACTTATTTTTCAAAAACATAACTAACAAATAAATAATGAATTCTAGGGCCTAATTCATATACAGCATGAAATTAAAGTAAGCAAAGGAATGATGGTGGCATATAATGTGATACTTTCTTAGAATAACAAAAAATTTCGTAGTTAAGCCAAATTATCTGGTCTGGGGATATTGAACCTCTTAATCAAAGATAAATGTGCACTCCAAAAAAACTGAAGTCACAAAGGAACATGTCTAGGTAAAGTGGTGAATAAATGAATTCTTAAAACCCTTTCCCAGCAGCCTCGGCAATCAGTGCCTCAAGTTTATGGAAATGAAATTTATTGTGAAAAATTTAAACATGTCTGCTTGACTTCCCCTGTCTTTTCTCTTTGATGCTGTCTTTCTACAAATAGTGACAATTAATTTTTTTTCTGACTGCTTGACTTTTGTATTTAGTAGAAGTTTTCTTCATTTGAAGGACTCTCTTTTAAAAAGAGAGTTGTAGTATAGGATGGACCATTGTCGAATTTCTAGCCTCAATTCAAATCCAACAAATTCTTTTAGTTAGCATTAAACCAGCACATACATCCCTCTTTTTAGATTTATACTTCCACTCGCTTAGTCATAATGATACAATAGTTTTTTAAGTAAAATCTTGCTGCTACTTATAAGGTTGCTAAATTACACTAAATCTAGCACTTTTTTCCCTTCTATATAAAGGAAAAAAAGAATTCACGGGGGAGGACAAATTAGGTATGTAATAAAAAAGAAATGTATTTAATAGAGAATAGGAACAATGGTATTAAAAAATAATAATTTATATACCTGGCTCGCTCACTTTGCTCAGTACGGTGTACGTTACTTAGGGCTCCGAGGCAGAAACGATTAGCCCCAGAGGGGTCGACATAACCATCGACTGTAACACTGGGCGACGATGAAGAGACTTTGAAAGTTTCACCTACTTGTGTATCGAGCTCAAAGTAGGCAATCGAGCACCAATGCTCAGGGGCAGGCTGGCTCGAGAGTAGACCGCCAACACCGAGCTCAGATCCTACTCCATGTCCCCCTGCAAACAATAAGGCTAATTAATTTCAATGTCATTCTTATTGGTTAGTATTAAAATTATACTATCTTTAAATGCTACAGAAAATCAAATAACTGTATAGTAAATATTTTGAATAAACATTTGATATATTGCAAGTTAACTCATAACTCAATCTGAAAAAAAAAGTTTGTCAAGCAGTAGCTGTATAATTAGTGTTTTTTTTAAGGTGCCTAGAATTTAGGTAATTAATATGATTAATTTCAAATCATATTGATGTCTAGGATCCTTAAGATAATAAAGTTTGGTTTAATAGACATCAGGCACCTAGTACCTAGTCCCTAGCACAATTACTAATCTAGCCCCTAGTAAAATTACTAAAAAAAACATTTATGAACTAATAACACCAACAAAAACAAATATGTATAAGTAATAGAATATATTATACATGAAATTACATTAATAGTTTCATTAAATGAATAAAAATCCGAGGTCTTGACTTTGAAATTATAATTGATCTACAGATATGTAAAACATTTTAATTACTTTAACATGGCACTCCAAAACTTGGCTTTGAAGTATTTATTGTATAATTTTGTCATGTGAGCAACCTCAATAGCTACTTTTTGCAATACTCGTACCTGCTTACCCATTAATTGCACGAAAAAATATTAGGTGACGGAATAAATTTACACAGCTTTTTATAAAAAATTAGGAATTTCTTGTGAATGAATGGTACATTACGTTTCATTCAAAGTATTTTCCATCAGCTCTCAGGTGCCAATCAGCTGAACAGGTGATAATCAGGAGGGGCATAGTCTGGTGATACAACGAATGGGGTAAAGCTTCCCACTTAAGTGATTCCAAGTATGTTTTTACCAGCATTGCAAAATATGGATGAGCATTATTGTATAGGAGAATAATTTTGTTGTGTCTGAAGTATTAATGGGCCCCTTTTTCTTTGATTGCCCGACATCTCATTGATTTTGTTCGGTAGAGAGCTCCAGTAATTTTTTCGCTCGGTTTGAGAAACTCATAATACGTGACACCAAGCTGATCCAACCGAATACACAACATGAGTTTTTTCCATGAATATTCGGCTTATCTGTTGATTTTGATGATTCGTCAGACTTAACCCATGACGTTTTCTTCTTTAGGCCATCACATTAGATCCATTTTTCTCGCCAGTGACTTCGATGCAAAACACTCTTTTTTATGCCTGACAAGCAGCATTTTACTCATGCGTAATCAGTGTTCAACATTTCTCGACTTAATTCCCTTGTTTCTGAATCATTCCTAACAATTATAAGCGATTTGAAATTGCTTATCAATTGTTGAGTCACTTATAATAATTCTTTTTGCGTTTGGACAAAATCTTCCTCCAATAATAATACCATGTCTTCCACATCAAACTCACCGTTAAACTTAAACTTTTGAAACCTCTCCTGAGAACTTCTCTCACTTTAAGAAGCCTCGCCATATGCTTCTAGAAGTAATCTGTGTCTCAGCTGCAGATTATTTCAAATTAAATAACTAACTTTAAATGTCAAACAAATGTTGCTTATTCGGCACAAAATTTGACATTTTTACACGAAAAAAAAACTATGTGATGCTGATATAGAGCCACCAATACTTCAAGGTCACGTTGTTACCAGATTATAAAACTTGATTACATCTGAAAATATAAACACAACCTTCTGATAGGGCCAGCTTTTGCCAAACAGTGGAAACTTATTTGTATAAAAGACCAAAGTTGTAACAAATGATTTTTTTTTTTTTATTTTTTTTTAAATATTGGTTAAATATCATTATTTTATCTTGCTCAATAACAGAGATATTTCTAATTTTCATTTTTACCCCTCATAAACTCCCACTCCCCCTCCCCGGGGCAATTCTGGAATCAATCTTTCTTTCTCGAAAAAAAGTTTAAAAGTGAAGTTTAGTGTCAATACCTCAACAAATTTGTGGCAACTAGGAAACGAATAAACAATCTACATATCAATCAAATTTTAAAATTCAAACTGACTTTGTTTTTGGAACTCATTTACTATGATTCCCAAAGACCTGAAGGAATTTTTGTGTAATTTTGTCATGTGAGAAACCTCAATGGCTACTTTTTCTAAAGAAAAACCACTAAAATGGAGCTCTTTCAAAGGATCGGTATTATAATATAATTATGAACTTTCTTAAATTTGATATACATACACTAAACATATTAAAGTTAAGGGCAGAAAATTGAAAATAAAATATGTTGTAAATATTAACTTTTTGATACTCACAGTAAGTGTTGTGAAGAGGTTGGTGTGGTGGAGGCTGCATACTCTGGGTGTAGGTGAGCGTGTAACCAGTCCATGTAGCTTGCTGTGCCGGGCTTGTATAGCCCTCACTCTGCGTAGGTCCAGGGCTCTGAGCGTTTGTCTGCCCACTTCGAACTGTACCACCAACACTGGTCTCGCCCACTTCAACAGATACCAAACGCAAATTAATTAATCCTATTCGATGAAAATCATCTTTATCATCAAACTAAATTACTTAAGTTATAGCAATTTCTCTATGGAGAAAAAAAAAACATTTAAAATTTAAAGTTTTGTTAGACAGAAAACTTGAAAGTACTAATAGCAGTAAATTGCATTTAATTTGTACTGATAAAACAGTAATAGGTGAATTTGGAATGAAATTCCAGACTCTGCCACCATTTAAATGCACTTGCATAAAAGACACTTGCAGTAGATTGTATCCTTCTTACCAACTACTGGGAGCTTCTATTTACGCAAACACTAAGGAAAGGCCCCGTCAGAAGATTGACAGCTCTTATCCCTTCGGCACTCAAAGTGTTAATTTTTGGTCCTACACCACCATTTTTGGGAGCGGTAGTGAGAGAATTCAAGAGGTCAATGCACTGGATTGCTATGCTACAGGTGGGAGTAACTGTATTCGCCGAGTGGTTATCAGACTTTGAGGTTGGAGTTCAATCCATACCTCCAGTATCCTCTCAACATCATGAGGCAAGTTTGATAACTACTTGAATAAACATTTTTCAATTTTTAGTCTGTAGTACCACCAGACTATGATGACTTGACCACCCACAAAAGTCATGTGGCAAGCCTAGGCCTTCCACTGGCAGTTGAGGCAAGAATCTTTGATATGATCATTCACTAGGTTTCTTTTCTATAAATTGTTTTGTAAGAAAAACTGAAATAATTTAATAAATATAAGTATCAGTAATTGATTAAAATAATACAGATGCTTATGATGTGGTAATCAATCAACTACGTTAGAGATTGGTTGACCAATTGCACAACCTGTTCATCTGTAATAATAAATATAGTTAAATAATGAACACAGATTAATGCATCTTAATCTACAGGACTTCTAAGATTTATACTATGGCTATAAGGATACCAAAAATAATCAATAAATAAGGGAAAATAATTACCAATAGGAGTTTCAGGTGTTTCAATAGTTTGCTGTTGTAGAGGTGGGTAAAAGGTAGGTTGTGATGGAGGTTGTGGTTCCGTCGGAGAGACGAGTGCAGGGGCTGTACTGGTAACAAGGGTGCTCCCACCTCCACTACTACTGCTTCCTACAAATAACACATATCTAAATATAATCCAAAGGAGACTAACTCCAATGATGGATAGACTAAACAAGAGTTGTCAAAAGGGGAATCATGATCTCATCATTCTCAAACTTGCGAGATACTAACTCAAAAGAAGCTTCAATAAAGTGCTAACAATTATTTTTGTAATATAAATTATGCATGATTTATTATCAAATTAGAAGGAAATATTTATGTAAGTATTCTATAGTTTTTTGAGATTTAAGTCCCTCAGAGGGGTAAGAGAGTATGTGGGCTAGGTAGTGTCCGTAGGGTATGTACAGGTATAATATGTGTTAGCTAGGTTGTGCTCTTCAGGCAATGGATTAGTGTACATATGTGGAGTAGGTAGTGCTCCAAAGACCATGGATGTGTGGACATATAGTGTTACCTTTATTACAAACTCAGTAATAAATGTTATTTATTAGAGTTCTTTTGGATTGCAAAATTAAAAACAGACAGGCTTCAGAGTTTTTATCACTGCACAATTTATTTAACAATGCATAATACACTTGATTAATTATTCTTAACTACTACTCACAGTATGCACTGTTCTTCTTATTACACAGTCCAATAACTCACTCACAAAAACACGGCACTGCACTGTCCTTTACTTAAACACGGCACTACACTGTTCTTTACAGAATCACGGCATAACGCTCTTCTTCACATAGAACACTTTACCACACTAGAACTAAAACAAACTGTTCAATAAACCTGCACAGAACGCACTGTTATTCACTTGTAGAGAGCTGAGAACAAACTAACTCTCAGGACGAGCTGGACGCTTTTATAAACGAGTGGCGACATCAAAGGAGAACGCCTCGAATGGACTAGATGCTTAGTCTAGGCACTTCTGACACCAGCGGTCCTTCCATAGGTCAGCTCCTTTCATCTTTCATCGTACTTCTTAAATATTTGATTAACTCTGTTTAATTTTACATGCACATAGTTTTTGTAACAATATAAACAAGGCAGTGATTCACAGATTATGGATGTGTACACATATACTGGCTAGGTAGTGCTCCACAGGCCATGGATGTGTATAAACATATGGATTAGATAGTGCTCCAGAGGCCATGGACGTGTAAACACATATGGGCTAGGAAGTGGCTCCACAGGTCATGGTAATGTATACGTATGTAGGCTAGGGAGTATGGATGTATATACACATGTGGGCTAGGTAGTGCTCCACAGGCCATGGATGTGTATAAACATATGGATTAGATAGTGCTCCAGAGACCATGGACGTGTATACACATGTTGGCTAGGAAGTGGTTCCACAGGTCATGGTAATGTAACAAATTAGCTGCATAATGCGTAAACTAACTTATTTTATTACTATAGTTTATATAAAACAATTGATTACAAATAAGATGGTTAGGGTAAAGAACGGAAAGTGAAGAGGTAGGAGGGCCTTTGGAGTAACTAACCATCTGAGTGGGTGGCCCTAGGCCACCAGTCTCTTGCACGACTGATGAACATTGAAAGAGTAAAAGGTAGAAAACATTATTATCAGAGGAGATAGAAGAATTTCAACCAAAAACTGGGGTTGTAATACTTGAACAAAATAAGATTCCCTGGAACATATGTAACGATAATTGTTGTCTTATGAAAAACAAAAGTTATGTTTTGTTCAAAAATAGGGAGAATGTATTTAGAATTCAAGTTTCTTGTTTTTAAGTATTTCTGATTAAATTATAATATGTAACGAAAAATTAAGTTTAAATTATTAGATTATTCACAGGTAAATTAGTTATTGGATTTTTAATGTATGCAATATATAAAACAGATACAAATAGTGTTGGGAGTGAATTGACAGTGAAATACGTTAAAATACAAAATCTGATACAGAGGCACTTCATGACTTCGTTGTACTCCTATTTAAATTACGGTACCTCTGTTCCAATGTATCAAATCAAAAAATGTCACAGAATATGAATTGTAGATCCTTTTATGATAAACAAAAATGGTTCTATACAAATTTTAAGTCGACACAAAGAAATATCCAGGTTATTATTTCTGCCTCCCTCTAACGCCCCATGCGATAACCCCTTTCTCCTTAGTCAAAAGGAGGAGGCACCCAACTAGATGGTAACATTCTAAGGTTAGTTGTTTATGAATTATGCGAGATATGTAAATACTCAAACCTAATCTCAAAAGGTGTTTAGGATGTCAAAACAGATTCCGTTGAAATCTGAAACTTTATGTGATTACAATACTTACTTTACTTTGCGCAAGGTTATGTCCATAAATTATGTCATTCATATTGGTTTATTTATTAAATACATATACTAGCAGATTTCCTTTATCTCTTAAACACTCTGGTAATTATCTCGACACTGCCTGTTGTTGCAAGATAATAGGAAAAATGGCCTTGAGTCAGAGAGAAAGATCAATACACTTGTAAGAACATTATAAACATTTTATGTAAAACTAATGGGAAAGTTTGTAAAAGGCTGGAACTGGAACAGGAGTAATGCAACATCATTCTAGGGGCCTTAATTTGTATTTGATAAATACTGAACTAGATATTTAAAAATTTCATGTAAATACTTTCCTCTTCACTCGTAAACAATTGAAATCAACCATAAATAGAGAGAGTTTTGAGAAGGAACAAGATCAAAAGTTAAAAATGTATACATTATAATGAGACAGATCGAAAAATATTACATAATCTATCTTGATGAAAATATAATATTTTACAATTTTCTTCTAATTCAAATATTAACTGAATTATATGTGAATCTTCAGTTAAACCCCCACTACTAATCAGAAAAAAGGAGGGCCAAAAAAAAAAATTTCAAATTTTGTTATATGTAGGGAGACACAAAAATATTTATGTAGGATCTTTTTTGTTTATCATGAAAAGATCTAGCAATTATGTTCCACGATATTCTTTGATACAGTGTATAGGAACAGATACGTTGTATATCACTTTCTTATGAAATGCAAGCAGACATTTTGTTTATTAAATTTAATAGGAGTGCAAGGGAGTTGTGTAGTACACATATCAGATTTTTTTACTAATATAGGGGGGGAGGCATGTTTTGTACCAATGTTTTGGTTTATGTCATCCAATACATCAGTCTAGCATTAAATCTAAAATTCTACAATTCTTTATGAATAAAAAAGAAAATAAAGGTCACCAAACCTATAATATCTCAATTATAAGACAAAACCAAACAAGGAACATCTACAAAAAATAAATAAAAATAGCTGCAAATAAAACAAATGTTGGTGTGTGAAAACATAAATACTTGTTACCTATGAAGATGCTTGTCGAAACAGTAGGGAAATACTCACTGTGGATGGATTGTTGAGGTGAAGACTGCTGAGTCCAAGATGGCCTAGGTGGGTCAACCACACTTCTACTCGCAGGTGGGGGGCGGCCTTCCAGCTTTACACCAAGAAAATTTCCTCCTTCACCACCAACATTTACTAAGCCTACATTGTTCCCAATAACCACACGGCATAGCATGTGCAAGGCGAAAGTAAAAGAAAAAAAATAAGCTCATTAAAGAAAAGAAAAATTGAAATAAATTAAAACAAAAATACTATTAAACTACACTAAGAACAACTAAAGTGCTTTATAATTAACAATAAAAAACAAAACAAAATGTGCAACTAAAAGATGTTTTTATACAGGAAATGATTTTGGCCAATTTCGGAGCTTTAAAGTAAATAATCTTGATAATTTTGGGCTTAAATACTTGAATTATAAAACTAACTAGTTAAGGCACCAGGCTTCATTTGGGAAATCATTAGAGGCTGAATGATGATGGTATACTTTTGGTAAGGCTATGCACAATATTTTAATATTTCCCCGTCTCACTTTTTAGGTTTTATACCTGAATGTCTAGTAACTAAAGCAATTTATAAAATTTTTTGTCTTGAAAAATAAAATAAAAAAAATGATTTCCTAATCAATCTGTGACTTCAAAATATAGTGGGCAATATTAATCACCATCATGGATCAGCATTCAGCATTATTAAGTACCATTTCTGAGGTAGATTTCTTCAGGAAATATTTAGACTGTAAATGTTATTCATTGCAAACACTATAAGCCTTATCTATTTACATTTCCGGTCTGTGCACTCACTTTTATTAAATTTTACAGCTTAGATGGAGAATCAATGAAGGGGCGAACTGGAATTTGCAAAAATTGTTCTACTGACAAACCCCATGGGCGATCCCTCAATTACAGACTGACGGTGTATAAGCTGACATTCATTGTTCATCACTCCCCTAAATGAATTGAATAGTTATTAATGTTTTCCTAGGAAAAATGATTATTCCAACAAACTGCTGAGGGCAAAAAATAAAAAATTGGTCCATTTCCCGATTGAATTGATCCATCACACAGGGGGTGCACAAACTCAGCAGATTTCCCATGTGGTGGTATACCATACATCAAATCTTAATTGATGACATCACCACACAATGAATTTGCATTTATCTTACTTACATAATAAAGAAATCTTAAAAAACAATATTTGGGATGTAAGATTAGAATAAATTGGTTCGTGAATAACAGCTAATTGTTAATATGGTATGAGTAGGAGTGGGGGTTTACTTAAGAATGAAAACTAAAAAATCCAAATATCACTGTTAATATTCATGATAGAGAAAATATGTATATAACAAATTGTATAGGTAATTTAATTTGCAATAAGATTTGTAATTTATAATTTTTCAATCTGACGTATAGTAACAGAGATATTTCAAATTTTCAAAATTACTCCCTCCCTCTGGTCCGATTTCTGCTATTAACAAACTTGCGACTGCTTGAGCGTTAACAGGCAAATATATATACTTTTTTTTTTGAGGGAAATTTTTCAAAAATTGGGTCATAAGTACAACCTCAAGTATATAGCTGATTTCTCTTAAGGGGTTCGTATTGCAGTATGGAATGACACCTGGCAAAATAGGTCATGAAGAGCAATGGTCTGCCATGCTCAGTTTTTGTTAAAACGGCTGCTGCATTTCCGGTATTCCAATGAAGTTCAAGTTACCGTAGATATTCAAGTTGCCAAACTTGATGACAAAACCCATTAATTACACAGCTAATGAAAATTTAGAGTAGGCCTCTCAGAACTTTAACTCAAATCATCTAGTTCCAAGTTAATCAGTGTTCTAATGCGGTTATCCTTAAATCTTTAAAATCTCTTAAAGGTTTTAAAAATTAACAACAGGAGAAAGTTAGCTGAATGAATAATTTTCCTTTCTATAAGAAGGGAATTCATTAGGCCCAATGCATCTGCCTCACCCAAAATGAGGGTTGGGGTTATTTTTTGTAGGCTTTACTGTTCAAACAAACATTCCACTCAATAATTCCTGAATAAAAGAGACAAGGTACTTCCTAATGAAGCTTCCATGGAAGGATTTTCTAATAAAATACAACCTATCTAATAATATTTGAGCCAAAAATAAAATTTGCAAAGAGTAGTATTTTCTAATATTCAGGCACTTTCAGTAGGTAAAAGTATTAAAACATGAAAACATTTCTACTGATTTTTTTCCTGCAAAAAACACTTGACAAATATATTCTTATTATTCACATTTCATCAAGCTACAAAAAAATAAAATAATAAAAAAACAAAAATAACTACTAAACAGTGTGCTTGCATAGAGTTGGTAGCTAAGGTGAAAAATTGTAAATATTACATAAGAAAAGAGGTGAATACCGTGGATCTGCGGAGAATGGAACTGTATTGGCTGGGGCGCATGATGCTGGACAGTTGCTTGATCTTCAACTTCTATACTCCCAGAAACGACACTGTACTCATCCTTCACAACTCTACTAGGTCCCGACTGCAAGCTTAGCCCTGATAAATCTAATAACAAACATATTACACAAATTACAATGGCAATATTTATCATTTTAAAACTCATTTCAAGCTGTGGGTTGAACAATGTGTAACCCAGAAAAGTTAAGTAGCATAAAGACTGCTTAAACTATATTTCACCCTGATAAGCTCATCTAACCATTTATTATCTATTTATCATTAATAAGAAGCCTATTCAAACTTTAGGCTGTCTAGTTCTCTGGTGGATGAATATTCAGCAGTGGAAAGCCCTGTATGCTGGATTATGTGTACGCTCTAGTGTTATCCGTTATAATTCCATCTTTTCTACTTGAAACTCCACTAGTTCCAGGCTTTTGGCCAATAGTCACATTTCAGTGTCTATCATCAAGATCCTCATCCGAAAAAGAATCACCTTCACTTTCACAAGCACCCGGAAAATTAACAAAACATTTAACATACAACAAAATTTCTTCATAAAAAAAAAAATTCTTTTCACGGGCATTGTGAAGCACTAAACCGTTCACTTGAAAAGCAGAAAATATGCAAGGGAAAATTGCAGGTAATGAGCAACGGTACGTGATGTTGAAAAACCAGTGTAGGTATAAAGGGAATCTGTCTATAGAGAAGCTAAAAATGAGAAAAGTAAATCCCTATGCCATCTATCGGCTTTGAAGGACAATGTAGCTTCTATAAAAAGCCAACAGATGGCAATAGTGGAAGAACTAATCTAATAGCTTGTAGGAATCGAGTGCTTAACACCCCAGACTATTATATCAGTCCATATCACCCGGGGCATGTCTCGCTCCAAATTATTATATCAGGCTGTAACATTCCTGGGACAAAAAAAAACCTAGACTGATATATTAGTCCTTAGAAGCCTAAGGGTTAAATACAACTTGAAATTTAAGTTATACATGAGGTGTAAGTTATACATAATTGCTTTAAATAAAAATCCCATGAGTAGGAGTGGGGATTAACTGAAGGTCGAGAACAAAATACACCAACATGCTTATCAATCACTTATTTGATAAGATTGATTATGTAGAATTTTTTGTCCAACTCAAAATACCGGATATTTCAATTTATTTTTTTTTTTTTCTAATTTACTCCTTTACCCCTCCCATCCTAATATTGGTTTGATTATAAAGAAAAAAAAACCTTAGAGCTGATGAATTAGTTAATAGTAAGTTTCATAAAACATGAAACAATTATTCAACGTGCTTTCAGAAGCTTGTCAGTGAAGCAATACCTGGTTCAGCCATTTGCTCTACAAACTAAGACTAGCTATAAATCAGATCTATAGTCTTAAGAAGGTACAAATATGATAATACTTTTGTGATTAAGTATTAATGAAAAGAATATATGTAAAAGCTATTTAATGGTTTTATGAATGGAAAAGCTATTTTATGGTATTAATCGTGTTTCTCTGATGTATGGAAAGATTGAACGGAAAACATAAACTTAACTTCTAGAAATCTTGCATAAAAAAAAGAGGCTCATGTCCTTATGTTATATGAACTAAATTAAAAAAAAATAAAATCCAATAGGCGCAGGACGGATTGGTGTTATACTGCAACCTTTCAACTTTGGGCATCTTAATATCCTCTATATTTCAAAGAAAAAAATTCAAATACTCGTATATGTACAGAGTATTTATTGAGCTTTCAACAACAAAGGTCAGCAACAAAAAGTTTCTAACCACTTTACAATTAGCTCCCCCCCCCCCCCAATTGATAATATAATTAATACAAAAATGGTTCAGTGTCGTAAGATAGATAAAAGCCTGAGCACAATAATAAGAACTTAAGAGCCCATGTAGTTCAACATTTCCATTGCCTTTTGATGATGAGTCTATTGACTACGGTTATGAACACAGCTATTTTTTTTTTTTACAATAAAGCAATGAAGAACTATTTTTTAACGAAGAAAAAAAAAAAAAAAAAAAAAGCAATGATAATGAGTTCTAATTTCTTCCTTAATTGTCTGCTGTTAATGTATCCTAAAAACTGAATTCTATTATTTAAATTAATATAATAAATAAAGAATTATGTTAATTAACTGTTTTTGGGGGAAATAAAAAGCACTGAAGAGTTTATTAAATATTAATTGAATGAAATCCTAAAACCATTTGAATTCAAAATGGAAATGCTCTAAGTAAATTATTGTGATATACGAATTACCACAGACATGAAAATTTGTTTATCACAATATAATATTTCCTTAGATCTCTCTTAGTCCCAATAGAAAGGTAAATATTTGAAATCAAGAAAAACCTGTCTGGCCATAACAAATATTGCAAGACTCTTAATTTCCTATGAAACAGGATCAAAGGGTTTAATCCTAAAATGAAAACAGCTCTTGGAGGTTACTGATCCACATTATTTTTAATAACCATTTTATGTGTAGTTCAATTGCTTTCATTTGTATGTTAAATGATAAAATTTACATATATAATCATAATCAAAAACTACACTTTTAATGTTGAATAGGGTTAATTTCTGCAGTATTTATTTGTAAGGCAATATCTCGGCCCAGGATACTTATCATGAAAACTTTAAATCATCGTTAAAGAAAAGAAAATCCCGTACAATCTTCATTTTGTGAAGTCATATATTTCAAATGGCATTTCCATATAACTGGGCTCCATATATTTATTCTCATATAATCTCCTCGTAAAAACTAATATATCCAACTATACAAGGAAACATCAATGGTTTGTAATTCACACTACAAAACTCAAAAAGTAACCAACTATTTAGAAAATATCATTTAAATGTTTCTGATTTAATCATTTAAGGGTGAGATAATATCTAATTTATGCCTTTACAAGCACTATTAACTTACTGCTCTCATTAATTCAAGGAGAGCTGACGATCAGTACATATATACTCAATGTATACCACTAATATTTTTTAAAAAAAAGAAGAAAGATTAAATTTGGGAATATACACTAAATATTACCTATTCCAGGAGAAACTACTCTTTCATAATGATAAGGATTGACGCAGACAGAGTCACATTTGAGATCAAAAGCATATTGACAGTATTTCACATGTTTCAATTCATTCTTGTGGAGATCAGGCCACCGCCATATCCTAGCATAAATTACGTGAGGGAAACCTTTCCGTCCAGCAACCTGACAAATTCATTAGAATAGGTATTAAAATGTATTTCCAAAATATAAATTCTTCATTTCATGGTTTATGCTATAAATGTAAACAAACCTGAAGACGACCATCCAAAGTTCTTTGGATAGTAACACATTTACTGTGATGTGAGCCATTTGTTGTTATGGCAGTGATTAAACTATCAAGCTCATCTCTTTTCTCCTACAATCAAATAGAAAAACACAAAGGATTTAAAAACCTCTAATCACCTTTATTAACTCAACACTCCATATAAAAGTATAAGAACCTTCAGTTTCTTCACCAAGCTTTCAATAGCCCTTTTCGCAAAACCTTCTGACTCGCCTCCTTGTCGATGACACATAAGACTGTGAACAATGCTTAAACAAGCATCCGCAGAAGTAGGGGTACTTGTGTTCATAGCAGACATTTCTTGAGGTGAAAAATAGGTTTAATCTGGTTGGAATAATACATGAACAAGGCACCTGAAGAACAACAAAAGTCTTGTGGAACTAATTTAGGCCATTATTAGCACTTGAGTAATACACTTCCTTCTCAATAGACTCATTCTGTCACCAACTTACCTTCTAAAAGTACATTAGAGCAGAATTGGTGCAGGGCACCCCACGATACAAACATAATGTTCAGGTTAACACAATAACAAATGTATGAGCGTTCTTGTATCACATATACAAAAACACTACAAATCAGTGTTGTAGTCCCATTCAAAAAACTTTTTAATATAAACTCTGATTCTGCCTAGTAAAAAAACGTATTTGAGCACGAACTTAACGTATCTAAGCTATTAAACAGTTACAGAAAATATTTGGAAGCCGTCATTATAAAATATGACATAGTCCTCATATTAAGCTATTATCAGCCTAATCTATTTATTGTTAGAGAAGGAACAGACTTCGTTGTTTACCAAGGGTACTTATTTTTGGTTCGGCACGTTGTTAACATATTTAATACCTAAATACACTTCTTCATAGAGATTTTTAAAACTAATCATAATTCCTCCAAAGATAATTAGACAAATTGCGAAATATTGGCAAGATTTGTTTATGTAGTACTATGTGGAAATGATTTTAATGTTGTATTTTGAAAAATGAAATAATATTAAAACGTTTAAATTTATATACTTAAAGAAACAAAAGATTTCCCAGAAATCAACAAATACTTGTCGTGTAGGATTAACAATGATCATGTAAAATAACAAAGAAAAGAGGGGGGGCGTCCAGTAGAAACAAAGGTTAAGTTTTTCTATTTAATATACCAAAATTGGCCAGATGAAAATTCTAAACACTTGAACAATCTGTTGCTGATAATAGTTATTTAACAATATTAAATAATCATTCGTGATATTTGCAATGACGAGTGTAAACGTCAGACTCCCATTGTAGAGAATTGCCGCCTTAAATCTTTTCATACTTATTTGACGTACCTAGCTGTGATTCATTCAGAAAGAGTTTTGAATTTGAATACTTCCCTTAGCCAAAGATGAATATATTTCATAAAGATTCAAATTCTGTAATGATAAGGAACTGGACTAGAGCATCTGCCATCAGCTGAGATTGTTAGAGTCGAAGGCCTTCATCATGAGTCCGTCAGTAAATCACAGTTTTATTATCAGTGGAGCATACAGAATTCTTTATAGATGAGAGCTGCGTCTTGATGGATCTTTACTCTTAAATAAAATATTAAATGAAATCAATGGAGCTGTCCCAAGATATTTAAGAAAGAACATTATATTCATCTTATAAATATGAATCCCCTCCAGCCCTTATTATATTGTCTGCCAAAGGTAGACAAACCATCTCGCACCTATAACAAGAGTTTTGTTGTCTTCGAATTATTTAATATTCCGGGGTAATTTTTACAAGATGTCAAAGGGGCTCATTGTGGCTGCTGCGAATTATTAATGGATTACCTGAATGGTATACACATCATGACCAATTAAGTATGTACATCGAGTTTTGCTTCAGCTATGGAGATGTCTGTTTTATTTATTTATTTTTTTGGCATGAAACAGGACCTCCGGGGTTTACACGAATATCTAAACAGTGTCCAAGCATCCATTAAGTTTGCTCCAGAGTTAGGGGGATAGAATATTAATCTTTATCTAGACTCGTCTTTGCATGAAACCCACATTCATATTCAGAGGAAAGCCCACAACTGGTATTTTGGTGCCTGCGTATTCCTTCTACCATCTCAAGTTGCCATTGATGTAGTGAACTCGGTAGTCGAACATAAACATTTAATACAAAAGGACTATGTTATTCCTTTCCATACTCAGTACAAAATGTCTGATTTGTGCCATTTGTTTGACATGTACGTTTTATGGAGGCCACAAGACACTGATGATGAAACATTGCTCTTGAAAGCGGCTTTGTATCTTTTGGTCAATAAACTTCTATGGGGAGTGCCACGATATTTCCCCCTGTTTTTTTTATTTACAGCCTGAAGTCTCCCCGAAATATTTCTATGCCTGAATCAGTAAAACAGTTATCACTCCAAAAGGTCTAAAAAAAACAATAACATATTTTCAACCTCTTGTCCAAAAATGCAAAAAAATAGATTATGGCCCTTTCGCCATGTAAATAATTTCAATCGGAAGGGTTAGACGTTTTATTTCAAAACTTCCCCCAGATACGGTTGTACATCGTGTTGATCAATCTCCAAATTAAACTCCGACCATGAATTCCTTGATTCTCACTCTGAGGAGGCTAAAGATCTCTAAATTCTATAATGTCAACCGAAAAATATATGCATATATATACAGCATGTTTAGGGACAATGGGTAGTGCCCGTACTTTATGTTGGGTTTCAAAATGTCCATTTGACTTTTATATTTTACTACCATGTACTGATTGGACGTCAGTGATTTCTAGGTTTTGTTACAGAGCTGCAACAGCTCGACTGTAAATCTCAAAAGTCTGTCACGCAGGGGATGTGTAAACTGAGCAGATTTCACAAGTGTTCCACGTATTTGCTTTTATTTCAAAAAGTAAAAGTTAAATGAGAATAATATTTGGTATTTATGCTTCAAATAACGTGTTTTATAATATAACAGCTTATTGTTAATATGAGATAAGTAGGAGAGGGGGGTTATTAAAGGCTGAAAACTAAAATACAAGTATCTGGGTTAATAATCAAGATAGTGAAAAAAATGCACATAACAACATTTATAAAAAACAGACAAATATATATATATATATATATATATATATATATATATATATATATATCTTTATACATATAATTCAACTTTACGTGTGTATGTCACTGAACTCTTCTCACGTGTGTATGTCCTAAACGGCTGGACCGATTTGAACTACTTTTTTTGTATGGTAAATCAAGTAAAGGGTTGGAACCGCCAGTATAGATGATACTGAAGTAATATCGTCATATTAATATTTTTTGTATGCGTTTGGGTGACGCCCTGGATGGTTTAGATTCACAAATCAGCCCGGCAGATGGAGCAGGAGTGGAGGTTGTAAGAGAGGCCTAAAATTAAAAATAGCGATATTTCGTTTCTTATTGGTTTTTCGGAAAATATACACAGGGTAAAAGTTGTTTATTTTGTTATATTCACTTTTGTCGCATAACAAAGAATAAACGAGATATACACTAAAAAACTAATCAGATTTTCCACTTTATGTTATACAATAGAGCAATCTCCATACGAGTACCGAATAGTTACGAAGACGGCAGAACTAGCTTTCGGCAAAAACGAACCGACCATAGCTCGTTAATATTCAAGATATAAAATAAATAAGATTCAATAAGATGCAATAAGATTGGTTCTATACAACATTTCGATCCAACGTATAGTAACGGAAATATTTCGAATTTTCGAAATCCCCTCTCTTAACCCTCCCTACTCTCAGCCGTTAACGAACTTGATCTTTCTTTTTACATAAAACGACTAAATACTGAGTTTGGTGACGATGAAACAAAAATTGCGACCGCTAGAGCGGTAATAGACATATATATATATATATAGTTTTGAGCGGACCTCATTTTCGTCATCTCCTGGTATGATCGACGGACTTTTGAAGAAATTTTTCGAAAATCGCGCCATGAGTACGACCTCAATAGCTAATTTCCCTTAAGGGAAATCTGCTAAAAAATTAAAGCAGGAGCCAAACATTTTATTGGGCACTAACGATTGAACCCAACTTAACAAAACTCTATTGTAAATTAGCATTAATTCTTCCATGATTATAAGCTATATTATATTTTTTAGTAATGTTCCGAATACCAAAAGAACGCTTATTTTTGTTTTGTGGATTACGAAAAGGCCTTCGACTCAATCAAAAGAGGATATATCTGGCAAGCTCTCGCAGAAAGTGGAGTTGACTCCCTCTATATAGGCATAATAAAAGAAATGTACCAAGACTCAGTGGGATTCGTGTCTTTAGATAAAAGAGGCCGTACTTTCAAAATTGGCAGGGGTGTAAGACAAGGATGCCCTCTATCTCCAATCCTATTCAACTGCGTCCTGGACAAAATTTTTAGTGAATTGAACTGGACAGAGTTAGGCCTAGTGATCAACGGTAGCTTCCTCAACAACCTCCGCTTCGCAGATGACTTATGCCTGATTGCGGATAATACTAAAAATGCTCACAGAACTTATGAAGGTTAGCACAAAATATGGCCTGAGAGTTAACCACCAAGAAACATGTATTATGACAAACGCAGAAAAACCAGCAGTTGTAATTGAAGGGAAGGAATTTGAGTATGTAAAGGAATACATCTACATCGGACAGTGTGTGTCTTTTAAAGGAAGAATGGAAAACGAGCTTCAGAGAAGAATCAAAATAGGATGGTCTAAGAACTGGTCACTCAAGAAGATCTTCAAAGGCTCGCTCAGTGACAAGTTGAAAAGCAAGGTGCTGAGCATGTGTGTTGATCCTTCCATACTCTACGGAGCCCAGACCTGGGCGCTTACAGCCAGAGCAGATTCAAAGCTGAACTCGACACAGATGGCTATGCTCAGGAGTATACTAGGAGTTAAAAAGAGGGACAGGAAGAGGAATGTGGATATTTTAAAAAGAGTGCCGGTGAAGAACCTCAGAGTTGAAGCACACCGATTGAAGTGGGGCTGGGCAGGTCATCTGGCTAGAATGAATGACAAGCGATGGGCGAAGGTCTGCACAGAATGGATCCCAAGGGACATGGTCAGGAATAGATGAAGACAGTGCCTGAGATGGAGGGACGAGCTTACTTCAGTCGTTGGCAACAATTGGCGGAGAGTGGCGAGAGATCGAGAATGGTGGAAGAGGACGATCGGAAAACAATGACAATTAGGATGGACTCCTTATTATACCTCCTAAGGGAGAGGCTTTTATCCTGAAAAGGATGCCAATAAAGCTTATTATTATTATTTATATTTTTTTAGTTTCGAAGGGGAGTGGGGTTTATAAGGGAGGCCTGAATAAAACATTCCCGATATTTCATTTTCTATTTAGGCAAACGTGCACATAACAAAGGTTGTTTCTATTATTAAAAGTAGCTTTTGTTTAACGTAATATTATTACATTTAATATCCTAATCGCTTGAAATATCATGCAGGACAACGTCTGTCGGGTCCACTAGACCTATATATATATATAAATTATGAACGGACTTCATTTTCATCATCTACTAGGTAGGATCGATGGACATTTGAAGAAATATTTCAGAAAATCGTGTCACGAGTTCAACCCACATTGCTGATTCCCCTAAAGGGAAATCCGCTAATAAAACTTGAACCACAGTCAATGAGAACAACAGGGCCGTAGAAGGAATCTGTCATATGCTGAAAGAATTTTATTTTTATTTTTTAAACAATTAATTTTTTAATTTATTTTTTTTAATCTAGTTATTTTTTATGATCTACGAATTTATATAATTTATAATATACTTAATGTTTTCTGATATAATTTCGGCGTAACCTCTAGATGGTTGCATTTTTGCGTAACTTCCTTTGTTCCTTCTTTAGTAGTCTCTTGCTAATGAAAGTTGTGTTGGCTTCTTTCTTATAACAATTGAGTATTTTCATTCTTAAGTGCTTTTTACTTGTACTATTTTTTTATATATATAAATCAGATTGTTGTAAAGTGTAATTGATGTTGTGTTTACTTATTTCAATTATTACAGTAGGACTTTCGAGTGTTTTATTGAACATTTGGCATCTTTTATGGGGGAGGAAAGGTCTTAAAAAAAAGTAAATTAAATGATACGTTTTTACTATAATTTATCGTGTTTATTTAATAATTTAGTCGGAAAATGGGTTCAGAAGAATTGAAACATTTTGCTATTCAAGGAAGCAAATTAAGTTGGACGTTTACAGTGCATGCAAAGAAGCTAGAAGACACAATTAAAGCTGGCATTTCTGAATGTATTATAGATATTTATGAAGAATTAGCAAAATTTGTTGATAAGGCAGAAAGGTTATTTCATATTGACCAGCAGGTGAGCGAACTTGTATTTAAATTAGATATGAATGAAAATGAAAGAGAAATAATTTGACCAAAATTTATATAATTTATTAACATCCCACTTTTTGCTACTATAACTAATTGGGACGGATTATCTACAGGTCACAGCCCTTTTCTAGCCAGGGTGGGACTAAGGATTTTATTTAATGAATTTCGTTACTAAATTCCTCTGCCCAGGCGGAATCGAACTCGCCACTCTAGGGTTACCATATGAGATTAAGGTCAAAGCTTTAACTCGTATAGTCAACCTAAGCCCTGATTTGTGCAAATTGAGACCGTTAGAAAAAGATTTAAAGAAAGAAACAACATCTTTCTAAAGCTGAAACGAAATTTGAAATCTCTTATGTAATGCATAATGTTTTCTACTGCATACTATAATTTGTGACAAACTATTTTTACGTCAGCAAAAGACCTTTTTTCACAGTTCCTTTATTATATTAGTACCTATTGACCTCAACCACTTGTTCTTCTTTGGAACTAATATACACAATAGTTGCATTCATTTGAATGCAATATTTTTATCACATACACTAATATTTTAAAAATTATGAGAACGATAATATTTGTTACTTATGCACTTAACTTTATATGCTTGCAAACAATTTGTAGTTTAAAATCAATTAATTATAAACTGTCAATTTTGATTTCTAAATTATCCCTTAAACCAAGAAATCTAAAATTAAAGTCACAAAAATAAGCTAAACCTATAAATTAGTTTTATTAATATTTCAGAATTCAGTGCACTAGAACTTACATATATAATTGCCCGGCATATTTTCCGTTGCGATCGATCTTAACGTATCGATTTTTCTTTTGCGGTAAGCAGTTCCTGCAGTTGGCCGCAGTTTCGTGTTTAAATTGTGTAAACATTTCTTGTTGTTTATCCCTCTCGGCTTGGGAATATAGTTGTCATATTACCAGGTTTCAAAATTTGAAAGTCGAATTCAAACCCTAACTCTTGTCGTGTAATTAATTTACTTTTCCTAGTGGTGACTATAATTTTCTAGTGTATACACGTAAATACTTAACTGACGCCTTCTTTGAATCATGAACATTAAGAAAAATATTCAAAACAATGTCGATGAAGTGGATAATGCAGGAATTATTGATATACAGGCTGAGCAGGTGAAACAAATTGTTCATTTTGTTTAGGAATGTAGACTTTTCTGATATATGATTACTTTACCTATATATTGGTAATTTCCGTTATGGATTTCTTATTGTGCTTCATTATTTTTTTCCTTTGCACGCGTGAATTTAAGAATGATTTAATATTATTCAATAGAGACTATTAATACTTTTGTTAGTTATTAACACAGGAATAGTTTTTCATTGTCTCTTTTATTTATTTATTTATTCTTTTACAGAATGGTGTTAGGAAAGTGTTATAACTTAAATTCATTAGGTATAGTTTTCACAATGTATAGTTTCGAATTCAATTTTCTATTGAAAACCTAAGTTTACTTGTAATGTAAAAAAATTAACAATAAACATTCTAGCTTAACTTCCATCCCTTCAATTTTTTTTTTTTTTTTGAATTGTCAGTCTTACTGTAGTTTATCTCAAACAAAGTAATTAAATTTTAAAGATAATTTTGCATACAAATTGAAGCCTTGTCTGTCCTTTTTGTTACCCATTCATTAACTTCAAAAATGGCTTAACAGATTCCAATGATCATTTATATTTCTACTATCCTACATTACAATATAAGCCAACAAAGATTAAGGGTTTAGTTTTCAAAACAGCACATAAATGATTATTGTAAAATGAAAAGATTATATGATCTTTTACTCCAGGCCAAAAAATGACTAATAGTCGACACCTTACTATTTCAAATTTTATATTTACTATTCAGCTTCTTTTAGAAACCTTTATTAATTTTAGCCATAGTTTATAAAGAATCATTAATTGGAATTCAAACATTAGTGTGTAAACGTGGCTTTATAGTATCAATAGGAAAATTGGGAACAAAGAATTCTTATAATTGAACTTTACTTTGTGGCAAGATTTTCCTATTTTTATTTTTAATTTCATTATTTTTTATAGTAATCTATGGAAGTAAGTATGCGTGGATATTGAGTCCTTGGATTTTTCTTTTTTGCTGTCAGCAAGTTCCTACTGCTTATATAATTTTCATTTAAGATATCTTGTGTCTCTTAACGTCTTACATCCTGCTAAAATTTCTAGTCCTGTTAGGATGTTAGAAAATATTATTAGAGTGTCGCTTTAGGATGTGGGAAATTCGCTTTCAGTACTGATGATGCTTCAGTTGTGTCAGCCTATGTTTCTTTGGGTGGCCGGTGACACAACTTCCTCGGCCACATAGAGGGTACTGAATGCCTGTTCGACACAATTTTTAAAATTTTACTTATTAAAACCATTTCTTTTTGAATCATGGCAAAAATTAAATGAAGGTTGTCAACATTAGTTTTTACCTGATGTTATCAATTTTATTTTTGATTGACAGGAATATTTTGATATATTTGTGTTAATTTGCCAATTTCCTTGGCTATATAAAAAGATTCTTGTGTGAGAAGCTCATATCCTAAGCTTAGTAGTTTATTTACTTGTCTGACAATCACTTCTGTTTACATTTTTTCAATATATAATTATTGATCAGGCCATTTCTGTTTTAGGTGGACAGTTCAATTAATGAAGTAAATGGCGAAGAGCAGCAGAAGGGAGTTAAAAGATCTTTAGTAGAAGGTAGAAATTTTCTCTCTCTCTCTCTCTCTCTCTCTCTCTCTCTCTCTCTCTCTCTCTCTCTCTCTCTCTCTCTATATATATATATATATATATATATATATATATATATATATATAAAACAATTTAACTGGGAGAATTGTACAGAATTGTATTTTTGATTCATTAGCGAACATGGGGAATTGTCTTTTAAGCTTTGAAATAACCATTAGTAAGTAGGAAATCTAATTTCTAATTACTCAAGTGGCATTTCAAATAGCCTTCAAATCATTTTTAATAATCTCAATGTTATCTATTCCCTTATCAGTAATATTCAATTCGTTGACTGTCTTATTTATAATCTGCCTTTCAGTGCATAAATGTCATTTCAGTATGGTCTATGCAAATGGCTTCTTTTTGCTTATTTACAATAAAATTTGGAGAGGTAATTATAAAATATAAAATTAGATGCAACACTTTCCATTCAACTAATAAAGTTTCAACAGAATCTAAATTTTATTGGCTTATATTTTCCATTTATTATTTTTTTTCAATACATTTTTATTAGCAACATTTAAAACTAAACTAAATTTGAAATGATTTAAAGGATGAATTCAGTATAAATTAAACATACACCAAGTTGACATACTAATCAAAGATGTTTAAAGTATTTTTAAATTCTGAATTGTGTTGCATTTACTTATTTCTTAAAACAACAAGATTGTGTTTCATAGAGTAACTATGGATTCTTTATTTTTATGTTCTGAAGGCCTTTAAACAGTTTATATATCTATTTGCTATCATCTCCAAAATACCAGTTAAATGTATAGAAGTGCAAATTTGAATAATAAGTGCAAATTTGAATAATCCTGTATCCTCTATTGTAGTGTGAATCCCCCTCTGCTGTATCATCAAGTTCATTTTAGTTCTTAGTCAAATTTATTATTGTTACTTAGCTTATTGAGTGCTTGTTAAAAATAATAAATTAGCAGTTTTTCTTTTATGAAAATCAAATATTAAGGATGTACTCGTGATGCAATTCCTTCATACATGGCATTCAAATGCTCGGTGATCCTACTTAGTAGGTTAAAATTCTGTTAACACTAGTGGATAGAATTTATATACGGTGTTGTCAGATGCATTATTTTAGGATTTTATGTTAAACTGTAAGGGTCTTCATTAATCCCCGAAATGGGCTACAAGGAGTGGGGCTTATAGAGAATAGGAGGTATATAAAATTGCAAATACCTATAGATGCATAATTAAATTAAGTTTTGTAACCATTCTTATTACCATTTGACAGAATTGCCATTCCCTTAGACAAAAATATGAAAATTATCTAATAATTATTCACCAATAAGAAATTTGTTCATTTTTGTTTTAGGAGTATAAACTAAGAGAAACATTATTTATGGGCTATGTTTATTAAAAATTGTATCTTAACTACTTCCCGACTGACAAAAGGCATTTAACATTTACAACACGAATTAATACTTTATTTTTTTATTTCAAACTTTCAACTTCCAAACACTAGTGTTCGAGTTCCTTGCTTACTTAATTACTGTATTATAGATGCCAGGTCGAAGGTTGGGATTAGCACAATCAATTTTGTTCAGATGGGCAGTTAGTTACTGACCTAGGGGTTTGAAATTCAATGTGTTCCTCTGGCCATTCAGCATTGTAAGGTAATTGAGTAGCTATTTGAATAAAAAAAGTGGCAATCTTTGGTCTGTAGTCTCACTATAAAATGGTAAGGAATAGGACATACTCACATCTTATCCTGCATGGTAGCGAGAAAATGGTGTACTATCTAGCAAAGTTTTTGAAAATTATGGTGTGTGTGTGTGTGTGTGTGTGTGTGTGTGTGTGTGTGTGCGCGTGTGTGTGTGTGCGCGTGTGTGTGTGTGTGTGTGTGTAGGTATGTGCAAGCAGGCCTCCTTTCTACCATCTAGATGAGTATGATGATTTGAAATTTTTTACAAAAAAAATTGTACAAACTCAGTAGCTACTTTCCATGAAGTGTAATCTGCTAAAAAAATGTTGGATTAGAAATGGATTTCAAGAAGTATCAAATGAACCTGCAGCTCCAGGGGATACCTACAGTCAATATTTAAGTTGTTGGCACTGAGAAAATACAGAATCTTCATCCATCAGTTGTGCCACACCATCTTCTTTCCTACATATTGCCACATTGCATAATGCACATTTTATATATCCCTGGACATGTATGGAAAATTCTCAATTTAGTGTTTCCTCTAACATGTGTCCATGTTTGGGTATTTGTACAAATTCAAATGAATCGTATTTTGATTATTTAGGGACACCAAAATGAAAACTGTTGTAACTGGGTGTTACTGTACAATCTACTTAGGATAATTCTTTAAAAACAAATTATTTCATTTACTCATGTGATGATCCTTAAAAAATATTAATATTCTTCTCTTCTTACTTACAGATAATGAACCTATTGTAAAAAGGCTTAAAAGGAATGGATTGAGTTCTTCTCAAACCCCGCTTGCTGTCCTCAATGAGTTGAGAACTGGTCTAAATTACAAAATTGTTCTCTCTGATGGCCCACCACATAGTCCAAACTTTCTTGCTTCTGTTGAGGTAAAAAAGAAAAAAAAATGGTTGTTGCAATTTTTCTATTCTATTTCTTGTGGTCAAATAGTTGTTTGATGATAACTTAATTGATGAATGAACCACAAACTGGAGTGATGGCAAATTTAAAAATTATTTTATCATAATTGTTTCAACAACCACATACTAAGGTGATCAAGTTTATGGAATTGGCTCATTAGTGTGCTGGCTAGATAACCGGGAGGCCTGAGATCAAAACCTGCTAGTTCGTGACATTTTAATTTTTTTCTAACATAAAAAATCTTTTTAATAGTACTATGAGAGCTATATAAGAATGAATTGGAATGATTAACATCTTCAATTATTCAGACTTTATATATATATATATATATATATATATATATATATATATATATATATATATATATATATATATATATTACATTCCCTGCAATTAACTAGTATATTGTAAAAACGATTCTTTTAGGAATCATTGTGTTTCACATTTTTTTTTTTTTAACAATAAAAAAAGGGAAATTAGTTACAGGAATAAAAGTGCTGGTCATTGCTTTAATTTTACTGTAGGAATTATACCTTTTGTGGGTTTGATTCCAGGTTGATGGTATAGTGTTTAGCGGGAGTGGAAATGCTAAGAAGCAAGCGAAACAGCGAGCAGCTGAGGCTGCACTGCTGACACTTTGTCCCAATCTCCTCACTCCTCAGTCAGATAATTCAAACATAGACTTTACCCAGGACTCTCCAGTGGACACTAAGGAAACCGCAGGTTACTTTTTTTTTAGTTTCTTTTTTTTGTTTGTTTTTTATTTGCATTGCCTAGTCGTGAAATAGAATGATATTGTATTTATTATTTCTTCAATTATTTAAGGAATTCTAGGGAAAAAATATTTGTTGGCTTCAATTTGCTAGTGAGTTTAAGTAAAGCTAAAGTACTTAATACTTTGCCTATTAGTATGAGCTGCTGGAAAGTGCCCTTGTATTTGCTCTGCTTCATACTTGCCTCCTATTACATTGTGTTTATATATATATATATATATATATATATATATATATATATATATTAAATAATTTAATTTTATGACACTAAAACTCAATTTTGTTTTTAATGCTTTTGATTACTTTAACTGGAAGTGATATTTGACTTTATGATCATACATTTATTGGAAAGATGGTATAGTAGTTTTCAATATTTGCAAAAAACCAGATTATTGAATTATAAATTAATGTGAAAGGAAGAAAGACTTTAAAAGATAAAAAACTAGGAAAGGATGCTCTCTCAGTCAACATGTTTAGGGAAGAGGCTTTAGCCAAAATAAAAGAAGCCTATCCCAAAGGTATACAGATAATTAATGAAAACAATTCATTGAATCAGATTCGTAGATGAAATTGCACTGGGGCAAGTTCAAAATTAAATGTGAATACAATTCAGCCAAGAATCAAAGGATGTGCTAGATTTGGTAAGCAGATGAAACAAATACCTTCTGAAGTAATGTTAAAAGTAAAAATAGTTGACAAAATACATGTAAACAAAAATTTTAGTAATAGAGAAGGAGCAAACCAAAATAGCAATATTAAGCTTGGAAATAAAAAAAATCTGAAAACTGATGCAGTTAGGCAGTGAGTATCATTACTGCAGAAAATGTTAGTGATCGGAAGTTAAACAGGAGAATAGTACTTGACTATGCAAGCCTTCGGAAATAAAAGGAGCATTTTAACTAACTACCCCCTCCCCTAGTTCTAGTTGGTTACCCTAGTCTATCAGTACATCTTAAATTAAATACCTATCATGAACGAAAGAACACTCTTAAAGGATACCAAATTAAATTATTCATATTTATTTATTGATTCCTTTTTCTAGATCCTAATAA
Source organism: Riptortus pedestris (assembly GCA_019009955.1). NCBI lineage: Eukaryota > Metazoa > Arthropoda > Insecta > Hemiptera > Alydidae > Riptortus > Riptortus pedestris. The sequence goes on from CM032232.1 coordinate 18,690,888, forward strand.
ACTTGCATTTGGTCAAAAGAAAGCCCGTGTTGAGATGTTAGTTTCAAAAGCAATGTCTGGAGCATTAAATCCTGTTATGGCTTTAAATGAAATTTTACCTGGCCTTAAATATGATTGCATTCAAGAAACGTCGCAGAAATCCCATGCACCTTTTGTGTTTGCTGTTAAAATCAATGATGAATTATACCGTGGATCAGGTAAGCTGTAAATTCATTATTTTAAAAATATTTTGGATAGCAATAGAAATCTATTTTCAACTTTTTTTTTTTTTTTTTTTTTTTTTTTTTTTTAAGCAAAAGCTGGCACAAAAAGAATTAGTCAAATTTTTTTTGTATGTCATCTAAAAAACAATATTTCGATTCAATAATACTTTATTGTTTAGATATGTGGGTTAAGGTATTGGTTTTAATACACGTGGTAAACCTTATTAAGGGTTTGATTCCGTAAAAAAGGGTAGTAACCTGTAGATAACCTAATCTGATTAGCAATTGTAGCATAAAGTGGGATAATGTTTTAGTCCTCTAAAAACAAAATACTGGTGTCAGAATTATATCTGCATGCACTTATTGTATGAACACTGTTAAATTTATATAATTTGTTGTTTTATTTACATTTCATTTAGGAAACAGTAAAAAGGTTGCTAAAGCTGCTGCTGCCAGGTCTGTTCTTTTACAAAAATTTGGGCATCTTCTTCAGAATTCTGTTATGTTGACACCACCTTCTTGTCAAAGCATTGTTCCACCTGTCGGTACTACCTTTCAAGCAGTTGCAGCTAATAAAATTGCTGAGTAATATTTAGTCACTATTAATCTTTAGTCGGTAGCTTTATTTTGACTTTTCAATATGTAAGATATTATAAGTCCATTTTTGTTTTAGATTGGTCGTCAGTGAGTACCAGAAATTGATGAAGGGAATTCAAGCTGAATTCGCTCGAAGAAAAGTTCTAGCAGCTTTTGTAATGACTACAAATCCAGATTGTAGTGCTGGGAGATTGGTTTCCCTTGGGACTGGTACAAAGTGTATTTCTGGAGATCATATCTCTGTGAAAGGGGCTGTCCTGAATGATTCCCATGCTGAGATTATATCACGTCGTGGCCTCCTCAGATTCTTTTATAATCAGCTGTCTCTTCTAAGCTCTCCAGGTAATTTAATAATATGTATGTGTTTATTAATCTCTATACTCTCTGCTGGTCAGAAAATTAATATTTTACACATTGCCTATTGCTGCTTCATAGATTTTTCAATAACTACTCTGCCATCATCAGAGCTATAAAGAACAATATTGACATAAGAATATATCAGAAAATCATAAAGTTAATATATACTCAGTTTAAGTAGCACTTGATACTTTACTTGACTTGATACAAATGTATAATATTCTTAGTATTGTACTGTCTATATAGACCATTACTCTGCCAACTAAAACATAGATTTCAGTGATGATATATTCAAATATTTTTCCTTCTAAGCCAAACCTCACCAAGCTCCACCAAGTAGCCCCTTTTTTGACACATTAGCTTCTGTCTGCTTATTCACACTCGTGAGGTCGTTATTTTTTCCAATTCAATTTCTATTCCTTTCATCCTCTTTAGATGTATGCTTGTGCTTTATCCCTCTTTATGCTCACTACAAATATGCTGCCTATCATCTCCACAGTGTGTAATTCCAAACTTGACCTCAGTTTCTTTATCTATAATGCTTCACTTTCATTTGCTTATTTTAACATATAATACACAGTGCAATTCCTACTTAATAGTAGGGTATTTATTTATTAAGAGTGTAAGGACTTTACTATTAGAATAAAAGCACAAGTGATGACAGTGCTGAAAACTCTTATTGCTTAAATGTTTAACAATATGGAAAACCATGAAAGATGCTCTTTATTATATCCACCTGAAACTTATAAGAGGTTGTAACTAAAAGTAACTAAACTTAACTACCTTATAAGAGATGGTAACCTGAAACTTATAAGAGATGGTAACCTGAAACTTATAAGAGATGGTAATTACTCTTTAAAATTTTATCTATGTACATAATATATTTCTACAGAAGTACAAAAATACCAGAAATTCAGTTCTCAACATTATTTCTCATATTCTTTAATTATTACCACCTTACCTAAATTTATTATAATTATTTGAGTACTTTTTTTAGTAGTTTTATTTACTTTCCAGGTACTTCTAAAGATTCAATATTCTTTTATGATACTGCGTCAAAGCTTTACAAATTAAAGACAGACATCAAGTTTCATCTTTATATTAGTACTGCCCCATGTGGAGATGCAAGGTAAATTTATTTATTCATTTGTTTGGTATTATGGGCTTAATCATTCAATCAGAGAGTTTAAGCAGTCTGGGTCAGCAGATAAAAAAGTCGGTCATGCAGGGGCTGCGGTAACTTAGCAGATTTCCCATGCGTGTCACGTATTTGCATTTTTCTCAAAAAGTAAAGGTTCAATGAAAGCAATATTTTGTATTTAGGCGTCAAATGGAGTGCTTCATAACATGACATGAGTAGGAGTAGGGGTTTACTGTAGGCTGAAACTGGAAAAATGGGTATATTTCCATTAATAATCAACATAGTGGAAAAACGTACATAACAATATTTATTGAATATTACATTTGCAATAAGTTTGGTTCTATAATATATTTCAATCTGACGCATGGTAATGGAGATACTAAGATTTTTTGAATGACATGACAGCCCTATTTGATAAGGGATTGGACTGGCAAGGCTAGTGGCTTAAAGTCACGCAGGTTACCTATATACCAACATACTTCAACAAATATTCTCCCTTCATGAAGTGTAGCCATAATATAATAAGTGCCAGCTTAATTTCATTTCTAAAATGCCAAAGCAAAAGGTTTGTATTGAAGACAAAGAATAATATTATACAAATAAAATATGCAAGTAGACGACACAGTTATTGTCATTAATACATTGGATTTGTTTATTAAGAATGTACTTGAAGACATTGTCAATACCTGAAGATCTAAATTTTAATCTGTATAAATAAACTGTAGGGTTTGTCTAATTTCTATTAAAATTCGGTTGGGATACATTTTTTTCACATTTCTGATTATTCTAAGAATAGTGACATCAAAATTGAAAATTTTGTCTGTATGTATTTCAATCACTCAAAAAAATGTCTATACACCTTTATATTTGTGAGTCAATTATCCCAAGGTACAATATAGACTATATAAGAATTTGAATTTTCAACTAGGAGATAGGGCTGACTTTGATTTCATAACACATATTCGTCAATTGTCTTCATTAATGTTGGTTTAATTAAGAAAATGTAGAGAACAAATTATATTTAAAATAACGATTATTGCAAGAAAATGAATATTTACATTTACAAATTTCATAGTTATTCAAAATAGTCTATCAACTTTATTAATGTTTCATGAAAATGCCTGGATAGGATTGAAAAAGTTTTTGTATAAACATTAAAGGATAAGCATTGTCAACAAGTGCTATTTTCTACTTTAGCATGTCCCTCAGTAGTGTGGGTTTATATCATCGTTGAAACATATATGTTAATATCATAGTTAATATAGCTTTAAGAACAATTGTATTGGAAAAATTTAAAGGACGAATTGTTTTTCAATAAATTTTACAGTCCTGAATAAACTTTAGTTAATATTTCAAAATTTTAACTTTGACTTCCCAGTGACCAAATACAATTTATGTTCCAAGAGAATGCTTTGATAGAATTGTGGTTTTTTTTTAGTTCAATTATAATATATTGTCAACATGGGCTATTTTATACTTCACTACTACACCACTTACAGTATTGGGGGTTTTATTCAGAAGTCAAAACTTTTGTCTGCCAGGATTAGTTTTATGAAAAATTTGTAAAGATAAAATTGTGATTAGATCCAAAAATATTTGTCTGATTTATAAATGTAAAACTTTTGACTTCTGACTTCCTGCCACTAATGGAATTTATTAGTGTGATTATTTAGTGTTTATGTTAATCTAATTTTCATATTTTGATCAGATGCCATTACAAGTTCAATTCAATTACAGATAAGAGCTAGTCTAACATAAATTCGCTTGATTGCCACTTTTTACATTATGGGGGGTATAACAACTGATAATTCTATATTTACTGTTCATGTTTCAGGACATTAGTATTAGGTGATAATATGATGACATGGTCTCGTATATAGGATATACCCTTAACCTCACCTGTTTATATTCCATTGGAACACTATTTCCATTTAATCCCCTCGATGACGGATAACACGGCTTTAATGTGTAATATGTTCAATATTATATTTTGTTTCTTTGGCCCAAGAATACACCAAACTACATTGTTCACTTGGAGACAGGCACCCACTGAAAGTTTTCCTGATTAAGAGAATAGTGAACTTCTGGACAAAACTATCATTGATGCCCAAGAGAGAATACCACATCAATGTTTCAACAAATTAAGGTCATTGGGCAAAAATCTTCGGAAACACTACTTGTATAACTGGATAACTCAAATTAAATATATAGTTTTTTCTTTAGGATGTACTGAAGAATTCACATGCTTCTACTCAAATGGTTTAATTCGATATACAGAGGATATAGTAACAAAAATGAATAACCATCTTATTTATTTAGACATCCATAGAATCTTAAATTCAATTAATAATTCCGCATAAAGAACAATAAACAGTTTCAACTATGGCGACCCTGAAAACTATTTAAAATTCATTTAAAAAAACTGAGACCAGTTAGTCTCCTGAGAGTTGCAAACCCTGGACACATTAAACTGTATTTAAAAGACGGATCTTTTCAGTTATAGTAAATGAAATATGTAAAGTCTGTAAAGTTTACATCAGAAATAGCCTTTGTCATCTTCTGATACAATGCCCAATCTTTAATCAACTATAACAGAAATATCTCAAGAAATATATAATGTATTCCAGTGAACAAGACATCAATATGGTCTCTCAATAGAGCATCTTAAAAATAGACAGTGTTGAAAAAGTAAACAACATTTTTATTTACATTTCAGAAATAAGCGATATTCTGAGTGAACCCAATTTGTGAATTACTTTATATCAGTGATGACCAAGATAGTTTATGTCTAAAGTTGCTGGTCTATGTATTTCTTTTTTATATTTTTGTCTCTCTCTTCCCCCTCTCTCTCTCTCTCTCTCTCTCTCTCTCTCTCTCTCTCTCTCTCTCTCTCCCTCCCCCTCCCCTCCCTCCCTCTCTCTCTCTCTCTCCCCCTCTCTCCCTCCTCTCCTCTCCTGTCCCACTATATATATATATATATATATATATATATATATATATATATATATATATATTCTGTTAAGTGACATACAGCTCTTTCATGAAAAACTTATAGTGATTCAAAAATTTATTTATAAAAGATTATTCTTATCCAAATAAAATATATATCTATCAATGTTGAATATTATTATGAAATAATCATAATTTCAGGATATTTTCTCCTCATGATATTGCGGGAGCTGTTGAAGAGGCACTTGACAGGCATCCTAATAGGCAAAGCAGAGGGCAGCTGAGGACAAAAATCGAGTCAGGGGAGGGCACAATACCTGTCAAATCATTTGATTCCATTCAGACATGGGATGGTGTCATTCAGGTAATGAAGTAGTTTAATTTTTACAGCTTGTAAGCAGAGGATATTTGACATAGCGCCAATATAAAAATTGTATATCTTAATTTAGGGTGAGCGGTTGCTGACAATGTCCTGTTCAGATAAACTTGGTAAATGGAATGTCGTAGGGGTACAAGGCTCTCTCCTATCACATTTCATAGAGCCTATTTATCTCCACAGTGTCGTCATTGGATCTCTCTTTCATCCCACTCACCTACGCAGGTACACTATGCTATTTCAAATTTTTGCTTGTCACAGGAAAAATAAATTTTTCTTATTTTCACTTTTCATTCAGTTCAGGAATAAATAATTATTATTTTTATATGATTTTTTAAATGCATGTCATCACCTTTTGAATAGCTTGTTAAAAATTCCAAAGAATACTAATTTAAGAACTGAGCCTTATTCCATTTCCTTTAAAGAAAATCAGCTATTACGTTGTAATCGCAATGTGTTTTAACTCTGTTTTCTGCCAATTTTCTAGTTTATTAAGTTTTTGATATTTTTATTTTAGAGCTATGTTTTCAAGGATTGAGAACACCCTTGAAGGTTTACCACCACCTTATAGATTGAACAAGGTTTTGATGAATACCACAACTTCTCCAGAGTCTAGGCAGACTGGGAAAGCTCCTAACCACTCTGTTAATTGGATTGCAGGTAAACACTATATTTCTCAATCATATTCTTTACAACAAAAAATAAAACAAAAGGTACAAATTAAACTATAAGATTTGTCTGAAGTTATTAGTTATTTGTATTCAACAGGGATAAATTGTTCCCCTATTTCATTGACCATTCTATGAATAATGGTATCTTGAACCTTGGCATTCCTATCTGCCTGTCTGTTTGCCTGTTTATTACTTACCTAAAAATGGTAACAATATATCCTAATGGACTTATATACTTAAATATGAGAGTTCAATTTTATACATGAAATGAGGGTACATTTTTTTTACTGTTTTTTTTTTTTTTTTAAAAAGTCAATTGCACGGTAAAGCTTCTTCATTTCTCTTTCCTGAAATTAGATTTTCACTTTTATCAGGTTTTTTCTTACGGAAATCAGCTATTGTGGTTGCACTCATAACATGATTATTGGAAAATTTCTTCAAATGCTCATCAGTCCTATCCAAAAAATGAGTTCCGTTCAAAACTGTACGTCTGTATATGTATATGCAGGGTGTTTCAGAAAGAATATATTATTTTGTCCACACAATTACTGATTACATCTTCTTCTTATTACAAGAGAAATAAAGAATAGATGGTGATTTGAGATCATTGTCATTTACTAGGTCATGGAAATCTGTCTTTTTAGTTTGTGAAGGTTTTACTTGATGGATTTATTTAAAAATTGAAATTTTGTAGAAAAAATAATTGGCTTTTTTAGATTTAATTTCATCCAGATTTGGGTTATTATAGAAACAAATTTGGCCGCTCGTTAGAATGTTTATTTTGATTAATTGTGAACATTTTGTTTTTAAAGTGCTCCTCATAAACTGAAACTGAAAACTTTATTTTGACTTACAACTTGATCATTTTCATTTACTCATATTATTGTTTTATTAGGTGAAAGTGGTATAGAAATTGTAAATGCTATAACTGGAAAAGCTATCAATGGTAATGCATCTAGACTTTGTAAACAGAGATTATTTGGAAAATTTTATGGTCTTCTGGATCAGAACATTAAATCAAAGTTAAATCTAGGAGTAAACAATGTTCCCGAATTTTATGCAGATGCCAAAAGTGCTGCTAAAGATTATCAGGTATGTGTCCGTGCAAGGTAATGTTATACATCCATTTTATACATAGTAGAAAAGTTACTTTCTTAGGTATTTTTATGAATAACTGTTGGAAAAAAAAAAATCGATTGGTGTTTAAATAAAACAAAATTGGGCTTTATAAGAGTGGCACATGTGTGGTAGGCTCCTGTTGGAGGATGGTAGCTACCGCACTAGTGTGATTATAATTGAGTACAGTTTTTGTTTTATTTAAGCACTTTCAAACGATTTTGGAAAAGATACTGCATGGAAGAATATTGAGGTAAGGGAGAGGAGAAAAGAGCGCAGATACTGGCTGAACTTAAATTGGTTTATTCCATTCTGTTGGGTGCTCAACACAATAAAGACTCCAGGGTACTACTGAACAAGTGTGGATAGATACATAATAAAGGTATATTATATTTTGTTATTTCTGGTTACCATTAAGTGCAAAATATTGTGGTATTTTGGAAAAAGCCTTTTAAGCAATAGCTACTATTGAGTATGCTGCAGCTATTGTATTGTACAGTCCAATTTTGAACCAGCTTTTTTTTCTCTCTTTTTAAGTTTTAAATAAAATTATATATTCTACTTGCAGCTTTTGCCATTGGCTCTGATCGTAATTTGTTATCAATGCAAAATTAATATGAAGGGATGTGAAAAACAGCTGCTTAGCCTTTTTCATTGTAAATACTTTAAATAAAAGCCCCTTTAAGAGGGCTACTTTTTTGTAGCAGTAGGACTAGCAAGCTTTGTTTCCAGAGTCCTAATTTGCCACTGCACGTATTCATAACCTAGAGTGGCGAGTTTGATTCACACCTGGGAAAATAGGAATTTATTTAGTAACAAACTCATTAAATAAAATCCTTACCCCTGATTAGAAAAGGGTGGCAATCTCCTGTTAGCCCGGCCCAATTAGCCATAGTCGCAAAAAGTTAGTTAATAAATAAATAAATAAAAATAAAACAATGTAAGCTAAGCATTTATTGATTGATCACTCTTAGGGCTTTGAGCATGGAAATTCTATTACTTCATTTTCTATCTCTTCTTGAGAATTCAATATTTTTACTTCCTTGCACAATGTAAAAGAATTATTGTAATCGCAAAAATTTTCAGTTTTCAAATTTAAACAGAATTATCCATTTCGATCTTCTCTGAACTCAAAAATGGCTAATGTTATAATGCTGAAATTTATATTTGGGATTGTTGCAAAATCTAGTTATAATCCTCCCCTTATGATTGAAGTCAATTTTAGATTAAAACTTCCCTTAATATAGGCGAAACAAGGATAATTTAAATAAATATTCACAAAAAATGTCAATAAATGTTATATGTATTACTAATTATAGACTCAATTTATTTCAAGAGGTATTTCTGGAATCGTTTAGAAATACATTTGCATTTAAAATTTTTAATAATTAATAGAAAATAACAAAAATATCCCTTTTTTTCGTTAGATAATGCCCGAGAGGGCAACTACATGCTGTAAATAATAAACCAATTTCGAGAGACCACATCATTTATCCTCCTTATCATATACTAAATATTTTCAGAAGAATTGAAAGTGTTGGTATTAGGGGGGGGGGTATTAATTTGTTAATGGAGTGGGGGATATCATTAGGGAAAGTTGATCTAGTCGATTTAACAAATGGGTATCACTAAAGTTATATTATAAATATTTTAAATTGTATTCCAATGTTTTGTTAAATAAACAACATTTTAAGTTCTGAAGACCTAAAATACTCAAACAATTTTTAACTTTTATTTTTATTACGGAATTAATTTTATCAGACTTAACTTTAAAAAAGAAAAAGTAATAATCTTACTATTTTTGTTCTTTAAAATGTTCCCTTAATTTGATATAACTTGTGTTATATAACTTGGCTCTCCATTTCTAGTTATGTGATTTTGATTTTAAGCGACTTTATCAATAAACATCTAGCTAAATATTGAAGTACTGTTTATTTAGGTTTCTTGTTATAGAGGATAGAATTTGGAGTGACATCGTTAGTGAGTCATTGACAGCAGGTGGAAGATCTATTAAATTTATACAACACTTGTATGACAAACTTAACCGTAAAATGATGATATGATATTCAAAACTTCTAAGTATTCTTTTCTTCTTTTTTTTTTTTTTTTTTAAGCAATTGACTATCTTTTAATATTTCCATAGAAGAAAATTCTACAATTTTCGGATTGAGTTTCATTGTGCTAATGGAATTAAATTAATTTTTTCAAATGTCTATTGATCCATCATTTCAGCACGTAATTAATTTGCTTTGTTCTACAAGCAAAGTTGAAGATGTTCTTCAATATTAGCACTTTCCAGCACATTATTATTTTACCAGATTTTGTAGTTTTTCTGCTGAGTAAAAAAAAAAAAAAAAACAGTTCCGTTAAAAGATAGCTTAGAAACTTTGTAAATCTTCTCTTATTACATGTGCCTTCAAAGGGGTCAAAAATTACTTTCAGCATGTAGCCAGAGTTCCTTTCTCTTAAAAGGACGGTGAATTTTTGGACCTATATAATTATCATATTTATAAATAATAATTATATCATTGGATTCAGCTTAAAATTTAGTGTATTGTTGGTGTATAATTGTAAATTGTACTTATTCGGCTCAGAAATTTTATTCTCAACATTTAATATATTTTATTGGATAACATAAGCAGCAATATTTGCTTTAAAAATTAGATTTACTTTAAATGTAAAGAGACTAATTGCAATATGTAATTTATCCTGTCTGCCTCAAGAATGGAGTAAAAATTAATCATTGGGTCTCAAAGAAGAATAGGAAGTATTTAAATGAGCAGTCTGTCAGATGACTGAACTTGATTATATTATGACCTAGTAGCTTTATATTTAGTTTAAACATTTCTTATTTTGTTTCTTATTTACTAGTGGTTTTTAAATGTAAAATACTTAAATATTAATGATAAAAAGAGCTTTACTTTGAAGAAATGAGACAGATATTTTACAAAATATATAAAACAATATCTATCTATAGGCTTGTAAAAGATACACATACAACAAAATGAGTTTATTGTAACAACTTATACAATGATATCTATTAATATTAGCAGATTTCCCTTAGGGTAAATCAGCTATTGAGGTCGTACTCATGATGCGAGTTTTGAAAAATTTTCTCAAATGTCTATCGATCCTTCCTAGGAGATGGTGAAATTGAGATCCGTTTAAAATAAATTATATATATATATATTTGTATGATAACACTCTAGCAGCCGCAATTTTTGTTTGATCATTACCAAACTCCATATTTAATCGTTTTATGTAAAAAGGAAGACCAGATTCGTTAATGGCTGAAATCAGACCAGTGGGAGGGGGAAATTTTGAAAATTCGAAATATCTCCATTACTTTAAGTCGGTTCGAAAAATTGTATAGATGCAATCTTATTGCAAATCAAATTTACAATAACTATTGTTATATACATTTATTCTCTATCTTGAATATTAACCGAGAATTTGCAGTTTTCATCCTTCAGTAAACCCCCACTTCTACTCCTGTTACATAAACCATACTGTGTTATATAATAAACCACATTATTCGAAGCTTAAATACCAAACATTATTTTCCAGAGACCTTTATTATGCGAGATTAATGCAAATAAGTTCTAGTGACCCCGCTCAACTTAAATTCTTGGACCTCTAAAATTTGATTTATTGAGATAAAAATTATTCTGAATCATTTAAATTACCGCGCTAGATATAGTACATAGTTTTGAATAAAATTAATGTTATATTCTGATGTTTCAGTTATTGTCTTTCCTTCCAATGAGCCGTTGCCTGAACTGTTTACATTTCAAACGGTTCCTGTTGGAAAGGGAGGGGAAAGATTTCTTATTACTGTTTGTATTTATTCACCGTGGTGTTAGCAGTATGTATGTTTATCTATTATTAAACTTCGCGAGGGAAATCTGCTAAGTTTATGCAGCCTCTGCATGACTGACTTTTTTTTATACTAGAAGAAATTGTTTGAGCAGGCTTTAATTAAAATCTGGATCTCCTCACATTTCCAGAAAAAAATATAAAAATTTTTCTTTAATATCAAAAGAGTGATAGCCATAATATTTTCATATATTAAAATTATCATAGATGTTCAAGTTTTTTTTTTTTTTTTCCAATTTTTATTTAAAGGATTCTTAATGGTTTAAAGGCTAAGGAGCTGTGTTTTCTTCTTTCCCTACTTAAGATTTATAAAATACCTTTAAAGTATTGACCTTAACCCTTTAACTATGCAATGCCAGTATATTTGGATGAGCGAGATATACCAGTTCTAATATACTGGCACAGCCCATTCATGGAGTGGCCCCCCACATGCAGTATACTGGCACCAGTGTTTTTCCGTCTTAACTGCTTAAAGCCAGGATTTTGGCTCTTGGGAGGGTGTTCTAAAGAATCGTATTCTAACTCCTAAGTCTATCTGGTCTAACTGACTAATATTTTGTTAGAGGATTTAGAAATAATCTCTAGATGCCAGGAGGCTTTGACAAATGCTGACAGGTGTCTTACCTGCTTACAATAGAATTCATACCTGATGTTTATCCTTTCATCACATGAATATCTGGGTGAGGAAACCTGCTTTTAATATCTATTTTATTGTAAGTTCTGTCAAATATTTAACATTGGAATAGATGCTCGAGGTACTCATGGAGCATGGTTTTGGGGGAAGAAATTGTATGTGAAGTTGTGATTGAGCGAACAAATATTTTATATTTGTAAAAAGGAGGTAATGCTCCATCCACACATTCAAGGCATCCAAAGATAAAAAGGCACTAAGGTAGGAGAATTTTCTAATTATATTTTAATAACATTATTGATGGCTCAAGTATTGACACTGGAATCAGATGTGTATTAGTCATATGACAAATACATTGATGCCCCCGTACTTCGTGAATTTATACTTCACGGGCACTACTTCCAAATACTTCGCCTTATACACGTTCAGACCAGTGTGACATGTGATGACAATTTAAATACAAATAATTGTGGTAAAATAATTGACTACCTTGGAACCATACAATAACCTGAAAATGTTCTTTTGAGACACTGAAAAAACAGAAGTCTAATAATGTTCTAATAATAAAAGGCTAATCAAAATTATGTTGGGCTCCTTTGGTAGTGTCGGTTAAATAAATAAAGTTGTTATATATAATATGAATAATAATAAATACTGTGGGAGTAAGATGAAAAATAATAATAAATGATAAATAATGAAAGAAAGTATGAAAATTAGGCTCTGGTGAGCATTAACAAATGTGTATTGACAAGAGCCTTATATTGTTCTTAGGACATCTCACTTTCAAACAAACCATACCACCCAAGTGATGTTTCTTCGGCAACAAATTGCTTTTTTGTTGTGATGATACAGATAGGTTCTTTCTGTATTTTATTCCACAATGACAATGGTAAGAAAAAGCACAAAGTGGTACAAGAAATTATTTGTTTTTACTCTAAATCTGTGTCTACTATATTATCTTCCAGCTTGTGAACAATTTGGTTACGATGTTTCTCGAGCCATTTTTGCCCGGAACCAGCAGGAAAGAGATTGTAGAGGCGAGTCTCACTGACTGACATCCTGGCAAATGTGATCAAAATATTTTTTTGATTGTATTTTATCTAAGAAGAGTGAATGTAAAAAAAAATGAAGAGATTCGCATTAAAATGTATAATGAAGATATTTATTTAATTATTTTAGTATTTAACAAAACAGTGAAAATAAAATTAAAATATAGAAAAAGAAAACATCTTTTTAAACCTACCAGTGCCATGACCAAAGCCTCGAAAAAGTTTAAGGAAACTTGTATTACACATTGCATAATAAATTAAGTAAATCTGTTACTTTTCCAAATCCTTTTTTTTTTAAGATTAAAAACATTAAACTAGGGGAGAAAATATCAAATTAGGACATGCAAAAGGTTTTGAGTAAAAACAAATAAGGGAAAAATAGATTAAAAATGAAAAGAGTTATATATTAACAAAATTTCATTGGAAGTTGAGGGGGGGTGAATGATTTTGGAAAAGCAATGGAAAGTGGAGGGTCATTGTGATGAAATTCCTTGTCAGATTTTAAATGTGTTAGCATTTCTGAGAGAAACATTGTATGATTATGAAGCAAAACTAATCTAAAGGCTCATTGGTTTTCCCAATCCATTTATTCTATCACGTACCCACTTGTGTTCGTAACGTATGACCAACCATCATGCACAATAATGTATGGGTATTGCAGCCTTTCATATGTTATTTGAGATGGAAACAGAGCAGATTTCTCTCTCTGTCTGCATTACAATGGGTTCAGAAAGGATTAGAACAACTATCTGCCTTCTAAATGAAAATGATGCTGTAATGGTTGCTTTATGAAATAACATTTTGTCTTCTGCCTGCCAAAATGTGTCGGAAAAAAACAGTTATTCTGTGGCTTATTCTGCACACCATACGTATTCCATTGTTACATATGCCATGCCTATGAAAATATGAAACAAAAAAGCTCTAAGTAATGTATTGTAATAATTACTAATTATTATGACTACTTCATAATGCTATTTTAGATATTAAATGTAATATATATTTTTTCATATAGGAAGTGTATCGCCTACTAAAATTAAAAATGCTTCAGAATTTAATTTTTTTAAATGTTCATAGAATCTATTTGGGTGGTTAGACAAGGTGGGGGGGGGGGGGTTCAACACATATCAACTCTGGTATTGAGTGAAATGTTTTCCACTCATGACTTAACTAATGAAATTTTTCTTTTCTTGTCTTTTCCCACGGAACTCAAGATTTCCTGTTCATTGGAAAACCACCAGGTGTAGCCTGTAGATGCTACTATTGGTAGGTGTTGTTGGAGAAAGGTCCAGTATATAAAAGTTTTGTTCTGGGAGTCTTAAGTTATACCTGATGTTTACTATTTTCTTTGTTTTCCTACATTCATTGTGTTATTTTGAATAGGTCATATGACATAGATATGGATACTCATTAGCCTGATATCACATTTAAGTGTTCAGAAAGAAAAGGGAATTTCTTTAGTACTTCCACTTTCCGTCATTTTTAAAAATTTGTTACTTCTCACTAGATTCACAAATTAAATCAGCTATTAAGGTTGTACTTATGAAAATCAAAAAATGTAGGAATCTTGTAAAAATGAAGATCTAGATCGTTAATAGCTAAAATCGGACAAGCGGGAAGGAGGGGAGTATTTCGAATATTTGAAATATCTCCATTGTTTTAAACGTATTTTCGCTATCAAGAATATTAACCGAGATATTTGAGTTCTTAGTTTTCAGCCTTCAGTTAACCCCCACTCTTAATTATGTCATATTAACAATAAGCTGTTGTATTGTAAACCAAATCATTCTAATTGAGCTTAAATACTATATTGTTTTTAAAAGACCCCCCTTTTATATGCGAGGTACATGCAAATTTGTTGTGTGATAACGTCCTCAATTGAGATTTTATGTTCTTGCCTCGTAAATGTTTATTTGAACTATACCATAGTCAATATTTTATCGTTTTTGTCAATACTAAAGATCATATTTGTTATTGGCTGAAATTGGACCAGGAATAGTGGGGTTTAATTGGGGTGGGTATTTGAAAATTCACAATATCTCCGTTTTAATGAGTCAGACCGTAAAATGTTAGAGAAGCAATCTTGTTAACTATTGATGGTCTACAATTGTTGTTCTATATATTTTTTCATAACTCAATTATTAAGCAAGTTATTCGAACTTTAGTATTCCCTCCCCCCTCCCCCCCTTTAACTCATTGGGTTTTCATATAGAAATAGAGAATATGTGGTAAGATGAGATCACAAGTGTGTTATACCAGGACTTGGGGAAAACTGCTTAGTTTACACAGTCCCTGGATGACGGACTTTTTGTCCAAATTGTTTAATTTTTGTTAGAACAAAGATGAAGGGTACTACAATTTCCTTATGGCAAAAACTTTAGTGCAGTCTCTTTGGATATACCTTCTAGGAGCAAATGTAGTAAATCAAGTTAACATTTATGCTAGAACTGAAGTTCTTTAGTTATATCTTATAGGTTTGGCAATTCCAAGAAGAAACAAGTACCAGCATCGAAATTTATTACATTTACAAAAATAATTAAATATTGATGAAATTGAAGAATGTATGAAATTCAAATTTAATAAATTTATAAGGAAATGCATTTTCTTTTATTTTATTTCTTTATGGCCTTACTGCAAAAATGGTTTCTTTTAAGAACTGATAAATTATTCAAAGACATTTATGTTCTCTCACAGTTTATCTTAAAAATATATAGACTGGGGAATTAACTCCAATAGTTGTTCTTTTACTGCTTGACATATTATATTTCATGTTGATTTAATTGACAGTAAAATATCTTTAATCTTTGTTTGTGTGTGGAGATACAACACATTGATTGAATCAATAGTAAAGTACCTATAATCTATCTGAGAAAGTGAGTGTTGTTTGATCAATAACCATTTACTATTTTAATTGGCTCATATATTTAAATACACTCTTGGTTCTAGAGCAACTAATATCACCCAAACTCATGGACTTTAAATAATTCATGACCACACTATCATCAGATTCTTAATAAATAAAGATTAATTTAATAAAGGAAATTGAGAAATGTTTGTGCATATAAATTGATATTTTAAATCAAAAATTGCCCATATAACATTATAGTATTAAATATATCTTTCAATCATCTCAGGTCAACATGCTAGGGAAACAGATAATATAAAAAACATACATTAGTTTAAAAGTTATTAATAAATATCTACCATAAATTACTATAAATGGAAACCATCTCACCATTAAGAATTTAGAGCATTCAGATTCAAATATGCCAGATCTGGACTTTATTCGATGTCTACGTTGGCAAAAAGGATTCTTGTTGATGATGTAGGCTCCATTTTTCACCCTTACTACTTCATGTGGGCGATGAAAGAGTTTTTCGTGGCTGAAATTTTGATGTCGAGAGAAAGCCAAGCCTGAAGCAAGTTCGTGCACACAACCAAGTGTTCTTCCAGACAAGCCTGTGGGGTTTTCTTCAAATATGACACCTGATATTCAATAAATATTATACGTTGTACTGTTAATGTAGTGCTCCTAACAGCGACTTCTTCAACTTGACATCTACTGCTACTATTTTAAAACTTTTCCTATATTTTGCCCTATTTGTTGTGTCTTATTCACTTAGTACTGTAGCTCTAGAAATTGTACTATATATAAATAAATTATTGAATAATTTTATATATATTATTTATTTTTTATTTGTAACTAATTATTCTGCCTAATAAATCTTGATTAGGTTCTTACCCCTTGGTTTTCCGCGAAGATGTAAAGTCATTTCAGCTATTAGTATCCCACATGCCATAACCCCCCATAAATTGGGGTTAATATTTCTCCACTGTCCATGGATGTATACACGTTCTCCCTTTTTTTTGTTGAGTTTTTCATACCAATAGGTAGTTTGGGCTTATTGTTTCTTCATCTTATACCCGGTTATTGTTGTTTCTCAATGCTAGGTTTATTACTTAGACTCTTTTCTTCCTGTCCTCTTTTCTTTTTGTCCAGTTAACCAGCTGATACAATAGAAATCCATTAAATAAAATATACAGGAATGCAGATGACACACTTTATTTTGCTAACATCATCACATCGGACAATTCAGTAAACCTGTTTTGATGAAACAAAAATATAATTATTTCAATCATTAGCTGCAGAATTTAATGAATAAATGACCTTATTTAAATAATACACTTCATATGAAACTTTTGATTACAAATAAGGCTTACTATCAGGTAAGGGCTGTAAGAGTCGTTAGCACTAGGTCCACATCTAAAGCATGATTGGTCCACAGTTAAAACATACCTCAAAAATAATTTTCAGTTAAAAAAACAAATATTTTCTAAATCATTCAAATTTAACTCATATTAGGTCCTGTATTGGGTTCTATTACTTTATTTTTGCAAAGCTATATTTTGAATTAGTCTCTCTGACATTATCTCTAATTGTATGTGTGTGCGTATGTAAGTAAATTATTTTCAGCTCTGCTTTATTGTATTAGATTAAGTTTAATGCATAAGTGTTTATTATCCTTTAGCATGAAATATTAAATAAAAACTTCAAATAAGTTTTGTTATTTATTAAAAGACTCTCTTGTCATTAGGAAGCTAAATCTCAAATGGTGGCAGCTTTTTTGAAGGCAGGACTGGGTGTTTGGATGAAAAAACCTATAGAGCAAGACCAGTTCGCTCTTGATGTGAACCTATAATTACTTTCTTAGATTTAAAAGAAAAACACTTTTACTACTCTCTTTTAAATGTATATTTAAGATGAGCTCAAAGTAATATATATATAAATATATTCAGTTCTCTTGTAGAATATTTCAAACTATTTTTGAAATTTTTTAGCTTCCATACTTTATAGAAAACAGGGTGCTTTACAGCAATGAAATGCTGATGAGTTTCCTTGTTAGAAGCTACAATTGTACAAATTTAAACATAGGTTGTGTCGTACAATTTTAAAATTAATTTGTTCTTTGTAAATATAGTAATATTTTTTCTTCTTTTATATGAATTGTTATTAACATCAACTGCTTTTTATGATGACCTGTAAGATTAGTTAATTGATCTCACTACGATAATTAAACTGTCTTATTAATAATATAATTGTTCTTGTAGTACAAAGAGTTAATGTTAAAATCTTAAGTTATTTTTAGCATTAAGGACTTGCATAGTTCACTAGAATTTAGAAGTCATTAATCCCTAGAAGAGATGTTTCTATTGTCCATTTTTTTTTTTAATTCCATGGTTTGGTATGAGAATGGGTCATATTTCCTATTGAGATAGATTTACAATTAAAAGTGTGATAACTATTGGAAAATCCCTATTCTAAGCTTTGGGAAAAGTACAACCTGATTAAAATGTGATATACAGCTTAAGAACATAAGAATATTAAAAAAGCCGATGTGTTAATATAATATTGTGCCATATTCAATTTAAAAGTGTTATTCAGGTTGTTACATATTGAGATAAAAACATTGTCAATTACCTGATATCAACTAGGATTGAGAAACTTTGATTAAGTGGCATGTTTTATGAGATGAAAGCCATTTATTTTTTTTTGTTATCAAAATTTACTTTGAAATAGAATACATTATCCTTATAATTAAAATAAATAATATTTCAATTTAACAGCACTAATAATTTGATTGAATTTCTTTCTGTACCATGTAGGAAAAGTTTCAAATCTCTCATGAAATCCTTCCATTTCACTCTTTTCCACGATTTTAAATGAGCATTTAAACCAAACTATAAAAGTAATGCTTAACAGCTTTTTAGATTATAGAATTAGATAACTCCTTTCCTACTACTGATCAAAACATTATATTGACTACCTCGACTCATAATTGTAAAACTTTATATTTTGATTTTGAATAGAAAAAAATTCAAAATGATTGTGATATTTTCTATATAAAGGAATTCCTATATTAATATTTTGGGCATTATATTGTCTTTAAGTTCAAAATTCTTCCAAATATTTTGTTTTGTTCTTCTAGTTTATGGTAATAAATTTAATTGCTACTTTTGTATTTGTTGTATTTAAACTTAACACCATATAATCAAAACTTAATATGTTGAAATAAATAAATTGAACAATATTATATGTTTTTTTCCCCCTGGAAACTATGATCATTTAAGTATAAACATGGATCTGACGACTAGTTTGGACTCAACTTCACATAAAATATACATTCACTGCAGGAAAAAAAGGACTTTCATATATCTGTTCGAAGCTTAAGTCAATACAATGTCAATAACTGATTTCTTCTAATCATGAATCCTGGAGTGCATAAAATAAAGTTGATTTTAAACCACCTTTTACCCTTATAGCTAGTTTCTAAAAGCCCTTCTTAGTGTACTTTTTGAACGGTTTTTCGTTCTATCAATTTTAAGTAATTTTTTTTTTGGCCTTCTATGATTTTTTTTATACGTATCAGTTACGTTCTATTGGCATTGGTTATTATTAATTTATAATAAATTTAAAAATTAAGATTTAAACAAAATTTAAATTTGCTAAACAGCTCAATTATAAACAAAAAATTGAGAAAATAAACTGAAATGTTTCTAGCAACGACCCAGCATGAATATATACGGAAACATGGTAGATGACCTTGCGTACTTCCATTAGTTAATGTTAGTAACCCCCCGCCCACTCAGCACGCTGTGCTAATCAGCCAAGTTGTCTCTGTAATTGAGAAGTTGTAATCAAATTTGAAAAAAAGTTTCTTTGAACTGGGCCTCTACTAGCGATTTTAAGTTGCAGTGATATCAAAGAAAAAAGAAATTAGGCATTTATAATTTACAAGATAGACACTACGATAAATAAATATTGTAACTAAGTTAAATCCAGTTTCAAATCACTTGTGCTCTGACTTCAGTCAATAGATTTTCAGTGGTGAGTTTGATTCCCGCCTAGACAAAAGGAATTTATTTAGTGACAAACTCTTTAAATAAAATCCTTAGCCCCACCCTGGTTAGAATATGGTGATAACCTGTCCCAATCAGCCATAGTAGCAAAACGTGGATGTTAATAAATAATCAATCCATTCACCAAATCCAGTATATTTGTTAAAAGACATTTTTAAACAAGCACCAGAATGGATAAATTACAAAACAAGATGAACACAGACTTCAGAATTGTAACTAAATAATAATAATAATAAGATCCATACGTTAAAGCGACAGCTGTGTCATATTTTGTAGCATTTTTAATCACTGATGAGAAGTGTGAGTACTTGTACCTAAAACTATATGTTCGTTCTATTTTTGTAACTACAAAACTTTTGACAAGACCAAGCCTTAAGCTCTAAATAATCCCTTCCCTTTCAATATACTGGGAACTGTAATTTCTCTTTATACGGGTAAAATTTGGGTTGGGTGAATATCGATAATATTTTATCTTAATCTCAATCCTGTTCAGCCATTCTTGTGTAATTAATACAAGTGTAGTGAGAATTGGTCACTGCAGGCTATAAATTGGTATTCAAAAAATTCCTTACTACTGTTAATATATTCAAACAGGATTCAATATTTTCTTTGTATTTTATTAAATCCAATAGTAACAGGAATTGTGTTTTGATTTCCCAATATTAATATTATTATTTTGTAAGTTAAGTATGAAATATCTTGACAGTATCAGTTGCCTTCAAATACCCCAAAATTTTAAATATTGTTCACCATATCGTCATATACCAGTAGTAGTAAGTCTGTAACAACTAAAGCTAGAATTTTATAAATGGAAACTACGATTTAGTACAGTAAAATATATCTTTAACACAATTTAATATTTTCAATATAACCATTAGTAAGGTATTGGATGGATATATATATATATATATTTAAATTTTGAAGTAAATCCTGGTAGAAGACAAGATTTCTAAAATAATCTGTCTTGGCATCCAAATGTAAAATTTCTTTGGCATTGAGTATAAAACAGTACCATTAAAGTAGTGAGTAACTGAATCGCCATGAAAAATTAAAACTTTTACAAAATGCCACAATCATCTGATCAGTATTGCCCAGGCCTCTACACGTTGTTCAGAATATAAAATAATATTTTCTATTATAATTATGGAGCATGTTCTTATATGATCTGCCACTATTAATATCTGCTTGCACTTCGGTAAACCTCCACTCCCACTTATACAATGTCTATTTCATCTCCACAGATATCTAGCTTAAATTTCATGTAAGTCTAAATTTGGAATTTTTATAAGGGAGAATAGAATGAGAGATGATGAAATTTGTGTCATCCCAGTGTATGGGAATTCTAAACTTTTTTTGAAAGTGTATAAGTGAATACTTGACATCCTGTAGTGTGGGAATTAACAGGGTATGGGCCACGCCCAAAATACATGAAATTCTCTGATTAACAAAAATAAAAGAGCTCATGATTAACTCACATAGTATTAAAAATTAATTTCAATGATTAAGATATTCCATGTCCTACAGAAGTGTTTCACGCTCCCCTCTCAACATTGAAATCTGAAATCAACAATTATTTAAAGAATGGGGAAAGAATAAAAAACATGCACATATAAGAGAAAAGGCTTTTATTATTTTTTTTATTTTTTTGGATCATTTATTATTCCAGACAACAAATGGATAAAGAGTTTAAAGATGCCCTCAAAAGGGTTGACAACTGAACGGTTTTAACAATTAACAGTAGCTACAATAAGTATTCATTGAATAGTCGAAAGAAAGGCACTATGAGGAAATGGAAATACAAAACTGAATAACTATTAAAGTTTTCTCTCTCTTTTTTTTTTTTTTTTTTTTTTTTAAATTTTTTAAAATATTTACGTTCTTTTTTTTTCATCGATTTCTCAGAACAAAGTGAATAGTATTAATCGCCAATTAATTGTTCTGAGATACACACCACTCTGCTATTAACCACCTTACCTTTGAGTAATTCGAGTGTCGAGTAAAATTTGTCATATTTTTGTTGAATTTAACCTTCAAATTGTTAAAAGAGATATTCAAGAGTGAAAGAAAAGAAATGTACTCCAGACAGATTTTACTCGACTACTACTCAAAAAAATTAATTATAAAAATAAATGCCCCATACCAAACCTAGTTTCAAAGAGTCACGTTTCTAAGTGACAGATATTTCAAGTTAATTCTACAGGGTACAAAAGAGAGGGGCAAGAACCATCAGTATACATGAGTAAGACTTATTAATTTTGAATTGTCTTCAAAAAGACAGTTGAAAGAAAAATTTAAATATAAACAAAGTCATACATCATGTAATTCTGGGGCAATATTTGCTACATAATTGTAACTTATTGAAAAATAAAAATAAATTTACAATAATTGTATAATTTTCAACTATTAACAAAATAATTAATAGCATATTCCCCTAAAACTACAAAGAAGGGGAAAGCAAAAGCTTAATCATGGTTGGTTTTAATAAATACATATTTTTAAATCATACAAAAAAAATTAATTTGGGTATTTTCTGTTTCATGCCAGACCAACAAGTCCTGCTACTGAAAATAGTGATTTATTTTAATATACTCAAATTGTTATGACAGTATGTTTTAGTGATTGATCAACATTAATAGTAATAGCATCTATTTATTGGTTTGTTCTACTATGCAAAATTAAACAGGATACCAAATCTCTTCATTAACACATTGAAATCCTTTGCAGTTAAATAATAAATATATACTTTTATGAATTCAAGTGTTTTTAAATAATGTGTTTTAACTAACTCATGGGATATTTAACATTTCATTATTATCAAGTCCTACAGGCTATCCATTTCTAGTTACAACCATCAAGTTCTGTCAGAAATTATCTTTTCGTAGTACCTTATGATTATGGATATTGCAGATACCAAAATTATTAATTTTACAGTGGTTAATTCAGATTATGGATATTTGCCATGTATAGCAACATAAATTGTAATTGGGTTAGGAGGGGCACAATGTAATTCTGATCACAGTAATCACATATAATATAGAATAAATACGTTGGTCTGGTGTCAACAGAAAAGCCCCAATTGTTCAAATAAAGTCTTAACAAATAATGAAAGCTTATTTGTACGGAAGTACCTGACCATGACTAGCAATATCGGATGACATTTTTTTAAATTTATTTTTAAAATTTTCTAAAATAAAATATAAGTTGGTGAATAAATAAATAAAATAATAATTGATGAAAATAAAAAAGGTTTGAAGGTAAATGCTTTCAAAAAAGAATGCATTTTCCTAAATTTTTATAAAAGTATCAACAAAATATTCTGAAAAAAAGTGAAAGTCACCAACACATTCACTTTTATATGGTTTCCAAAAGGAATTAAACAAAAAAAAATAAAAAATAAAATAATTATTAGAAGCTTAATGCAACATAATAAACAAAAATAGTTTAAAGATAATTTAATCTCTTATTAAAGAGAAAATAATATTTTAACTGTTCCGGTAAATAACAAAAAAAAAAAAAAAGAAAAGAAAAAAAAACGAGGCCTTAATATAAATAAGGTTACAGCATAACAATGTGAGCGCTATTGATTCAGAATAAACTAACCACAAAAATGTAATATAATACATTGGACCTCGAAATTGAAAGGAAAACCTTTTATAAAACAATTTTCATTTTTTTTTTTTTTGAAGTTTTTTCATTATATTATTTTTTTGGATTTTAAGACCTTGCGTCAATTCTTGAACAATGACAAAAAATATATGAGTGAAAATGTTCAAAAATTGACAATAAGGGCAAACATTATTTCGTAACTAAACAAGAACAGACCTGAATAAATGAAAAACACACTGATAAGATTTTTATGATTTTTTTTTTGGGGGGGTGGGGGTTATGCATGTATAAAATATGTAGATGCTTAACTCACAAATATACATCTACAAATGTAAATACACACTCAAAAATCTACACTCCTGAATGAAATCGTCCATGCACTACAAAAAATTCATTTAATAAAAATAATAATAGTCTATGACTACTGGTTAATAAAAAAAAATAAAATAAAAAATAAATCTTTGTTCAGGTCTGTATAATTACGCATTTACAAGGATTCTAACAAGAGTAGAATTTACATGTAAGAAGTTCAAAACTACTGTACTTAGCAGTTTTTTTTTTTTATGAAATTAGGATTGAAATTGTTAAAATGGTTATTATAAAATCTACATTAATCCTTGTTGTTCACAATAATAACCTCTTGTACAATTTACCATACATTCTCACACTAAACAAAGCATACATACAGCCACTCCACTCATACACTAAATACTCACAGATCAAAAAAATATTTTTAAATCGTGATAAACATTGAAAACAAAACATAGAAAAACGAATAAACACAAAGTAAATTGCATCTCTTCTAAAGAACATTAACAAAATAAACAATATTTAAAATACAATTAACTATTCAGGATTTCAATTTAAAATAGGCCACCGAACACACTCTGATAACTAAAGTGGATATGATTGTAAATTAATTGATTAATATAATTATTATGACATACTAAAGACAGGTACATTAAATAAAATTCAGGGCCTAGAAAATATTAGTTCTAAAGCAAAAATATGTGTATCAATATTGAAAATTAAAAATAGATATTAAAATGTATTTTAATTAAAAAAATTAATGACTTATTACATAATTAAACTTCTTGATTTAATACAAATAGCGACAAGATGATCTGGTATTACAAAATTTTGAAGTGCATTAAGCAATTTTATATAAGTCAGCCCGAAAATTAATCACAACGCAAATAAAATATAACAACTAGCCACTGAATTTCAAATTTTAAAATAAATAAATACGAAACAAGACTTTAAAAAAAAATAATAAGCATATAATAAGAAAAAAAAAGGCAAATTTCTCTAACAAAACTTTATCGGAGATACAACCGATATAATCTTAGCAAAACAGTTTTTTAACATATTTTACTGTTATTCGATGCTATTAAGTTTCTCAAGTATTCTATATTAAAATCTGAATTTGTCGATAGATGCATACAAATTATTTTTATGCTTCCATTTCATTAAAAACACGACACTTTCAGAGAGGAAAAAAATACAGCGTGTCACAGATAAAAAAAAAATGGAGCCATAAAAGAAGCACAACACAAATATAACCATAGAATTATTCATAGTGCTTTACCTGGTTTACTTTCTTTGGGGGAATCAGGAATTTTTATTTATCTTTCTAAGAATAAGAAAAATAATTTTTAACCTCAATATGAGGTCACCATATTAAGTAAAGCGATTCTCTAAGGGAAAAAAAAATCATCGCTTATTCACTACACCTATTGAATCTAAATGGTTATTCAACCATGAAATTATGTACTAATTCCTACTTTTTAACATAACAATAAAAAAATAATATTGAGAATAACTCCATATATCTTGTTATAATTTTATTCATATGAATTTCTAAAGTAGATTGATGGGATAACTAATCTCAATATGAGATGAAATAAATAATGATGGAGAAAATTTATTTCTTCACCTTATATTATTATTTTTATTTTAAAGAACTTACTTTATTAAGATTACGTCATAAAGTCCTTTATTTCCCACGAATAGTTCCCCAAATGCATTTAATTAAAAATAAACAACCAAAAGTAAATCCCTCTCAAGTTTCAAATTCTAATAATTTAAATTGAAAAGTCATCTACTTTGCACATTACTTTTAACTATACATTATATTTGTGATTGCTACCATTTTTATGGCTAGGAGAAATTGTTAATAAACTGTGCATTATTTCCTAATGTGTTATTACAACTTCAAATACTGTACAAATGAAATATTAACTACAACAATTGCCTTTGCTGGCAGCACCATAAATAGTAAAACGGTTAAATAATTTTAATGGTGCTTTTCCTAATGCCTAACTAAAATCATATAATGTTTTTATAAGACAGGAAAATATGAAAAATAAAACAAAAATAATTTAGAAACAAAAAACAAAAATGATTGAAGTACATCAGTAGGAAATACTGACGACGAATCCTCTCTCAATTTACAACCCCGTCGATCCAACTAGTAGGACATTCTGAAAAAAAGAATAATAAATAGAAAATTAGCCAAGCTTGGATTAGAAATGCAGATGATGGTGAGGAGGGGGAATATTATATATATGTGAGCAAGATCATAAATACATCAGTGGCTTGTCTTAATCTCGCTTTATTTTCAAAATTCTGAAAACCAGAGGTAGTCAAGTAAAGAGAAAGGAGGGGGAGTTTCTATCTAGTTCACCTTATCCACAGTAGCCCACTGATTACATCAAAATACAAGTTCTAAGATGATTCAATACAGGTAATATAATTTGATATTTAATATACCAACTTGATCATAATAGAAAAATTAGATAAGCAAAAATAATGTCGAAATTGTGATCAACTGAAAAGTGATTTTAGCACAAATTCTTAATATAAACTCGCGGACAAAAAAAAATGGCGCACCTACATTTTTAAACATAATACTACATTTATCAGTGATCAGTCGTGCTACAGGTTTTATCATGACGCTATATGTACCTTGACACTTTCTTGTCAATAATCCGAAGTGGTATTAGGATCCCAAAGAATTAAGTTGGAGATAAGACTGCTGAATTCTGTAATCCACGTTTCATTAGTACACGTCTGGCTCTGACACAGTTCATTTAAAAGTTAATTATTGTCATTCTTGTTAGTGTTTTTTCCTGCTTTTTATAACCTTAGTTCTTGCCTATATTTTTGGCACACAAAAAACTTTTTTTATGGTTTTACCAGCGGAGACAGTTGCCAGAATAATGGCATTGGTTGACGATGGAAGAAGCCAACGTTACGTGTCCAGGTCGCTAGGCATTCCAGAGACAACAGTCCGGAGGGTGGTCCAACGATACCGGGAGACTGGTCGCTACACAAGGAGGCCCGGTTCGGGTCGGCCAAGAGCGACGAGCTCACGAGAAGACCACTTTGTAGTGCTCCAAACTCTACGAAATCGAACACAGACGGCCGTTGAACCTGCTGCGAGAATTCGACGAGCCATGGATGTTGATGTCAGTGCTCGTACAGTACGCAGGCGGCTTGCGGAAATGTCTTTACACTCCAGGGTCCGAGTGACGGCCCCTCAACTCACTCCAGCACACCGTGTAAGCACGGCTCCAATTTGCTAGGGAACATGAGAATTGGACAGAGGCTGACTGGGCCCATGTTATGTTCTCAGATGAGTCCAGATTTGCCTTACACTCCTCAGATGGGCGGATTAGAGTGTGGAGACGAAGAGGAGAGCGGTACGCAGCGTGCAACATAGCCGAAATGGTGCCGTTTGGAGGTGGATCAGTTATGGTGTGGGGAGGCATCACTTTAGACGCAAGGACTGAACTCCATGTGTTCCAGAGGCCTTCAATGAACGCTCGGGTGTACATCACAGAAGTCCTGGAGCAATATGTGATGCCTTTTGCCCGATTCATTGGCGAGGAGTTTCTGTTTATGCATGATAATGCGTGACCTCATGTTGCAAATGAAGTTCAAGTCTACCTCAATGAGATCGGTGTGCGCACTCTGAGGTGGCCAGCCCGAAGTCCAGACCTCAATCCTAATGAGCACATTTGGGACGAGCTTAAAGTGAACATCCGGTAGATTAAATCCTCCTCTTTGCCTCCAAGAACTGAGAGCTGTACTAACAGAGGAATGGGAAAGGATACCGCAAGAACACGCTACCAACCTCATCAGGAGTATGACGAGAAGGCTGCAGGCGGTGATTCAAGCTAGAGGGGGTAACACACGGTACTAAACCGAGGTAAAAGAAATTCCCATAATTTTTGTTTTGAAATCGTACAGAAATTTTTTTATTTTGTTGTTTTACCAAAATTACTTTTTGTGTATTAAATTTTATTGTGCGCTTACTTCATTTGTTTTTTGGTTTTTCTCTATTTTACCCAGTGCGTATATAAATTCTTAGCAATAAAAAAAAAAAAAAAAACGGTATGATTTTTGGTATAGTTGAGAAATTGTAGACGAAAATGTAGGTGCGCCGTTTTTTTTGTCCGCAAGTGTATTTAAGATTTCCTCATGATAGCCATGTTGGAATTTAAGAAATCAAAATTAAATGATACTAACTAAAGAGCACTGGGAATATCTCTTAATTCTTCAAGATGAATTTACAAAAGTTCATCCTTATAAGACTGCATAAATTAAGCAGAGATCCTACATGCTAAAATGACTCACTGTCATCTCATCCCACTATTTATTCAGTGTTTCTCCCACATTGAGGCTATTTAAACAAAAATTGAAAAGTACACTGGAAATGAGTTTTTTAGTGATTCAGCTATTTAGTGTTAAAATCAGATTATTATAAATAGGGGTTAACTAAATACAGAAAATTCAGCTGATAATGTTGATATATTAAAATGAAGAAAAAAAAAAAAAAAAATCAGTTACTTACAAAATTTCGAGTTTTGGAAAAATCGATTCCAAAACAAGCATAGCTACATCTAATCGACTTGCTGTTTATTTAAATATTTGATAAATATACCGTGTAAATTTTTAATCTCATGTTCCCAACATATTGCTTGTTTTTAATAATGTTGGCATTTTCATTTATCTTCTGCTGGGCTACATTTGTGTCATTATCTAAAATTCCGACCATGTCAAAATTAAATTTATGCATAACCTCAAAGAATGGTCGGGCAAAGATATTCTATTTTCTAGATTATCGACATTTCTGCAATGCTGTTTCAATCTTTAATGTCTGCGATGATTTATCTATATAAAATTTGTCACAGACAGAACAGTTTATTTATAAACTTTTTATTTTGTTTCCTTGTCTTTTAGTTTATCTTTAATACAAGTAAAACCTTTAATTTTAACATTTTATCCCCGTAAATTTTAAATTTCGCTCTCTACGCCCCCCCTCCAACTACTCCTTATATTTAGGATAATTCAGCGGTGACACAATCAAACTATATAACCAGTGACCTAACCTGTATTCCTTTATCTTCTAGTCTAGTTTTAAAGTAATTAAAGGATAGATAAAGTAAAGGCTTCATCAATGGGGCATTTATTGATTCTTTGGTAGTAGCATTCTACTAATTAAACACATTAAAAATATCTGGCACGAAAACAAAACAAAAATAGTCATTCAAAAATTTAATTCCCCAATATCTTCTATTGGTGTAATTAATTAGTTTCATCCAACCACTCTCAAGGTATTAAAAAATTCAAAACCAATCAGGAATTACTTAAAGATAAAGAAATATGTTATTTATTTCAGAACTTCTTTTACTTTTAGTAGATTTCCCTTAAGGGAAATCAGCTATTGAGGTCGTACTCATGACACGATTTTC
Source organism: Riptortus pedestris (assembly GCA_019009955.1). Taxonomy (NCBI): domain Eukaryota; kingdom Metazoa; phylum Arthropoda; class Insecta; order Hemiptera; family Alydidae; genus Riptortus; species Riptortus pedestris. Next base: position 18,720,134 of record CM032232.1, read on the forward strand.
GAAAAAAAATTTCAAATGTCCATCGATCCTACCCAGGAGATGACGAAAATGAGGTCCGTTCAAAATTTTATATATATATATATATATATATATATATATATATATATATATATTTGTCTGTTAACGCTCTAGCGGTCGTAATTTTTGTTTGATCATTACGAAACTTGATATTTAGATGTTTTATGTAAAAAAACAGATCATGTTCGTTAATGGCTGAAATCGGACAAGAGGGAGGGGGGGTTGAGAGGGGGGGATTTTCGAAAATTCAAAATATCCGATATTATGCATCGGATTGAAAAATTGTATACAACCAATCTTATTGCAAGTTAAATTTACTATAAATATTGTTATATACATTTATTCTCTATCTTGAATATTAGCCGAGATATTTGCATTTTTATAAAGTCTGTGGTCAAGTATAGTTCGGATTAGGTCGGCCATTTCCGTCATTGCTCGGCTCAGGTGGAAGCTTCTTCTAACGTTACCTGTCGTTTCTAACCTTACCCTACCTTCCTTACTTTGTGAGATTTATGCAAATAATTCTGTTCAACCGCCCCCCCCCTTCTTTAGTTCTTGGACTACTAAAATTTGAGTTATTAAAATATAAATTATTCTTACAATTCAGAAGCCGTTTCAGTTAGGAATTTATTTTAATTAACTGAAAGATTTCTCATTACCATTTGTATTTAATCATGGTGGTATTGTATTACCAGTATGCAGATTTCTCTAATGTTAAAACTTCACACGAGAAATCTGCTTAGTTTACGCAGCCCCTGCGTGACAGACTTTTTTTTTAACTAAGTTTAATTTCTGAGAGACCCACGTTCAAAATAGGTATAAACACAAACATTTTATTTCAGGAATAAATAATAACACTTTTCACACCACATGAAATTAGTAAAGCTCGAGTTAAGAGGTACATTTGTTGATTTATGGACCAAACAAACATACATATTATGTTAACAGGAACATTTGCTGATTTATGAACCAAACATACATATTATGCTGGCTTAGAAAGTTAATAAGCTAAGCTAGATTTTAGTTAAAATTCAAAAGGTTTATGGACTCACTCAGAAAAAAAAATCTTTCATTTTCTCTGGATGAAGAGTTTCGAATAGGACTGTCTTAAACAATTCATTAAATGCTCAGATTTCTTCCCTGTGAAAAAGTCCAGGAAAGTTTAGCACTATAAGAGTTTGTAACAGATAGATATATATTTTACAGAAACTATTACTAACTCACTTTAGTTTGGAAAATAAAACTGAACGAAAAGAACCTTCTTATTAAGGGCTTCTTGTCTTGTAAGGTTTGCCAATTTGACTGTCTACCACATCATAGTATTCAGAAACAAAAAGTAGAAAGCACAATCATGAAATCTGTCACATTTGTATTTTGTTATACATACATTTTCAATCTTAAAAGATCTATATCCAAAATTGAATGCGTATTTAAGACCAAAAAAAAAAAAAAAATTGTGAGAGTCCAGTTCCACATCTGCCAGAGATTTACTGTTATACTTCCTTGTATGAAGTACAGAAAGTATTTTGATCACAACAAATTTTGGTTTTTTGATGTCAATGAAATTCTTTGTTTTTACTCTTCCTGAACCCATTTTGACTAGGTTAGGTATGACATCCTAATATTGTATATATATACACAACTAAAAATGTCTAGCCATTTGAAATCAGAAATGTCATATTTAGGATTATTGTAATATCTCGTTGTGCGCCTCTCCTTTTGATAAAAATAAACTAAGGGGAGGGAGTCTAACAATACAAATTTTAAAATATCTCTGTACTTATTAGAGATACAAAAGATTAGTATACAATCTTTCTTCTTATTCTGGATCCAATATTCTGCATACTTTAATGGCAAGTTGACCTATGGACTCTCCTTTTTCAATGCAAATAACACGCACGCACACTTTCTACAAAAATATTACTTCTGTTGGAGTTTTATAATTTTTTTTTATAGCCACTAATGATGATGTTGTCTATCATATGGATCTTTCAAGTGATTTTCCTCCTGACGAGAAGAGGGCACGGCACTAACTCAAAATAGAATTTAATTAAAATCTGCAACATCTATGAATTGTTTACCTGTGGCCTGTGATCCTGAAGAAGATTTATAGATCTAAGATCTGACAATAGTTGTTCGCCTTCTTGAGTAATCTCATGACGGAGTCGGGTGTAGTCTTCCCTCCGCCCAGCACCTTCACTACAACTCCAATTCTCATTTTCTCCTATTACCCTGAAGGATTGTTAAAAAATAAATAAATAAATATTCATTCAAAATTAATTCACTAAAAATGTTCATAAAAAAGGCCGAAATAATCTAAACTTAAGAAATAAAATTTATTTCTATGAAAGATCATCGACGACCCACAATTATATTCTAATGAATATGAAATTGCGTATCTGACTAAAAAAAAAAAGTCTGTCACACAGGGGCTGCGTTAACTAAGCAGATTTCCCCCGTGCTCTACATATTTGCATTTATCTCAAAACAAAGTTCAATGAGAACAATATTTGGTATTTAAGCTTCAAATAAAGTGCTTCATAACATAATAGAATATTGATAATATGAGATAAGTGGGGCTTTACTAAAGACCAACAACTAAAAAAATGCAAATAACTCAGTTAATAATCAAGATAGTGAAAAAATATACATAACAACATTTATAGAACATTACATTTGTAATAAGATTGGTTCTATACAATTTTCCAATCCGACCCATAATAACGGAGATATTAAGGATTTTCGAAATTCTCCCCCTCTAACCCCCCCTCCCTCCCCCTGGTCCGATTTCAGTTGTTAACGAACATGATCTTTCTTTTTGTATAAAATGATTATATATCAAGTTTGGTAACGATAAAACAAAACTTGCGACTGCTAGAGCGGTAACATACAAATATATATATATATATAGTTTTGAACGGACCTCATTATTTTTGTTATCTCCTGGGTAGGATCGATGACATTTGAAGAAAAATTTCGAAAATCGTGTCTTGAGTACAACCTCAATAGCTTATTTCCCTGAAGGGAAATCTGCTAATACACGATATACAAAGGAGTAGAAGTGAAGCGGATGGACGTAATGAAGCTAAGCTGATCTGATTTTTAGTAATTTTCCTTAAGGAAAATCAGCTATTGAGGTTGTACTCATGGCTCGTTTTTCAACAATGTTCCTCAAATGTCCATAGATCATAGCCAGGTGATGACGAAAATGAGGTCCATTCAAAATTTTGAATATATATGTCTCTCAATGCTCTAGCAGTCACAATTTTTGTTTGATTGTTACTAAACTTGATATTTAACCATTTTATGTAAAAGGCAAGTTCAAGTTTGTTAATGGAAGAAATCGGGCAAGGAGGGGAATTAAAAAAAAATTGAAATATCTCCGTTACTTTATATCAGATTGAAAAATTGTGTAAACATGCACATATTTTCTCTATCATGAGTATTAACAGAGATATTTGAATTTTTTAGTTTTCATTCTTAAGTAAGCCCCTACTCCTAGTCATGTTATATTAACAATAAACTGTTATATCATGAAGTACATTATTCTAAGCTTATATACCACATATTGTTTTAAAGAATCCTTTACTATGTGAGATACATGCAACACTTATTCTGTATCACTCGTCTTGGTTTATGTTTTTTCAATAATTAAAAATCTCTGAATACAACTCGTACACTTTTCAATTTCAGCACTCATTTTAAAACATAACTATAAGCCAAATATAAGTAGCACAGACTGTAGCAGTTACATAGAGTCTATTAAGAATGAGGATGATTCCACAAGTGAAAATGGTGACTCTACCCTTGCGTGTAAAATTAGAGTTACTTCCCAGAAAGCCATCATATTAATAACAAATTATTAGCAATGAAATGTGATCATTAAATAAAGGGTTTAAATGATAAGATTTCATAAATTAAGTAGGTTACATAATTATCACAGAATGTGGGAGCAGGGAATGTAAACAATATTGCAAGTAATTTTTTAATGTTTAATCTAATTATTTTCATTTGCATGTTCAAAAAAAAGGAAGCATAACTTTCATAGCAATCCTTTGGCAGTAGATGAATTATTTCATTAAAATAAAAATAAAGGAAATACAAATATCAAAATTACCAAGGTTGGTGGGTGTCGTTACTCCATATGTCATCAGACGCAGGAGCAATAGGCCAAGTGGTAACCCAACCACTAACTTCGATCCGAGAACATAAACTATCGTTCACTTCCTCTGCATATTGATCATCACCTAGAAACATTAGGAGAGAAAATATGTTAACTATTTACATGAATTAATAAAAGAATAAATATATCCATTAATTGCAAATACATCCAAAAAATAGAAAGAAGAGGTTAGGCTAAAAAGGGGAAATGTAGGATTAATTAGAATAAAAGTGAGGACTATCAGATTGGAAGCATGCACACACACACAGTGATACAGTTTGAGAACTGCACTGACAATGTTAGTTTACATGCCTTATAGATTTTAACATGAGTCAAATAAAAAGAGAACGATAATATCTGTAAATGCCTTTAATTAAATTAATTCACTCAATATGCAGATAAATAAACATTAATGATTGAGAAAAACTCTTTGAGTATACAAATGACCTTAACGTCTATTCTTTACTGAGCTAAGAGATATTACAAAACAATTGCCTAACCTGGGAAGAAAAACTCTGATTCACAGTTTTGATCAATAGCAGGTTCTTCAACAGGAGGTGGGTCTTCAGTTTGGCAGAATTTTTCGTTCGAACAGACCTTAAATTTAGGAACAAATTCAGGAGTGACCGTGAGGTCATTCCTCTTGAATTCCATATATTTCTGGTCATTCCCCAAGAAGAGGGATCCACTTTCACTTCGGCGATATTTAACCTGGAAAATAAATTTTTTATTAATACTATTTTTATACTTAGATTACTAGTCTTCTCAAATTCTAACAGGTAGATGAAATACTTTAAATGCATAACAACAAATTTTAACTAACCTGAGAGTTAGTTTAAGACATCATCTCATAGAAGTAAAATAGCCCAAAAGAAGTATTTTTAAAATAAATAAATATACAATATTTATGCAAATTAAATATCTAGCATAAAATATTCATTTAATATATTTTAAGAAGAAGAAAGAAGTCAAATATCATCCACAAGTTTCTATTGTTAAAAAGAAAAATTAATAATCTATAATGATTTCTGGAGAATGTTTGGTTTCTTGCAGTGACCCAATTTGCTACTCCTATCATCCAGTGTCAACACATAATAAAGGCTTGTTAGAATCCAAAACCATCCTCTAGGAAATCTAATTTATTAGGTCAGGTTATACCCTAAGTTTAAACTATGTCACCATAGTTTGTAGTAGAGACTTGGTATATCGTTCCACATATAAAACTGACAGTGTAAAAAGCCCTTAAGCATTAGTTTCCACAGGAAGAGGAGCCATCATTATAACAGTTACAAAAGGCATTGTTGGTAATATCACTCAAAAACTTCCTAATGATTGGAAAGGACGTATGGTGAATGTACACCATCAATGCTTAGTGACAAGTTAGTAACAGGTCATTTCCAATATTAGTAGTACATTTTTTTTTAATTTTTAGGAGGCAATTTTAAGTGTAATAATGACACAACATCATTGCCATGAAGATACTTAAATAGTTGGAGGAGTTTCTTAAATTGGTTTAATCAAGAATTTAGAAGCTAAGATTAAAGAAATGATCAACAGATAATTCAAGACACACTTCATCAGGAGAAGTTCCATTTCTATTGTAATAAAATGCTAAATTCTCATGGCTCAATGAAAAAATCATAATATAATATAAATTATAAATAAATAAACTAAAATAAGGCAGCTGAGGGTTGTCGTGTTTTAAGGCATTGGTCATAACACTCTTTGTTAACATTGACGCACGAGTTTGATTCTCACATGGTCAAAAGAATTTATATGATGAGACATGTAAAATAAAATCCATAGTCCCATTCTTACTATAAAAGGATGGTAACCAGTCCTATATAACCCTCTAACTGTGGAGTACTCATGCGGTGGATGTGGGTGAACCCAGAGAACCTACCCCCTCCCCGGCCATGTGTGCTGAATATTTTTTATGCTATAACGTTAATCCTTTTCTTTTCAGATCCAATTTTTTCATCATCCTTTTTTATCCCAGACTGTGAACCGGAACTGATGGTGTTAAAAACGATAAAAAGGTCTAAAAATATTTCTTCATCAAAAAATCTAGTGTACTTACTTTACTGATCGCCAGAAAATATAATAAAAAAATATGCATGATACTTGCATATCGGGGGGGGGGGGCATTAACAGCCTTAGCAGGAAGCTAAAAACGACAAAAGCAAGTTCCAATGCCCACTATCAGTTTTGAAGGAGGAGAAAGGAACTTCAATGAATGGTATACATATAATATGTGAAAGAATTGACATATAATAATAGCACCCTCCAGGCTGATTGTATGTCCATAATATAACTAGTAATGAAACCACTGGACTGATACATCAACTCGTAGTAGTAAAGGAGTTAAAGAATAAAGTGAATGATAATATAAAAAATAAATCTGTAACTTATTTAATCACATATGGAGTAAATATATGAGAATTGATAAATGAAAAAAAATTATTCTAATGTAATTAGGATTAATAACCAGAAAATATGAAGTACTGACTAAATTATTAACAAACATTAAATTAAATTTATTGAGTCCAGAATTTAAAATTAAAACGATAGAAATAAGGAAACAAACGGGGATAATTACCCTGACTCAACAATTACTAAGTTCAAGACTACATTTCAAGTCTGTTATAGCAGCCTACTTTCCTCCACAACTATATAATTAAGCAAAACTATTTAAGCCTCCTTAATGGATGATACTGCTTTCTGAGGAAACCAAAAACTTAAGTGGCCAGTTTACTTGCAAGAAAATCAAATAGATATATAGATTTTAATGATTCTAGTTTACTGAAAGGGCAGAGATTCAGTTTAACAAATTAATCATCCCCCCTTCCTTTTAAAAATTAAGATTTAAAGTATCATTCTTTCTAATCAAATAGAAGTAAAATCAGGCAAATACTATGAGGACAACTCTTATCTAATACCTAACAAGAATCCACCTAAGTAAAAAAAATAAGCACAACTGACATTTCTAACAATAAGGCACAATACCACTTCTGTCATTGCTTCTTTAAAGAATAATTTAAAAACTTTGAAAAAAAAAGAAAGAAAAAAAAAAGACATTAGGAGCCCAATGTACTAACCTACTGCTAAATAAGGTTATTATTTTTTATAATGAATAACCTCCCTTCATGGTGTCAAGCTTACAAAAAACCTGTTAGCAGACAGACCCTAGTCAGGACTTAAAACTGGGGGGACTGGATAGAAATAAGAAATTAAGGTAATGAATTTAACATTTTTGATGTGTGCTACAACATATTCCATTATATTATGCCCACCCCCCCAAAAAAAGAAAACACAATAGTTCTGTATAAAATAAAAAAATTAATCAAGAAAAACAGGATTGATGTACATTTTTAATGATTCAATTTAAAATCGTAATATACTGTTTTTCTGGGTAGTAAAATAAGCTTTCTGATAAGAAAAGAAAAAAAAAAATACTGTCACAGAATACAGAAAAACTGCCTTAATGTAGTATTGTGGTTGGCACTGGGGTCAAAACCTTTTTTTTTATAATATGTTCAAAAATTCACTATAGTTACCCAATGTGCTGTTTTGCAGTTCAATGGTTTATGACTACCAACTTACTTATTCTTCCTACATCTAGTAATTCCACAAAGGAAAAATGATCAACAATTAACAAAAAAGACTTATTTAGAAATCTAAAACTGACAAAAAGCCTTCCACCAAGTATTGCATCTGAAGTAGTTCATTCTAGAATAGAAGAATATGATTAATAAGTCAAGTCTAACCATTGAAATTTATATAATGTAAAATAAAATGTAGCATTTTTCATTTGATACAAGATCAATGACATATATATTGGGGAGAGACTGTCAACAGAAAGCAGGATTAACTTTATAAAATAATTTATTCTTCTTATTCTGGACCCAATATTTTTATATATTCTTCATAGTTTTATGGCAACGGTCACCAATAAAAAACATTTTCTCGCTCAAGCTTTATTCATACTACCCTGCATGTTTTGTGGTTTATACGAGGGTGAATCAAATGAAAACCTTAAAAGTTTAACCTGAACTTTACAGCACTTTTAAGGTTTTCATTTGATTCACCTACGTATACCACCTCTTCAGGGGCTATCCATTTCTGAAGTGCTCGTTTCCTTCTTACGTTTGTTGCGACTGACATCACTGGGGTGGACATCAACAACCTCCTCAGTGAGGACAGTTGCAACGAACGTAAGGGGAGCACTTCAGAAATGGATAGCCCCTGAAGAGGTGGTACATAAACAATGAAATATGTAGGGCAGTATGAATAAAGCTTGAGTGAGAAAATGTTTTTTATTGGTGACCCTTGTCATAAAACAATGAAAAATATAAAAATAATTTATTAAATTCTTTATAATTAAAGAATATCCATGATTTCACCAAACATTATTTTATGTCTTTTACTGCAATATCAAATACAAATTTTAAACTGACTTGAAATGGCACAAGGGTTAATAAGTTCTAGGTAACAGGTCCAATAGCAGAAATCTTCCTACTGTTTTCCTAAAACTTGGTGGGAAGACATTTGTTCATTGGACCTCCAATCATAACATATTATTAATAGCTTTAAATTGAGTGCACATGGCAGGCAGTAAAGCATTGAGTGAAAGAGGCTGAATACTGTAAGAGTGAGGTTCACTTTCTTCCAATAAATCTCGTCATTATTTATTCTTTTATGCATTAACACAAATCAATCCATGAGATGTGAATTGCTTACTCAATTGCATTCAATTTGTAAATAAAGCATTTAAAATTATTTATTGAAGTATTATTAGTAACAGAGGAGTTTATAGTAAATAGATGTTTAAGACATATATACTGAGCGATTGATGAGATTGGGTAATTATGATCAATGACTTGGCAAAAATCAATCACTATTTCCATCAGCAATCTTTTGATCTGGTATAAATGGAAATACCTGAAAACTAAACTACTATTACCATTACCATATTAATGCTGCAAATAGAAAATATTTAATTCCAATAAAGTATAATAAGAAATAATTGATTCGTTTGGAAATACATTCAATTCACTTATACAATTAAATCTAATAAAGATGAGTTATCTACAATCCGACACCAGTTTCTAGACAGGGCAGGACAAAAGATTTTAAGTTGGTGACTAACTGTATAAAATTCCATATCCCACAGGTAGTTCATCATGAGCCTTAAGACCAATGCCTTGACACTATTTGTTACCCTAAGCGCACAAGAAAAACAAAAATGATTCATTAAGTTATATGAAAAGAACTCACCTCTTCAAAACCGCTCAGATTGAAAAAAGAAGAGCCATCATTGTAGCTATTAGCACTGACCTCCACAGATTCCTGTTTGATAGGCTTAAAATGGGTTTTCATAGAAGTCAGAAGATTTTCCAATTGCTCAGGAGCTTCTACCTTATCATCACTTTTTTCAGCAAGGTTTGTAGCCTTTAAAAGTGACAAGTGGTTAGAATTATCATTGAAGAGAGAAAAGAAAGCTCCGTCATTTTTTAAAGTAAGAGCTGTCTCCTCAATATCTTCTTTTTTGTTGTTCCCATAGGCAAAAGGAAGCTTCCACGCTGAAGATAGAAGGGAATTACGAGCGTCACTCCAACCCACGTATTTGCCAACTTCTTCCCAAGGCAAGGACTCATCTTCTTCCATCTTCTCTGATGACCAAATGGAACTAGTTATATTTGTTCCACATTGAATAAAGTTTCCAGAAACTGGTTGAGATGTTTTATTCCGGAAATATTCTTGATTGTTGTTCTCAGGCGATTGAAGAAGAGATTGGAAATCCATTGGAAGGTAGTTTTCGTATTCCTCCTCTCTTCCTATGACCATTGGCTTTTCTTCTTTAGCAAAAAGGCACTTCCTCCCCTTGTCGCTGCGATCGAGAGATTTTGCCATTCCAGACCTAGACCTCTGAGAGTTCTGGCTCTTTACAGTTGATCTAGATCTCATTCTACCTTTTGCATTCTCCTTCCCGTCTTTTCTTTTGCTTATCTTGTTCTCCTTAGGTGAACTTTCAGAATCCCTTCGACGGCCAAGGGTACGACAAATATTCTTGCTCCACACAGATTTTTCGACAAAGGAGGTATCAAAACCAATATTCTCTCTGTTCAAAGCTGGAAAGGCTGAGTAATACCTGCAAAATAAATGAAAAAAATAAATATTACATTTATTTGTTTAGTGCTTAGTGACATTCACAAAACCTTACAAGAACACCCAATCATGAAATTCAAATTTAAGCATTGATGTGTAGCATAGTAAGATACATATTTGTCCTATAGTACAAATTAAAATATTTTTTTTATTTTTATTTTGTTAGGGAAATATACTTTTTTATATTAAATTTAAGTAGAAATAAGTAATGTGTGATGATATCAAAGTGTTCAAAACCATAATTGTAGCAATGACCTAATATTTACGAGATGAACATGACACAGCATTCAGGAGGCAGATTTAACTCAGTATAAGTTCTCCTCAAGTGTAGTTCTTTTAGTCGAGCATATACAATAATGAGACAAAAGAATATCTTAAATAAGCAACTAACCGTTTAAAACTAACTTGGGTAATAAAAATTACAGCACAAGATAAAGTATTAAAAACATTAAGCATAACATCATTAACAAACAATTGGTCCACTAGTGTCTGTTTCAAACACATTTGGAATTACAATTGGAAACAAGGCCACACAAATGCACATTAGTCTATAATAGTGCTTAACAGTAAGTCAAAAGAAGGAAATCTACCTGGCTTATTCAGAGATATGGTATAGTTGTGATCATAGTTAAAAACTACAATCTAATGTCAACTTTAAACAATCTTGAGTATGACTCAGAGATCCAGACAAATGAGGCTTTACTCATTTAAAACCAGGAATAGTTTTACTAATTTTTTCAGGAAAGAAAATAAGTCCTTTCACCAAAATATAGCATTATTGTACTAATACCATTTCAGATATTAGGAGTTAGAATTGATTGCGTAGATTACTGGGAATAGTACTCCAGATTTAGGAACAATTTAAAAATAAATAAATTACTAAGAAGAACAAAAGACAAGAACAAGAATAATGCTTAATAAAAAATTAGGGTAATGAAAAACAGAAAAATATCAGCCATTCCTCCCTTCTTTCAAACAATTTCTACATATAATACAGAGAGCAAATGATCAAAAGAAAACCCTAAACTCTCCCAGGAATCGGGCAGTGTAAAAGTCAAATAATGTAATGAAGAAAATTAACAGAAATGAAAAAAAAATACAGAATCTGAAGAAAGAAAAGAATCGGAGCATATTCAATTTCAAGACCATGCCCTTTAATTACCAGGAAGATGATGTTGAGATTAGAAAGGTAGATACAAATTTTGGTGATGTAAGCCTGTGAAATTTCTAAATTGAAATAGTTCTCATGCCAAAATTTAGAAGAAATGCTTCTAATATTAACAAACTGTATAAATTTTGCATAAGATGCAAACAAAGACATATTTTGAAAGCCTACAACCCCATACTTTCCAATCCAATTCTGGTCATATATAAACTCAATGTTTATAGAGTAAGAGATAGATGATAATTTTGGATTTTATATATATATATATAAAATAAGTGGCTGCTAGAAACTGAACAGACAAACAAACTAGTTTATGATAGTTAAGTTTAATAAAACTGAAACTCTTACATTAGTCTTATCTTTATTAAATGCCGTTGTATTCCAATTCAATGAATTGAATAGTGTTTCAATTTTCACTTCATCGAACTGATTTTACTTTTTAAAAAATCCTTAACTTTCCCCATAGATTTTAGTTATGATTGAATGAATCGTGATTTTGGTATTTACAATGCCCAAGAAATATAAGATTTCAGTTTAAAAATGTTCATAATTTTGATAAAAGAATTGTGAATTTGATTCAGAAATTTTAGATTTTGACTTCAATATACAACTCTTTATTTTCAAGGCGAATGCCACAGTTTTTTTGGGCCACATAAAATAAAAACCACGAATTATCAATAAAATGCACAATTTATTTTAAGAGTACTGAAATTGTGGCAGCATTTTTCTTGCGAGCAAGTGAAGAGTTGTGCCCTAAGTAATCAAAATTCCTAAAGAAATATCATGGTATATGATCAAATATTATGAAATTCAATTATTCATAATAGTTTTTCTAAAGCATATTCCCAACATCATCTTTCATATTGTTATTGTCCTGCTCTCCAGCCGTGTTAAATAAAATTCCAATTTACTACTTGTTTAATAATCCCATACAGAGATTTCACTGAATTACCATGCAGATTAACTGACATCTCTATTTACCCTTCTGGCATTTCGAAGGTGTGATTAGAAAAGACATTAAATGTAACACTTGAAGTTTACCTTTAAAAGAAAACAAACAGAATAATCACAATGAAATGACAACCAAACTGTTTCCCTTAAGTCAAAAATGAGTGTGTGATATATAACATATGATTATTTCTGTCTGAAACTCACTTAGAAACAAGATCAGGACTAGTAACTGGAAGATCAAGATTGAATAAATCTTCAGAGTTGGTTTTTTCTTTCAGACAATTACTTGTAACTGCAAAAGAGGTTGAAATTATTAAAAAAATCCAAACAAAAACAAAAAAATGTGTGGGTTAATTAAATATGTTTATAATTACATAAAAGTATGTTGTTAAATTACATTTTTCTATAGCAGAATCAGATTTCAGTGAACTTATAACAATATAACCGAGATATACCTTCCACTGTCCAGCACATTTCTTTGAGAAAAATGGAATATAACCAAGTCCATTTTGGTTATTAGTTTTTGTTGCCCCCCCCCATGGTGTTTGTATGTATGTTGATTACAAATTAAAAAGAAAAAAAATGAAATGTCTGACACGCAGGGCCTGCATTAACTAAAAATATTTCCAATGAGCTGGACATGCTACTGATCTGAAATAATCAAATCTCCATTTTCCCTGTAAAACAGAGAATGAGAAAAAAAGGACATGGAATTTTGGCTGTACATGAAATATTTAGTGAGTTCAGTGGCTAAAGGAAAATCACATTCTGAGTGAGAGGTTGCTGAAGGTGGGGGGGGGGGGAAGAAAAAAAAAATCATTCAAGTTAAATTTGCAAAAAGAATGTTTTTTTTATTAGTTTTTATATTAACGCCCACTTTTTGCTACTATGGCTAATTGGGTTGGGTTATCTACAGGTTACCACCCTTTTCTAGGCAGAGTGGGACAAAGGATTTCATTTAATGAGTTTATCACTAAATAAATTCCTATAGCCCAGGCGCCAATCGAACTCGATTGGTTACATAACATGTTTTCCTCTGACTCATAATGGTATATAATTTTAATTTTTGTTTTTACCCTCCACTCTTCCTGGTCGAATTTAGCCATTAACCAATATGATCCTCAGTCTTGAATGAAATGGTTAAATATCGAGTATGGTATTTACCGATGATGACAAAATACTTATTTGCATGAATCTCAAGCAAGTAAAGACCTGTTAAAACAATACCTAGCTTTGAATAAAATGTTTCATGATCAGGAGTGGGGATTTACTGAATTCTGCAGGTTTGCAAGAGATAGGCAAAAACTAATGTTTAATTGCTTTATAACCGAAGAGAGTACAAATAATAAGGGGATCATAACATTGTAAATAGATGAAAAATCTCGAAACATGTTTTGTCACTAAACTAATTATCATCACAGAATATTCCAAGCTTAAACCATTCCCTAATTGTTACAAGTTGTGGAATACAAAGCTTTATTTATTAAAACATGTAAAATATTATTTATGTTTTAAAAGCTTCTATCAAAAGCCCATAATAGAATAAACAGTAAAAACAGAAATTACCTCCGCTATCAACTTCCTTTAACTTAGTGCAGAGTTCATCCACAAGACTCTCGATTTCTATCTCCTAAAGAAATAAAATAAAGCATTTTAAAAACAAATGAACTACTATATGTAGAAAGACTATATGAGTGAATTAAAATTCAAGCTACCTGGTCAGTGGCCTGGGTCAAACAATCAACAACAGCAGTCCTCTTTAACTCTTCGAGATTGCAGCTTTTCCAATTATTATTTAATCCTTTTCCAGCCTTTGGGGCAAAACAGAAGAAAAAAATTAGTCTAATATCATATTATATATATATATATATATATATATATATATATATATATATATATATATACATACACACACACATTGTTTTGAATGGACCTCATTTTCGTCATCTCCTGGGTAGGATCATTGGACATTTGAGGAAATTTTTCGAAATTTCGCATCATGAAAACCACCTCAAATAGCTGATTTCCCTTAAGGAAAATCTGCTAAAAATTAAAACGGGAGGGAAGGAGGAGCTCTAAGGTTGGCAAAAGAGGCAACCTGTGCCCTTATGTAATTACCTATCATTTACATTACCACATATTATAACTCCAAAAAGGAACTCATTTAACCTAATATGGGACATTTAGAAATATGCAAAATAGGCCATAAACAGTATACCAAAAATTACTCTTAATGAATGTTACGTAATTGCAAGTATATTATAAATTCAAATCATCAATATTTGACTACTATTATGGATCAGCGGAAGTTCATTGTAGGATTTATCATTTCCCTTATTTCACGGAATTCAAAAGTGCTCTTTACTTAATAATGCATCAGAGGCAGTCACTGTTTCACACAACAAGCCAACAGAGATCTAGTTCACAGCTCTTTATTTTCTCTCCTAATACTTCTCATACTGTCTCCTAATGGAGGTAATATAAATATAGTTTTCTCAGTGAAGTGCCTCTTTCCCCATACAGCTCTAGAACTTGGAGTATGAGTTCTATCTTTTACATATTATATCATATAATTGCGTAACCTAATAGACCCCCCCCTCCTTTCATGTACAGCCCTCTGAATAAAATAATTAAATCTTCATGATTACCCTCGCCCTAGATTACCCAATTGGTCTCTGTGTCTTTCCCTTCAGTGCTTGTTACTGACACACACACAATTTGTGTGTGTGTGGGTGATATATGTATATATTTATAAAATTATTTTTATTAACGTTTCTGAGAACTTATATAAAACCGGTAGAGAAAAGAAAGAAATAATCAAACAATAAATATAAAAATATAACTACCTTAGAAATGGAAGGGAAGTCGAGAATATCAAGAGAATCGTCCTGGAGTAGGCTGAGAATATAGCGAGTGTAGATGATGGAGTCAATGCCTCGCTCTTCTAGTTGTTGCTCTAACCAGACAGCAACCGAAGAGGGCAACGCTCCAACTCCGCGATACTTCATGCTACTCTGTGCCTGAAAGCAAACAAAATATAAATGCTATAAAATTTATAGCAATAATAAAGATATTATAAAATGTTAAATTAAAAATATCAAACAGAGAAATATTTACTGGCAGTGTTCCCATGAATGAAAATAAAATATTTTCCACTCTACGTTTACCATGTGAGATTAAGACCAATGCCTTAAACTCACATAGCTAACCCAAGCCCCTTGTAACAATAAGAGATGAAATGAAATGAAATGTGAGATGGCTTTAAACTTGGTATGTCAAAACATCAATTGGTTAAAATGAAAACAAAAACAAAGAAAAAAAAACAAAAAAAAACAATTATAGCATAGTACATTGATTTGGTAAGAAATTTTGATTATATGACATTCTTCTCTGTCGCATAATAACAGTTTTATATATGATATTATATTGTACGCCTCTATTCCCACATTCCTGGTCTGATTTGCCCCATTAATAAATTTATCTTTAGTTTTATGTGAAACACTTAAATATAGAATTTGGTAATGATCAAACAAAAATTGAAAGTGGTAAAACATTAACAAGTATGCCACACCCACACTGAACAGACTTCAATTTTGTGTTTTGGGTGGATAGATGAAAACTTTTGGAAATCATGTAAAAGGAAAACAAAAAAAAAAAAAAAAGCTCATTTGTTTTAAGCCAATAGAGTTGTTGGCCCTTAACCAGGTTGTGGTGATTTCTTTCCCTTACCCAAGTGGTGTGTTGAATTCATTCCACATTATAAACTATTATATAAAAAATAAGAGTTCATTCATCGAGAAATGCAGGTAGTCATGGGAAAACAGGTTAACTTGTTAGTAGTACTAGAGGGGATTTACAGTTCATTTATTACTTTGCTGTTACAAATATAACTACATTAAAATCTTAGTTGTTTTTATCTTTAAACAGGAAATTGTAATAAGTTATAATCTTAGAATGACACTAGGGACGTAAGTGGGATGGCTTCATGGTAACAACTAGCTTCAGGATTTGAACCCCCACACAAAAGTGTGAAGTGACAATAACATACACCATAAATGTATGTAATTCAGTGTCTAAAAGCCTAATTGCTAATCACTAATATACATAAGATTGATTCCTTACACACACACACACACAAAAACAAGAAATGAAGAGAATGACAAGAATGACTCAATAACTACGAAAATGATAGTGATTGTATTACAGTTTGAGCAATTTATCAACTTAGAAATGATCCATGAGATAATGCAGTTTGTTTAATCTATAAACAAAGGCATCTGCTGTCTGTCTATTATCTCTTATGACTCAGCCATCCCAGAACAACATATCTTCCTTATCTTTGTTTCTCATAAAAATATGAAGAAGGTCAGAAGAAAAATATTGAGGCCTCTAATATGTAAATGAAGAAAGGCAAATCAAAAATATTGAGACCTTTAATGTGATATGCAAACCAATTAGAACATAGTAAAAGTAGAAATCTTCAGTCAATAACATACATGAATTGCATATTTGATCAAAGCACTGAAGACAAAAGTTTACAAATGGTTTTCAAACATTATGGTAACCCCGATATTATGTTCTTTATCTGGTTAAAAACAATGACTCGGTTAAAAATTATGATAGAGATTAAATTGTTCATTTTAAGAAAAATAGAAATTGTCCATAATATTTTAAAATTTAAATCTATCATACAAACCCACATAGACTTTATTTACTATTATGAGCAACTATTGAAACAACCACGTAAAATGTTCATTTATTTAAAGGAAAACTATTATCCAATATACAAGCAATAGTACAAAAAGAATTAAATCCCTATTGGATATTTTTGTTTTGTAATCTTCGGCTCCATCTAATTACAATTTGAATCAGTTTTAAATCATTCCTTTCTTAAATTTTTGTCCTATTCAGAAAACTAGATTTGGGGAAAGTTTCATGAGTGGATTCAATATCTTTTGGAATTGAAAAGAGAGAATCTGATAATTTTCGCAGTCAAATAATTTAGGACTGTCCTGTAGAGACAAAATGCTCTATATAAAAATTTAACATGAACAGAAAGTATATACATATTTTTTTCCTTTCTGAAATATCATATACAATAGTTCTGCTGATAGCATTTCTATGAAGAAAATTTTAGTTTGAACAAAGTTTTAATCAAAACAGGAAAACTGATTAAAATTCAATTCATCGATACCTAAAATTCTTCTGCAAATTATAACATCCATGTATTCGTTTAGTCAGTTCTACTAATTTTAAATTCACTAGATTATTACTGTCTGTTTACTACCCATTCGTGCAAATTACGGTGGTGTTGAAAATAGGGACAAAGTGTGTTTCGTGTTCTTGCTATGCAAACATACATCCATCATTTTCTGAAAACATTAGTTGCGAATGTTGGAGATTAGTGGCTCCCATATTCAGATATTAAGAATGGACAGAGAGAAAAAGAGCAAACAAAATTTTTTTTCCAAAAGATATAATCCATTTTTCAAGCAGAGATGGGCAATTTAATGTGTAAACAATGTTAAAAGAAATAATTGAAATCACAAATCAAAAGAGAATAAGGCTTATGTAGTAAGAACAATAAATAACTATGATGCTCAATCATGGATTTAAGAAGCTCGAGTGCTACTAATAACTTTGTACTGTCTGAAAATTATTAATTCCTTAGAAGCCTTGATATAAGAATAAAAAGAAAACTTATACTGAAAAATTAACTGTAAAAATCACACATAAAATAATAAATACTCCTTGAGAATGGAACTTAAATTTGTTCAAGCTAGTATTTAATCACGTGCCCTCCTTCTCCAAGCTTCTAAATTGCAACATTTCCTGACACACTGTTTACTTCAAAGGATATTAAATTTAAAAGACACCTGTTAAGCAAATGACAAACAATGAGCAAGATATAGGAGAAGCAGACCTTGAGGAACACCAGCTGATGTGCTGACTAAGCAGCTTGCTTGCACAGAATTAATATATGCAAAACTATTGAGAAGAACAATTTAAAATATTGAACTCACTTTAAAATCTTCCATATCGAAAAATAAAAACCTAACAAAATCAATTCCAATAAACAGGACAATCTTCATAATTAATGTAAATGCCTGAAAAGTACAGGTCTGTGTTTACTACAACCTGAGGGAAATAGTGACCTGAAACAATACTTGCAAACCAGTAGATCATATACAACTATTCAATAAAAAAAATGCCAACTATTTTAAAGTATTTCCCTGATAAGTACCAACTCAAATTTAAAGTCAATGCAATTCTTATATCTTATAGAAAACATAACACACACAAAAAAAGGCGTAAAATATTATTGCATAACAAACATTACTCCTAACCATACTTATCCTATTAAAATATTTTGAAACAATTTGAGAATTACCTGGGCACAGTAGAAACAGGTTTTTCACACGGGGAGCCTTTTAAACACTTAAAAATTCCAATGTTTTCTTTACCAACACTATTCATTTATACTTGCTTTAACTTAAATAATGATTTTCTTGTAGTTCAAATCTAAGGTTATTGCTTTAAAATTATCTATTATATAAGAAAATATTGGTTTAATAAATAAATGGTAATAACTCAAAAGTTATAAAAGGGTATCGAGGTAAGTTTCATAAGCAGGTAGGCTAGAGGTTCATAATGTTGTTTTCCATGTTTTAGGTGTTTCAATGACTCTACCATCCCATTTTGTATCTGAAACAGGAATAAATACTTAAATAAGAAAGCAGAACATCAAGCTAATATAGGCTGATGCAACTAATGCTATCTTAATGCACACATGAATACTCACAAATTCTAAATAAAATAAATCCTAGTATGTACAGATTTTCTGCTTAACAATTCAAGAGGTGACTAACTCTAAAGGACGAGTTAATTTATTCTAAAAACGAAAAATAATACAATCCGCCATTTTCATGACAGGAAAATTATTATCAAATTTGTGTATTCCAATTTATGGGGCAAGCAATTAAAGTCACTTCACTGGAATAGATGAAATAACGAAATCACCTAATCTTAGATAATAATTTAATCATAACACAACACACGCTTCACGAGAAGCTATACAATAGTACCCTATCTCATTGATATTTAATGTTTTCATCGTAACAGGGCGCAACCCAGAACAATAACAGCAACAACACATTCTAAATATAAACGTCACTTCACATTTAAGAACAAAACAAATTTCAATTAGTTGTGAAATCCAAATTCTATGAAATAAGTAAAAACTTCAGATTAGAGCAAATCAAACCTTCAATCCACTATCGGAATCTTGAGCTTCATTATAATTTGCAAGGAGCTTGTGAGATTTATGGAAATAATTTAAGTAAACTAAAGAGGGCATTAGACAGTATAGTATATAAATACCTATGAAGTAATGGGATGATATAGTCTATCATCCACCTCGTTTTCTCTTTCCACTAACCCCTCCCCGATGAGAGTTTTCCCCAACAGATTCGTCACCACTGCCAATTATACATCAACCAATATACTGAACTCTTAGTTACTACATAGCTCTTATGGTTAGCTTTGAAGCATACAAAATAATTAATTATATTTATTTAAACACTTCTAATACAAAACTATTCAAGAATTTTTTAAAAAAATATTAAATGTTGTATGATGAAACGTTTAGATTTGGAAGGCAAAGTCCCTACACGCGCCTTGTTCTGTTCCCGCGATAAATTTCAAGGGCATTCCCCCCAGACAGTATTCTATTTGTTTTTTGTCTACCTTGTTTTTATTGGAGTCCTGTGAAATTATTGTTAGCTACCGGCTTTTTTGTTTTTCTAATTATTTAAGACTACTTTTGCCAAATTCACTTCAACCGATGATTATACTGGGCCTGTTTTATTGGGATAAATTTGAGGCTTCTTGAATTAAAACGTTAACTGTCATTTAACCTTCAGATGTCTTACAAACTGAATTCAAGGTTTTTCAGTCGACGACAATTCTTCCCACTAATGGTATTTATTAGCAGCAGGTTGCACCTTGTATATAACGACGTTATTATGCAAGCTTTAAGTTATTTATAGCTCGGGAATCTTATTTTTAAAATTGAAATGAATGTACCAAGCATATTTCTCTCATGTTAAATTTGGTATTATAGCGTTTCGTTAGTAAAGATAAATTTCGAATCTCAAAGGATTTGGCAAATCACTACATTTCTGGAAAAGTGAATGATCTGTGCAAAACTGGGTCTTGTACAAATGAAATAAATAATTCCATGGCGATTTTAACTTGTCAATTCGCGCTGGAACACTGTTTCGCGGACTTATTTAGAAAACGTAGCTATTAATTTTGATCACAGGGCAAAATTCGAAAATAATAGTCCGAGAGGCATAATCAAGATCAGTTTAAATTTAGAATTTATATATACTTATGCATAAGGACTCATATAGAGAGATTGGCCCAATACTGAAACCAAACTTCATCTTTTATTTTTGACCGTAAAAGAAAGATAACGGTCAGAAGTGAACCAATAGAGGAAAAGGGTTATAAGGGCCTAAAATAATAAGTTAGAATTATCTCCAGTATTATGAATCAAAGAAAGGTATATAACCAATTTTCTTTTCTACATTTGTTGTTTTATTCACTGTTACTCCAATTTCCAAACTAATAAGAGATATTTCCATTTTTTTTTTCAACCTTCAATAAACCACTATCCATCCCATATTAACAATAAGCCAAAGTGTTATGAAATAAATTTTTCAAAGATTACATACTGAATATTATTTTCATCGGATCTTTTCTATTTGAGATAGATACAAATATATTACTGTGACGTAATCAAGGAATATCAGATTTTCTTGAGACCTCAATTCTTATTTAATGGACTTTATACTTTTCAATATTGAATCACTTAATATAAAACTAAACAAAAAAAAATATTAATGGTATTAATCAGACCAGAATTAGGGAAGGGGTTATTATGAAATACCTGGTGTGCATAACATAAAAAAATGTAATAATTTTTAATAACATATTTTGGAAATAAAAATAATAAACAATCTTTTTAATCATTGAATGTTCTAGAATTGCTGTTTTCCCATAACATTCCCCCCCTCAAATTTCAATATTGTGTTCCACTAAACCTTTAAATTCCTACAAAATTCAAAACCTCCAATCCAGAATCCCCATTTCATGTAAGCAATTTAACTCTCCATAACGACCTCAACATTCCTTTTCTCGATAGCCTCTCAAAATCCCGGTATCAGAAATTCCACTCTCTCCTACCCGCACATCCTAATCCTTTAGTTGAATCACTCTCATCTACCCATATCCCAGAAAACCCAAGACGACGCCTGAAGCGTAAGCGGCCCAGAGATCTTGTGTAGTGCATAGTATAACTCCATATAGTGTAATCCAATGTTCCCTCCAATATGGGTATTGTCAATGGACAACTTTCCACCTCAAGCCAATTGCTATTATCATTCACAGCATTTGCTTAAAATATTTAATATAGTTGCAAATGAAGGAATAATCAATATTATGGGAGCTATTTCTATTTCATAACGTTGTGTTGTGACGTGATTTTCACAAAATTTCTTCTAATGTCTATCATCCTACACAGGAGATTTTTTTTTTTAATTGTTACCAAAATCGATATTTAAACATATGTAAAATTTAAAGATCAAGTTGGTTAATCCGTCCAGTGGGAGGGATTTCAAAAAGTTCAAAATATTTACAGTGATCAAAAAATTGTATAGAATTAATCTTATTTCAAATGTAATGTTCTCTAAATGTTGTTATGTATATGTTTTTAGCAGATTTCCCTTAAGGGAAATCTGCTATTGAGGTTGTACTTATGACGGAATTTTCGACATTTTTCTTCAAATGCCCATCGATCCTACCTAGTAGATGACGAAAATGAGGTCCGTTCAAAACTGTATCTATATCTATCTATCTATCTATCTATATATATATATATATATATATATATATATATATATATATATATATATATATATTTGTCTGTTACCGCTCTAGCGGTCTCAATTTTTGTTTGATCGTTACCGAACTCGATATTTAGTCGTTTTATGTAAAAAGAAAGATCAAGTTCGTTAATGGCTGAAATCGGACAAGTGGGAGGGGGTGTTTAGAGGAGAGGATTTTCTTAAATTTAAAATACTTCCCTTACTATACGTCGCATCGAAAAATTGTATAGAATCAATCTTATTGCAAATTACATTTTCTATAAATATTGTTCCATACATTTATTCTGTATCTTGAATATTAACCGAGATATTTGCATTTTTATGAAGTCTGTGGGACACGTGGTCGGGTATCGTTCGGCTGTTTTCGTAACTGTTCGGGTCTGGTGGAAGCCTCTTCTAACCTTACCTGTCGTTTCTAACCTTACCATACCTTCGTTACTTTGTGAGATTTATGCAAATACGTTCTGTCTGCCCCCCCCCTTCTTTAGTTCTTGAACTATTAAAATTTGAGTTATTAAAATATAAATTATTCTTACAATCCAGAAGCCGTTCCAGTTGGTGATTTATAAAAATTAGCCGAAAGATTTCTCATTACCGTTTGTATTTACTCATGGTGGTGTTGTGTTACCAGTATGCATATTTCTCTATTACTAAACTCAGCCCCTGGGTGACGGACTTTTTCTATACTGAATATTAACCGAGATATTTCCATATTGTAATTTTTGGCCGCCTGTAAACCCCCACTCCAGCTCATGTCATAATAACAATTAGATGTGATATGATGAACCACTTCATTCCAAGGTTAAATACCAAATATGTTATTTTATTGAGCTTTTACTTTGAGAGATAGATACTCGTACATATACGTTACGTGATGGTGTCAGGGAGTATGATTTGTAATTCTTTAATCGAAAATGTTTATTTGATCTATACTCGATATTTAACCGTCCCAGTCGATACTCAGGATCATATTTATTATTGACGGAAATCAGACCTGGAGAAGCGCGGGTTTAGAGAAAGGAGAATATAGAAGAAAGGAAATATTGTTAATAGGTTGATTCCAAAGGATTATTAAACCACTTGATCTACGGATATAATGCAATGTTGAAAATAATTAAGTAAATCTTACTGGATTGTTTCATCACCAAGACGGTGAAAGACATATAGGCTTATAAATTAACACAATTTCCAGTTTACTAGGAAGTATGGAGCATAACCGATTTAAGGGGATACGTTACCCTTTGTGCCTGGAAAATAACCATTAGATGGTTTCAGGAAGAGATATGAAAGCATATTCTGTAAATATATAATGAATTTTATACAGTTCTTGGACAGAGCTTTATTTAATTATAAATAATTTTCATAAGCGGTTTTCTGATAGGCCTTGCGGTCATAGTTAAGAGAATTGAATGATAAGGGAGATTACAGGGTTCCATCTCATGACTTGAGATCGTCTGTCACGTGATTATCTAACTATAATAACTATTGTAATATGATAAAACTGTCTCTTAGCATGAGTTACAGTGTTTACCTCGGCCATCCTTCCTGTCCTTATGCCAATCATTAACATTAAATTATTGACAGATTCCCCAGAAAACAACTATTCAGATTGTAATGATTTGGAAACATTTTCTCAAATGCCCATCGATCCACATGAAAATGAGATGTGTTAAAAATTTATATATATCTGATACCCATGCAAAAGTAAAGGTCAAGTTCGTTAATGGCTGAAATCGTACGAATTGGAGGGATTTTTAGAGGTGGTAAATTTCGATTATTTGAAATATCTCCGTTATTATATGTCTGATCGAAAAATTGTATAAAACTAATATTATTGTAAATTGAATGTTCTATAAATATTGTCATATACATGTATTCTCTATCTTCATTTTTAACCAACCAAGCAGCAACTTCTCCTACTCATGCCACATAAACAACACTCTGTTATATAATAAACCACTCTATTCGAAGCTTAAATACCTAATATTATTTACATGAGACATTTATTATGTCAGGTTAGCCATGTGAGTTAAAGCGTGGACATTAATCTAACATAGTAAACCTAGAGTGTCGAGTTCGATCCTCGCCTGGGCAAAGGAAATTATTCAGTGACAAAATTCATTAAATAACATTTTAAGTCCCACCATGGCTAGAAAAGGGTGCTAACCTGTAGATAACCCGTCCCAATTAGCCAGAGTTGCAAAACGTGGACGTTAATAAATAATAATAATAATTATTATTTAAATGATATATACTTGGATTTTCAAGTGTTTCTTTTCACCCACTTTGTTTTTTATTTACTCAATTTATTTTGACAGTAGTAACTGATCTTTGGCTGGTCTCCTTCAACGATGTCCAAAGCTTATCTTGGGCGTATTTTAAACACCACCCAAAAGAGAAAATACTTAACTAACAATTACTAGTTCATCTTTAAATAATATAATACTAACTAAGACATTCATTTTATGTATAAATCATTTTCATAAACTCTGAATATGAGTTCACCACTTCGCTTACGAGTACCATTGCTAGTTAACTTATGTATTAAAGAAAAAAAACTTCAGAAAACTTTTATTTAAGGAAAGCCTGCCTCGATCTAGATGTTATGGCATTGCCAGCCAATGAAAAATATACATAATAGAATATCTTTAATACGTATTGCCATGGTGATGTTTTGCAGGAACAGGCATTTTTCAACCACCATTCGTTAATTCTTCTCCTTCATTATTGACATTATGACCTTCACGATTTGAGTGTTTATTAAAACGAAGTCACATAATTTCTGCCTTTCCGTCCATTGGTTTTGTTAACTAAACAAAGACTAATAACTCACAAATAACTGTCAACATTTCTCTCAACCCTTCCTTTTGCTCCTCTCTTCTTCTTTTCGTTTCAAATCCAATTCTTTTTTCTCCTTTTTCAATTCTTCTATGATTTCAGACCTTCTCTTTTCGATTTCCTTTCTCAATTCACTTACTGCGTCGTCTTTGCTCAGAGCTTTAAGAATTTGATGGTCTATTTCTAAAATCTCTTCTTTATCCAATAAATCAATTAATTCATTTATTTGTTTCTTAGTAAGAGTAACATCTTCGTAGCTGAGAATATCGATCATCTAAAATTATAAAATTAAGCAATTAAATATTTACATAAAATAACAATTTCCATAAATGAGAATTATATAGTTACTTTGGCCACGAGATCAGCCGAAACATAGCCGTCTTTGTTCTTGTCAAGTTTATGGACGATGTCAACAAGTCGCTCATGGTTAAGGCTACTATCTTGTCCGGATAATGTTTTAAGCTCTTCTACGAACTCAGAAACTTTAATCTTCTCTGTTCTGTAAAGATGAAATAAATATTAGATAAAACATGATCAAAATAATTATCAACGGAGATATTTTGAAAAATCCCTCTCTCCCGTCCAATTTTAGCCGTTAACGAACTTCATCTTTAGTTTTCCATGAACCTTTTTCCTCCTTCTTTTAATATATATATATATATATATAACACACACACACACACACACACAATTTTGAACAGACCTCATTTTCATCATCTCCTGGGTAGGATCGATGTACATTTGAGGAAAGTTTTCTAAAATCGCGTCACGAGTACAACCTCAACAGATGATTTCCCAAGGGAAATCTGCTAAAACCAATGAAAAAGTTAAAAATATATAAATGCACATTAACCATACCTTGGTGAGTTAAGGGCTTCTTTTTTCTCCTTTATCGATTTCTTTCCTTTTCCTCCAGCAGGCGATTCCATCTCAGTCAATTTATCTTGCAGTCCACCTATTATCTTTTTGATCTTCTTCTTAAGAAGTATTGCTGCAGTAGTTTCTTTAACGTCTGCGTCACGGAGAGTATTCAACATTTGTTCTAGCTCCTTGCTGTCCTAGGAATGCAAGAATATGCTTTAAGCCCTTTAATTAATTAATAATGTATTATGAACCACACTCAACTCATAATAATAGCTGTTTGAGTTAACTTCCCCTTTTACTGTAAAAAATGCGTATCTGATATAGTTTTTAAGTTAAAAGACTTTCAACAAGGTCAGTACGGGTTAAACTTGTGAACCGGGCCGTCCTCAGGGAGTTGAAAGGAAGCAGTACCTGACTAAGCGATGCGTGCAGGTCTTAAGAGCTGGAGAGATACTGACTCCCACCCTCGCAAGCGGGTGCTAGAGCAGGTAGCAGAGGAGAGGAAGGTGTGTTTTCATTGTCCCAGCGATTGAGCAAATCATAAGATGCTTGTGTGCCTTATAAGAAGTCAACCTACTCAACTCTCCAGAATAGCAATGTTATTAAGTTTAGCTAGACTTAATAAAGAGTTTATAGGTTACCTTTTCGTAATCTTCCATATCATGCATAATTTCAGCAAGGCGCTCTTTTTCTAATGTTAGTTTACTACTCATCACCTTTTTCAACGCCTGTATATCCTCACATTTTACAACCTAAAATCAAAACAATAAATTAGCACAGTGAAATTAATTAACGTTTTAATTTCGTCATCTCATGGGCGACATTTGAAGACATTTCACGCCCTTAATAGGTGATTTCTCTTAAGGAAAATATACTAAAACAAATAATAAGAGCGTTTTTAAATTGACCAATGTTATTTAAAATTATTAGGTAATAAGCAGTGCTAGCTGAATTAAATTTTAATCTTGATATTTAGAAATCATATCAAGAAGGAAGAAAATTGAATAAACAGGATGATGTTTTACAATTGTTCTTTCATAAAAAAACGTGATCCTGAAAATATATTCAATGTCCTTGATATTTCTACTGAACGAATGTACTGGAGTAAATCAGTTAAATGATAATTTAGTGTAAATGTGACGGTATCCTAAAGAATATCTTTTATTGAGAATAATAAATTTTATTTTTTATAATACATTTACTTGTAACTTAACATCAACTATTACTGCTAATCTGGGATGATTATCTAAAGGTTACTACCCTTTTCTAACTAAAGTGAAGCAAGGGATTTTATTTCATGAGTTCGTTAATGAATAAATTCTATTGTCATCCATCGAACCATGACTTTCCTATGTCACTAGACCGTCCTCGGCAAGAGACGGTGACAAAGAGAGGGCCGGGCAGTCCGAGGTGCAAGGAGTCAAAGGAAAGAAAGCAGTTCCTTACTAAGCGATGAGTGCAAGCCTAGAGCTGGAGGTATTCTGAATCTTCCCCTGGCTGCCAGTCCTTGAGTACCTGAATTGCTAGCGGGGAAAATTGCTCTGATCCTGAAGGGTCAGAGGAGGGGAAGGCGTGTGTTGATTGGCTGAGAGCTTCAGCCAATAACACCTGCTGTACTAAGAACAGTAACTTAATTACTTGGGTAGCAAGAGCCCTGGGAATATTATTAAAACTTTGCCAAATATAGAGTCTAACTATATTTGACAAAATCACTCAATATTAAGGATCTTCTGCCTTTCTAGGCCTAGCCGACCGATTCGGGATACTTTGGACGGACGTTACGAGCTGAAAGTGTGCCGAGTTTGCATAGTCTCTCAAGTTAAAGAGGCCATTCTTAAAATGGTTCGATTCCCGCGAAGCAAGAGAGATGTTTTGAGTTGAACCCACTAAAAAACATTCTTTGCCTTACCCTAGGTAGAAATACCCTATAGGAAGTCTGCATCAGCGTAACATAACATGACACCGAAAGTGCACAAAGAGCAAAGGGTCCGAGTCTTGATAAACCAAGGGAGTTTGAGATTACCCTTTTTATATTATATATCTTCTGCCTTCGCATTATTAGGTAAAGAAACAGTAAAAAATGAAAGCAATTGAGTTTAACTCATTAAATCATAATTCTTTATTAGCCATCATTGCTTCATTCTTATCATGTTTTATCTTATCGGACTATTTGTTATATGTATGGGGAAATAAGGAAATGAATAAGAATAAGACGATACAGAACTGCCAGTACATATTTTGTTTGGGCCATCATTTGGTTTCTGCTTTATGTGCCCCAATGCAGTATATGCTTCACTATAATTGTACCTAGTGACTGCTTAGCCGATATTTATAATTCCTATCTATCTTCTAAACGAATAAGAATTTGATGGCTAACGAAATATTTTTAAGCCTAGGATTATGTGAAATCAGTGAGTTTTGGAAAGACCTATGGCAAGATGTGAAGAGGATCCCTTCGCAATCTAGTGCTACCAACACTGAAACCATATTTGATCTTCGTTCTTTTGAAAGGCCGTGGCAAAATTAAACAACCTCAATAGCTTACTTCCCTTAAGGGAAATCTGCTAAAAATGCCCCGCCTAACCTTCCCTTCGCAGCTGGCATTATCAAGAATGCATGTTGTGAGTCTTGTCCTCAGACACATGCCTTATGCTTGTAGTCTTTCTATCTGGGAATCATACGCACTAAACAAGTCTTATAGAAGGCTAAACAGAGATTACAAATAAATACACAGGTCTACAACCAAAAATTTGATTAGATAATTTTAGCTAATCTTTATGTTTTTTGGTGTGCTGAAACCGAAAATGAAGTCCGTTTTTCTCTATCACGTACAGATTTTTTTCAAATCCATAGAACATAATATACCTGCTATACACATAAATTTGGTAAGAAGTAGGTTTTTTTTTTTTTTTTTTTTTTTTTTTTTTTCCAAACGATTTCTCTTTTTATAAACACACATCTTTCACTAGGTGGTGTAGGCAATGACTCCCTCAGTAGATGTTGTAGGCCTGAGGGTGTCTAGGCACGACCTGTTCAGACAGGAACGTACTTGTTAGGTCTCAGTAGTCACCAACTAAAGCTAAACGAGATTGAACTTGTTGTATCAGGAACTTGGAGCTAAATTTCTGTTCATTCTCTCAGTTCAGTAGTATCAACTGAAGTGAACACATTCACTGAGGTCTCTTAGTTGTGTCAAAGTGATTAAGAACGTATTTTAAGGTTTGAAAGTGCATTTTGACAAAATGTCTCATCGTCGTTGTGTTACCAGTCCAGACTACTTCTGTTTTATCTGTGGTGAGTACACAGTTAAGAAATACCAACGAAATATAACAGGTTTTGTCAAAAATGTATATTATGCATATTTTGGCTTGAGAATAGGAGATCAAGATAAAGTGTCGGCTCCTCACAAAGTATGTCATAGCTGCGTAGAAAAACTTCGCTTATGGTACAAAGGAGAGTTACAATCTTTCAGATTTGCTATCCCAATGATGTGGAACGCATGTTGAAGGCATTTCAATTACAAGGTTGCAACATGAGTTTGAAGGTTCACTTCTTACATTCGCATGTGGACTATTTTCCGGAAAACTTAGGGGAAGTAAGTGAAGAACAAGGGGAAAGGTTCCATCAGGACATCAAGGAAATGGAACGTAGGTATCAGGGCAAATGGAACGTAAACATGATGGCTGACTATTGTTGGATGCTGCAGCGTGAATCATCTGAAGAGTCCTACACCCGGAAACGAACACGGAGAAATTTTCAAGAGAAAAAAAAACGTTTTCATAAAAATAATAACTAAATATGCCACTGTTAATTCTGAAGCTGTTATTTCTACACATTTATGTATTTTGTACAGTAAACAACATTGAAATAAATAAAAGATCATGGAAATAAATGAAAACTCTTATTCGCCAATTCTGTTTTCTTTTAATGGTAGTAACTCTGCCCTTACTTGAGATTGAACAATTTCCTTACGTGATAGAAAAAAACTGACCTAATGTTCGGCTTCAGCACACCAAAAAACGTAAAGATTGGCCAAAATCATCCAATCAAATTTCAGAAAGATTATTTTTGTAGACCTGTGATATTAATGCTATGAAAGGTCTGTTTCTGAAAACTATTCATATGAGAGTTTCCAAATGTACGTTCTACATTCCGAATAACAACTACTCTTTCTTGGCGTGAACCCACCCTTGAATTAGCTTGACGGGTGGATACAACTACTCCTTGAGACATAGACACAATGATGAATCTTGCTTTGTAAACATTAGGTAAGTTCTAAAATCGGAAGACAGTGATCCTAATTTACTACATAACTAAAAACAAACGGCATCTAAACTATAGAAAATGTTTTCTGAAAAATCCAAACAAACTCATTTTTACATGGGATATTTAAAAATGAATAGATCATTAGTACAAACCTCTTCATCCTGTTGGATTTTGGATGTGATTGGCAACATATCTTCCTTTTTTTCAAGTTTTTCTTTCTCTTCGCCAAGCACTTCTATTTTGGTTACTTCTTCCTCCTAGAAAATGCTACATTGTTTACAGTACATATTATAAATGGAACGGAAACTCCTTTAGTAATTTTCTTGCTCTAGAACGTATTTTCTACAGAAATATTATATATGTTTCATAGAATGTTTATACAACAGAGGTAGAAGTAGTTAGGCTTATAAATAAAAGGGTTATTCAGTTTCCCATGTCTTATTAAGGGAGAATGAGCATTCCATGTATGGATGCCTGCAACTATACAGGTATCAATATTGATCATAGAAATTTTTGCCACTAATATTTACTTGATCAATAGTTTACCTCCGATAATGAGGAAATTGTTTTCCTTCAAACAACGTAATTAGCGGAAGGTCACAATTCATCATCGTGAAGTTCTTGGGTTTTATTTATTTGTCTCTACCGAGCGCTCGTTGAGACATTAATCCGGTTTAACAGTATTTTTAGTTAAAAAATATTTTGCCCCATTATTTTTGTTAAGGTTCTCTTTATTTCTTGAAATGGGACAGTTATAAATTACCTATTTGAGTTGTCCGGATCATTCTGCCCTCGTGTTGTTTTACAGAAGCTATCATGTTACGACATAAAGCGCGGTTTTGAACATTTATCTAACGTGGATAAGGAATTGAGCCTCCTCGCAACTAAAATTCCCAATATATTTCAATAAACAACATTTAAGATCACAATCGGAATTGACCGTGGAATTGGATTTTAATCGTTTTTTTAAGTCTTTTCTTCCAAGAAACATCTCTTCTTGTCATCTGATTGTGCAGGTTATCAGTCGAGACCTTCTAAAACAAGGAAATGATTCTTAGAAAATTTGGACACCTGCAGATACATATATGTAAGGCATATCGGGAAATTGTTTATTTCTCGAGGGTCAGTGTCCAAAATATTGCGAAGTGGACATATCTATGTTGGCATATTATAACATACTAAAAATGAAAAAGTACACCACGCAGGGGCAGCATAAACTAAGCAGATTTCTCACTTGATGGTATTTGATCTCTTCTCCCTATATATATAATTTCTACATAAAAATCCGACATGTAGAAGGAGAGTAGGGTTTGCTGAAGGCTGAAAAGAACAAAGTTCAAATAACTTGCTTAATATTTAAGCTAGGAAAAAAATGTATAGAACAGCAATTGTAGAAAATCAATAGATTTACAAGATTGGCACAACAAAATTTTTCGATACGACCCATAATAATGGAAATATTTTGAGGTTTCGATCCCCCTCCCCCTCCATTACCGGTCCGATTTCAGCCATTATCGACTATGAACTTTATTTTTGAATTAAACGGTTAAATATCGATTATAGCATAGACCAAATGAACATTTTCTAGTAAAGAACATAACAAGTCCGTCACGCAGGAGCTGCGTAAACTAAGCAGATTTCCCACGTGACGTTTTACAATAGAGAAATCTGCCTAATAACAACTGTAGTACTGAGAAACCTCTAAACCTATTCACGAGGGACGAATAGTTACAGAAACGGCCGCCAGAGCGGAAAGTCCGAACATAGCCGGCAACACGCAGAATACAAATACAAATATCTCAGTTAATATTCAAAATACAGAATAAACGTATAGAACAATATTTATAGTAAATTTAATTTGCAATAAGATTCGTTCCGTTACAATTTTTCGATCCGACGCATAATAACGGAGATATTTCAAATTTTCGAAAATCCTCTCCTCTAAACTCCCCCTCCCATTGGTCCGATTTCAGCCATTAACGAACTTGATCTTCCTTTTTTACATAAAACGATTAAATTCCGAGTTTGGTAACGATCAAACAAAAATTGCGACCGCTAGAGCGGTAACAGACAAATATATATATATATATATATATATATATATATATATATATATATATATATATATATATATATATATATATATAAAATTGTAACCTCTGTCTGTACATTGATTTTTTTCGCGAAATTTCACGATAACTTTTCGTTTCACATGTCATAGACACCATAACTACATTTTGTTTCTTTGGTGTCTGTTTGTTTGTTTGTTACCTTTTCACGCATAAACGGCTGAACCGAATTTTATGAAACTTGGTATGTATATTACTACTAGCCCAACTTAGACTTTAGGCTATATTAATATTCTCTAAGACGAACAGGAGTGGGGGTTATAAGGGAGGCCTGAAATTAAAAATAGCGATATTTCGTTTCCTATTGCTTTTTCAGCAAATATGCACATAACAAAAGTTGTTTATTTTGTAATTTAGAGTAACTTTTGTTATATAGAATTTCGTCGTATATCTAAGTATAAATGAGTTATACGCTAAAAAATATAGCGGGAGTCGACAATTTTATTCGGCACAAAAGAATCAACCGAACAAAATAAAACTCGGTACGTGTATTAGGACTAACGCCTTCATTATAGCAAGCCATACCAACATTTCTAGGGACGGGCAGGAGTGGGGGTTGTAAGGAAGGCCTGGAATAAAAAATAGCGATATTTCGTTTCCTATTGCCTTTGCAGCAAATATGCACATAACAAAAGTTGTTTATTTCGTTATTTAGAGTAACTTTTGTTATATTCACTTTTGTCGTATAGAGAAGTATAAACGTGATATACACTAAAATCTAAAACGGGAGCCAACAATTTTGTTGGGCACTAAAGATTGAACCGAACTTAGCAAAACTCGGTATGTCAATTAGCGTTAAATCTTCCATGATTATAAGCTATATTTAAAATTTTAGGTCCAAACGGGAGTAGGGATTATAAAAAAGGCTGAAAAGCGAGAAGTCTAATGCGGGAGCGGAAGATGACGGGAGCCTTACCAGTTAATTGAGTTTACTTATTTCCCGTCTGGCATTGCTGGAAGTGATTTCCAGTGAGATTCACTATTACAAATATAATCTTACGTATAAAAATTTGCCTGAACTATTTGAGCTCGGGTAGGCTTTTGAAAGAAAATATGTTCATTATGGATGATATTTAATTGTAATAAATGCTACCCATGATTATGGTTTGAATTATTGAAAAACGGTGAGTCATAAAGTGTAAAAGGATAAATTAGGAACACATTTTCATTTATCCTTCAAAACTAAAATTTCTATTCTATTAATCCCCAAAAGTTACCCTTCAGGGTTGGCTATTTCGGAAAATCATTATGTCGTGGAGGGAAGTGTAATTGGACACATTGAAGTCTTACTATCAAAGTACCATCATTAGTCAGTCAACAATAATTTCCAGGGCATCGCCGGGTATCTGAGCTAGTATATATATATATATATATATATATATATATATATATATATATATATATATATATATA
The DNA here is from genome assembly GCA_019009955.1 of Riptortus pedestris. NCBI lineage: Eukaryota > Metazoa > Arthropoda > Insecta > Hemiptera > Alydidae > Riptortus > Riptortus pedestris. The sequence continues at coordinate 18,754,058 of CM032232.1, forward strand.
TATATACAGTTTTGAACGGACCTCATTTTCGTCATCTACTAGGTAGGATCGGTGGACATTTGAAGAAAAATTTCGAAAATTCCGTCATGAGTACAACCTCAATAGCTGATTTCCCTTAAGGGAAATCTGCTAAAATATTAATGGATGACATCATCACACAACGTATTGCATGCATCTCACAAAGTAAAAGATCAATGAAAACAATATTTGGTACTTAATCTGGAAAGTGTTTCATGATAAAACCGCTTATTGTTAATATCACACTAGTAGGAGTGGGGGTTTACTGTAGCCCGAAAACTAAAATATGCAAATATCTGATATTCAAGATTTTAGAGATTTTCTTCTCTTGATACCCGAACTTGATCTTTAGCAGCCTCAATAGCTGATTTCTATCAGGGAAATCTACTAAAATTAATGCAAAATTTTGTTCCCAGCAGGACTTCACAAAACAGTTTCCTAATATTCATGAAGTTATGAATATAACCACTTTATCAGAAAATACTAATACCTTTTTGATTTTTTTTTCTTCTTCAATTTCTTGCAATTCCTTGGATATTTGTTCCAATTTCTTTTGAAGTACATCTAATCTTCTCTTGTTGTCAATTTTTCCTTCCACCACTTCGATTTCCGACTGCGTAGCTGTCACAACACCCTCAGGCAGTGACTGAATAGTGGCAGCAAGTTTCTCTTCGGTTGGAGTGTTTGAAGGAAACATGAATGCCTTAAATTATTATTTTAAAAATAAAAACATATTTGTGTACATTAAATTAAAATTATGAATAATAAATATTTTAAAGGAAAACATTAGCTTAATTAATTAGGTTTTTCACATTGAAATACATTATAATACTTTGTTTCTTCATATCTCTTTTTGAATAAATTCGTTATATATACAGACTCTGATATAGGTCAATAAAATAAACCATTACGTATTTACTAATTATACCTACAAGTTTGACATCTTCCAGACACCTCTTTTCAAATGTGCATTCGAAATATCTAGGGTAGAACATACACACACACTCGCACGAACGGACCTAAATACGGAACTAATGCATATAAGGGATAGTGAATTTTAGCTGGACATCTACAAAGTACAATATTAAGTGATATAAAATATAACAGAAATCATAATTGCTGGTACTCCAAATTTAATATTTAAGTGAATCACAAATTACGTTTCCTGATTTCTGACTTAGAACAGGAATCCACTAAATGGTCAATCACTGCAATAGGGAAGTAAAATTAACAGTAAGGGTTGTCTGGTGGTGAAGGTAGGAAATACCTCCATTAAGCTTAGAATTTATGATGTAAGGTTAGAGCTTCATGACCCAAAAACCAGTGTCAGAGGGTAGAAGATAATAGAATTTCCACAAATTAATATTGGGAGGAGCCAGTAGTCCTCATCTTGGGGGTCTTGAACCCACCCAGAGTTTAGATGATTTAATTTTTATCCTAATGTAAACATATATGGATGAACACATCCATCAGGGTGAGGAAATAAGATTAGCCAGCTGGAACATTTTTATTTTATTTTATTAAGAATATTACACTCTGCATTTAAATGCATTTCGTAATGTGTGATATGTACAATACAATCAGTCTTCCATCACTCTTGACAGAAGTTACACTTATTCACCACAATGAGAGGAGCAGCCTCTCCGTGCCTGGCAAGGAAGTCAAGAGCTAAGGAGGAATGGCACTTGATAAGAAAATAGCCACTGCTATCACTTCACTTTACACTTCTATAGAAGATCTCTGGGCCATTGTCTTTTGAAGCGCCGTGGAGCGGAATATGAATGAGTGGTACTGGAAAGGGCTAAGAGTTCTGTATTAGGATGATTGGATATCCTGCTGTGGAATTTTCTGAATCTTAAGGGAATTAGGTCCTTTACAAATGGAATATTAAGATCTTTATGGAGGGTGTGGTTTGTAACATAATATGGAGCATCTACTATGGTGCGCAGACTTTGGATCGGAAGGTCTGGATGCGTCTGATGTTCGAAGGTTTTGCTGTACCCCACACTTCTATTGCCAAATAAGTATGTCCATATTGGTTTTAGAAGTAGCTTGTATATTGTTAATTTGTTTTCAGTAGACAAGTGACATCTTTTATTTAACAGTCCGTAAAGTTGTCCAAATCGTCTGTTAAGTTCCTGTCTTTTAATTTTTGTGTGGGATTAGCTGGAACATAAAGATGCTTACTAGCAATGAGGCAGAATCATTAAAGAGACAGAAAGGTATGAAGTCGGCATCCCTGGTTTTTAAGTGATGCCAAGAAGAAGGGTAATAGAAGCAAAGGCTCATCTTCAGTTTTACCAGAAATGTGTAATTTTCGGGTTTGGTATACATAAAAAAAAAGAGACTTGCCATCTTTTCCATTGGGTGGATGCAACTAGCTCTGAAGATGGAGAGTCTTCAAAACAATAAAATATAAAGTTGTGAAGAATTTGGCATTGTTATTCCTCAAGGATTAAAAAAGGGATCATGTATAATAGAATGTCAACAGTAGAAAAAACATGGATTTGAGCAGCCTCATTTTTGCCACCTATTAGGTGGAAAAGGTGGAAAACCAAATTTTTAAGCTCACCATTATGAAAGTAGTTGGTTGAGGTGTGATGGAATTTCTGATCACTGGCCCTAGGCAGCACACATTTTTCAATAAGTATGCTATTTTGCTTGGTTGCCATTAAGATTCTCAATTATGGGCCAGTGTGCTTGTCACGTGGTATGTAAGATTTGTATGAAATATGTTTTTTTTGCAGAAATAATAATGTTTTTTTCACAACTTTGTGGATAGCTGAGTGTACAAACTTTTTAATTTGCAACATTTTTTGAGGCTTTATACTTATACGATCAGATTGAGTATTTTTGACTAAGTATGATAATTGCTAATTATGTGCAGCATAATTAAGTAAATATGATTCAGTATTTTGATTTTGGAGTATCTAAAATTTATTATAAGTAAAAAGTGGGACTCATCGTTAGTTCATCATAGATCAGTGATTTTTTTCACTATCACTGTCAGCACATCTGCTCCTCTCAATGGCTGCTCTGATGGTGGTAGGGAAAACAATTTTAACTTAATAGTACTTAACACGAGAGTAAAAAGAAGTAAGGTAAGTAGAAAAAAAAATTGAAATAAACAGAGAAGTTTGATGCATGAAGATCAATGAATAATAAATTGTTAGTTTGCTGAAATAAACATATAATTCTAGAATGGCTTGAATTGATAAGAGCTAGCTGGTCTGAGCATAGGTGGGAAAAACATGGTGAATGGGAGGAATTTGAATATTTTGTATTCTCATACGGACAACATTTGTTATATACAACCATCATTCATCAAAAGCTATACTTACTTACTGTCCTCAATCTATTGCTGTGGATTCCCAAAAATATGAAGTGAACTAAAATAAAAGAAAGATTCAGTTAAAATAAAAATACCTGCGACAAGAGAAGAAGGGAAGGAGGTAGTTCCTTTTCAACAGAAAGAGTTAACCATTGTTCTAGCTGTTGTTTCAATCTATCCTCCGAAACACCCCAAGCTGGCATTCCCCGAGCTTGACAAGCCATTTGTAGCTCATCAACACTCAAAGAGTTTATTCCTTCCTTATGTATCAACTGCAATTAAAAGAGGAGACAAATAATAATTTTATGAATCACTCTCTAAGGATAAATAACAAACCATATAATTTTTCTCATACAATTAGGAGTTAAAGTATTAAAGTAGTAATAATTCTTATTATGTAGTCCCTTCCATTATAATCTAGAATAGAAGAAATTTAGAGTTTATTCATAGAAGTATATTAGAACTTTGGGGGGAAAAATAAATAAAACCTTGCTGCTCTCATGTGATTACATTAAATTGTATGGAGAAAATAAATGATTTTAATGTAAATATAGTCCTTATACAGTCTTTTATACCACCGCCTTGCACTTTGACTACTGTTTCTCAGCCAGATTTCCAGCCTACAGGTGCCCACCTTTCCCAAGTCCTCTTCCAAGCTTATATTAATTAGGCCTTTTTAGATACATATTTACATTCATGAATATGATTTTGAATAAAATCACAAGTAGGAAATAGTGATTATGAATATGATTATAGTTGTGAATATTAATATAAATAAAATTGTATTCACCACTTGTTCTTGATTTTTACCCAATATTTTATGGTTTCTCTTGAAGGAGACCAGCTATTGAGGTTGTACTCATGATTCAATTTTTGAAAGATTTTCTCAAATGCCCAATTGACCCAAACCAGTAGATGAAAAAAATTATATATATATAAACACACATCTACATACATACATACACTTGTCTGTTACCATTCTAGTGGTCAACATTTTTGTTTGGTCATAACCAAATTTGATATATAAACGTTTTATGCAAAAACTATAAAATGCTATAAAATTATACACATTTTTTTCTCCATCTTGACTGAAATTCTTGCATTTTTCAATTTTTAGCGTTCAGTAAACCGCTACACCTATTCATGGCATATTAACATTAATCTGTTATATCATTAACCACTTTATTCGGAGCTTAAATACCAAATATTATTTTCATTTAACTGTTTGAGATACATTCAAATACCTTGTGCGATGCCATCGATTAAGAATTTTTACATTCTAGACTCAAAAATGTTTATTTGATCTATATCATACTCAATATTTCATTGTTTCATTCAAATCTCAAAATAATATAAGTAATGGTTGAAACCAAGCTAGGAAGAGGGTGGGGAGAGGGAATAATTGAAAAGTTGAAATACTTCGGTTACTATGAGTTGGATTAAAACCATTGATGTTGGAATTTTAATTTTCTGCAGTTGTTGTTAAATCATTTTTTTTAATCTCAAACATTAAGAGAGTTATAATGTGACTGATGGTAAATGTTAAATAACCAACATTGTTGAAAAAATATTTTTTTTAATTTGTTCTACTAGGCATGTTTCTCTAACTCAAATATTAGAGTCAAGAAATTTTCAGTCTTCAGGAAAACCCCATTCCTATTACATCATTATTAAAAGCTGAAAACAAGAATACTCATTTATTACTTGAAGAAATGTTTTGAAAATTGTGTCATGAGTACAATCTCAATAGCTGATTTCCCGTAAGGAATAACTGCTAAAAAGTGTCACATTCATGGATGTGAATAAGAAAAAAATAATATTCATGGATGTGAATAAGAAAAAAATAATATTCATGGATGTGAAAAAGAGAAAAATGACATTCATGGATGTGAATATGATTTAATTCATATTTGTAGTCATATTATAACTGTAATCATTTTCATAAGCACTATATCCCACCTGTATTTTTATCTAATTATATTCATGAACACAAGTATGCCCATCTCTGGCTGCCAGTCACATTTGCTCTTACTAATATTTGTGACCAGTAAACTGTTCTTCCCTCCATATGAGATGTACTTAATCTAACTATGCTACTTATTAAACTATGAGTAAAAACTCTTCCTGTAATGAAGAATAGTGATTGCTTTAGCGAACTCACAGATTATTTTCCTAAGCAGTAGCTTGTTCATTATTAAATCATAATAATAAAACACCCTGATGATAAGATACCTTATCGTCAGCCTGTAGATTTCTCAATTTTAAACCAAGTTGAAATCTAAGGAATTTTGTTGTACCAATCGTCTTAATTCCTAAGACTCTACAAAGTGCCTTCAGCTGAGCTCTGGTAAGATAATCCAAAGTTATTTCGTCTCTGAACATCTTGGAGAATTTCATTACTTCATCAGAAGTTACGACTCCGCCAGAGGATCGAACCTGTATCACACAAGCTTTATATTAGAAACTTGTCAAAATATGTATTCAACACTGACAGGACTTCCCCCGGGCATTGGGGCTGTGTTTTCATTCTTTTCTTATATTTAAGATATAGCTATTTTATAGATAATTCTTACCTAAAAAATATAAATAAATACACAATCGATTGTAAAACTAACTAATATTTTCAGACAGATTGGCTTTGCAGTTTTACACACACACGCACGCATACACACACACACTTACCTACACATACATTATAAAAGTCTTTGGCTCAACACACAAAGGGCCAAGCCTGTCAAACAGCTTTGAGGGGAGTCAAGAGGTCAGCTTGATGCATTTCCTGCTGTATCGTGATGGCATTAAAGACCAAATATCTCTACTTCTTTATTGAAGAGTGTGATTCCAAGGTTTGAACTTAAAGCCTCCCTCCCTCCCTCCTAATCATCATGCACATCCAACAAGTGCTTTTGGTGTGAGTGAGCTATTTTTAACTCTGTTGGAAGTTGTACTCCTTCCAAGAGCTGTGAGAAGTGAAAATATTAAATAATCTTGTGTTTTCTGGTAGACACACTGCATAATGGAAAGTAAACAAAAACTTCTAATATCATCACTTATTGTCATAGGAAACATGACTAAAAAAAAAAAAAAAAATATCAAAGGAAATAAAAGAATAAGGGAAGGAGAAATGATATAGAGCAAAGAGGTCAGCAGATGTACACCCCCCTCCCCCTATAAACATCAATATTAACAAAAGAGAAGCCTGGCCTAGGGCTACTTGGAAGAATAAGCAGTTACAAGGGACATTTACTTTGAATAGCAACTTGACAGGTATTGTCAAAGAAGTGATAGTCTCAAGAGAGTCTAGGTTTGAAGAGAAACTGAATGAAAAACTAGGGGAGCCAACTTAAATGGCTAAGGTACAAAAGTTAAGAGAGATATCGATTATCTGCCAAATTTAATTAAAGCCTTCAACTCCAAATTGTTAATTATTCAATTTGGCCTCACAGTAAACTGGACTAGATATCACTCAAAAGTTAAATATTTTTACCACCTAACTCAACTGACCTAAATGGTCTACAAGCAATTGTAGCATCAGATATTATATATATATATATATATATATATATATATATATACTAGCTCAGATACCCTTCTTTGCCCGGGAATTGATTTGAGGCTGAATGGTGATGGTATTTTTTTTTGGCAAGGCTTTACTTTGCACAATACTTTAATAGGGTTAATACCGTTGTTGGTATTTGTTAATAATAAAATTAATTGTTTATGTAAGACTTCACTGTTCTCCATATTGTCATATTTCCCATCTCCTGTGCATTATGCATAGATTTCAGTTATTATGAACAAAATATTAATATTATTAGATATGAATTGATTTTTTCAGGTGAGGTACCTGATAGTTCAAATAGGAATGAATTGTTGAGCATATCAATATTTCTACGCAAATTACTTGCTACACACATTGTTCCTGGAGGAATGTATATAAAAAAAAAAAGGTAATCTAAATAACAAAGTAAACAACTTTTGTTTGTCGAAAAACAAATAGACAATGAAATATCGCGAATTTTTATTTCAGGCCTCCCTTATAACCCCCACTCCCGTTCTAACCTAAACATTTTAATATAGGTGAGGGAGGAGAAGAGGGGATTGGGCAGGTACTGCAGTGCATCGAAAAATTTGATGTGCCTTTTCTTTATGGTCGTGGCTATTGTGTCGAGCTGGAGCTCTTCACGTATGTCAGGATGAGATTTTCTAGCTAACGTGGTATGTTTAACAATTTTCCTAACGACTCCGTTTTGGAAGGATTGTAGGTTCTGGAGGGAGGTTTTAGTGAGGAATTTAAGGAAAGGGGAGGAGTTTCAGCCGTAGGCTGAGGGCAGGGGAGAGGAGCAGGTGGCGGAGGGAGGTGAAACGCATGCGGAGATGACGGTTAATGTGAACTCCCAAATAAGTGATGGTGCTTGCTACTGGAATGTTTGTGCCGTCTAGTACAAAGGACTTGGGGAGTCGTCTCCGACCTTTGCGTCCATGCTTGCAGAAGGAAAATATCAGACCGTCCGTCTTGGAGGGGTTTACCTGGATGTTTATGTCACGGAGTCGGTTTGATATTTCCTGACAGGCAGTGCATGCAAGGGTGAGAGCACGGGTGGGGTTAATAGACGTACTGCGTATGACCAGGTCATCTGCATAGGCGGTGATTTCCGTATGGAGATGATACCTGTGGCTCACGATCTCGGCGGTGTATATGGAGAATAGGAAAGGTGCGAGGACGGAGCCCTGAGGGACTCCGCAGGGAAGAGGATGGAATCGGGATAGATTTTCACCTAGTCGGATTTGAAAGGAGCGGCAGGAAAGGTAGGATTTGAGGATGGTGTACAGCTGCTCAGGGCAGTCGTACTGGCGGAGCTTGGAGAGGAGGATGCCGTGATCTACTGAGCCGAAGGCCTTGGTACAGTCTATTGAAATGAGGGCGGTGGCGTGGTTTCGACGGAGGGCATTGGTGGCTTGGGACTGGAGGCGGAGGGTGCTGAGGTGGGGGCGGAAACCGGTTTGCTCAGGAGGGATGATGTTGTCCTTCTCACAGAAATCTGTCAGGTGTTTGAGAATCACCTTCTCCAGGACCTTAGAGACATGTGAGAGAAGGGAGATGGGGCGGTAGTGTTCGGGGAGTGTGCCATTTTTTGTGGGTTTTAAGCAGGGGAACCACGACCCGCATGCTTCCATTGGGAGGGGAAATATCGGAGGTGGATGCAGGTGTTTAGGAGGTGGGTGGGGTATGGCCAAGGACTTACGTGGTAACTGGCGCAGTAATACATATTGTATACCGTCCAGACCAGAGGCCTTACCGCCCTTGGTGCGTCGGAGTATGGCATTGAGCTCCTTCGGTGAGACAAACATGAAATTTCTTTCACGGTCCATCGAGGGAGCCGCCTCTACACTAGTGGTGGCTCGGACCGAGAGTCTGTCGCCATATAGGTCGCCAGTTCCTCCTGGGGGTCCATCAAATGTCTGTCAGATTGTAAGAGAACGGATTGCCTTTTGGTGACCCTGGTCATGACAAGCTTCCAGAATTTGAGGTGGTCCCCGTGTGGTAAGCGTAGGGTTTCATGCCATACCGACGTTTTCCATTGCCTCATGAGGGAGCGAATTTGGGTAGTGAGGGAGTTAAGGACGGGTTTCAGCGCATGGTTCCTAGTCCTGAACCACGTATTTTTGATGTTATTACGCTGGCGGATGAGGGCTAGGATGTGAGGGGGCGGGGTTTTTATGGCTGGTGGTTTAGGAGCGAATTTGGGGCTGGACTTGTCCGCTGCATTTATCATAATATCTGTAAACTCCTGAATATTCTAGGTGCTGGGTGTCGGCATGGTGCACGATCACCGGAGTGGACTCATACATGAGGGACTTAAAAAGTTTCCAGTCCGCCTTGTGATATGAGTAGTTGGTCTTTTTGGGGGCAGGAGGGCGACCGAGTAGCTCATAAAGAACTGGCCGGTGGTCCGACGTGATGAAGTCCAAGGCGGTACATTTCGTCACGACGTAGGGGATTCGGGTAAGTAGTAAGTCTATAGTAGACACTCTAGTGGGGGTGGCTCTAAAAGTATGGGCGTTAGGGTGCACGACGGTGAAGGCTGTCCTCGTTATCGCCGTGCCGGAGTGGGTGGCATGAGAGTTATTCCATGATTGATGTCTGACATTCATGTCCCCTATGAGTAAATGATTCCTGCTAGCTTGTGCTATTCTAAGCAGGCGTTGGAAATCTGCGATTTTACCTTTGGGCCGTCTGTAGAGGCCGGTAATGGGATAAGTCCTATTACCTAGCTTAGCCAGTATCGAGACGAGGTGATATTGGTGAGCTATTGGCTCAATGACTGGGTCGATCCTTTTAAAAGGAACCCCATATTTGATTAAGACGGCTACGCCGCCACATCTGTCGTTTGTGACATTGTCTCTTACTGTGCTATAGCCGGTAATGTGGAACCTTTCCCGGGGTTTGAGATGTGTATCGCACAACACCACGATTGTTGGACTATAAAGAGATAAAAGAGCTTCAAGCTCGGACTGGTGAGTAAGAGCTCCATTTATGTTGAAATTGAGTATGGAGTAGGGGCTGGTCATTTTTGGAGGAAAGCAGTCAGGAGTGCGATGAGATTATTTATAGAGTCCATCATTTTATTGTGCATGATGCGCATCTCAGCCAAGACTGATGAGTTATTCGGGTCGGAGGTGTATTGGGGGGTAGGGTTGGGTGGGTAGGTATTGGAAGGGTCAGGATGGTAAGCATGGGCCGTTGTGGAGGTAGCTGCGTGCTGAGGCGGGTAGGTGTGGCGGAGCTGATTCTCAGGTATAGACTGGGCAGCTCGCTGCCTGGCCGTCCAGGCATTGGTGGTGGGGGGAGGAGCAGGTATGTACTCCGTTTGGTGTTGTCGGGCTTTGCGTGCCTCTATGTTAGCTAAGAGAGTTTGACGGGCAGGGCACTCCCGGTAGGATGCGGGGTGGGCTTGAAGACAGTTGGCACAGGTCAACTTATTTGTCTCTCTTTGGCATTGTGATATGTGATGTTCTCCCGCGTAACGAACACATCTGGGAGGGAGATTGCAATATCTCTTGGTGTGGCCGTGACTTTGACAGGAATGGCATTGTGGGATGGACTGAGAGGGGTTGTATGGCTTTATCCTTACTATGATGTTTATCCTTAAAGCCCCTAATGTTATCTGTGGCTTGGATTTTGTAAAAGTGAGTGATGGGGTGGTGGAGGTATGATAAGGGGCGAAGGTGTTCTTGTCTCTGTATCGTTATGATTTCTTGATATGCCGGGATGTTGTGGGCCTGAATGCGGAGTTCGGTGGGAGAAGCACGGATGACGAAGGGTTGGGTGGTCAGTGATTTTAAATGAATCGCAAACGAGGAGGCATCATGGTGTTTCCTCGATACAATAATGGGTGGTGGGAGTGGTTCCTTTGTGAAAGGGGATTTTTGGGGGGGCTTTGGGGTCTTGTGGGGCACTCTGAAGTGGCTCGAAAGCGTTAGAGGTGGAGACTGGGGCAGGGGCGGTACGACGGGTTTTGCTCCTTTGCACTTGGGTGAAGCCCTCTCTGTCCGTCTGTGGGCGTTTCCTAGGGAACGGGCGGAAATTAGTGGGGCCGGTTTCACCACATTCGCTGGGTGGGCCAGAGGGTGCCCTCATCTCCGAGTCGGTGGGCTGGGGAATTGGGGTTGGATAGGGCAGCGGAGCCGTTGAGGATAAGGCGTCGAATTTCATCATTCGATAGCCCGGCCATATTTATTGCACTCAGGACTGCATGTACCTGCGGGCCAATGTTAATGGGGTGGGTGGAGACGTCATAATCAGGGGAGAGTGGGTGTTTAGCCCCTGAGGGGTGTTATGGGAGGACATAGTGGGATGCCCTGACAAGGGCAGTTTGAAGTGAGGGTCAGTTCAGAAGATAGGGGGGCTGATTGCACAAGAGGGCTCACGGCTCTCACCTTAGCCGGAGTTTGGCCTGAGGGGCCCGAGTCTTCCGCCCAAATCCAATTACCTCCCCCACCCGGGTGGAGCGAATTGGAAACGGACGGGTAAACTAGAGGATTCTCTGGAACTCTCTTCGACAGCCCTCTTTTTCTTAAAGATGAGTCCGTGTTCTGTCCTGGTCTTTACTGGGGGTCCTGTGCAGTTCTTCGATTTAGTCCTCTTCTTGCCGTTGGGCCTAAGCCTAGTCCAATTTTTCGTCCTTCCCCGGATAACAAGGGAAGGCACTCCTGTTGGGATTGCTCTTCAGCTGGTTGAAGCTCCACGCTGGGCGCTAAGGACACAAAGTACCAAGTACCACTGTCCAAGAGTGAGAAGAAAGCAGTACTCTCTCTTCAAGCCCTGGATGGTGAATGCTCAGAATGAGAGCATTTTTTTTTTTTTCTTTTTTCTGAGACAGAGCTAAAAGAAGAAAGAGACTATCCTAAGAGACCTAAACTACCCTTACAACTAGCTAACCTAAATCTAAAACTAAACTAACCTAAGATAGGAAAGATAGGTGCTTCTGGGCACCAGGTTTGCACTGAGAGGCTCCTTTCTCTATATCAGGGATATATTTTAAGGAGGGGATGAGGTGAGGGTGTAGGTTTGTTTGTCTTTTATTTTTGAGAACTTTGAGGGTAGCTGGTATACCCCGTGGGATTGGAGGGTCAAGGAAAGAAGGAGAAAGAGGAAAAGAGATAGGAGAAGAGGAGATGAGAAGGAAAGGTGGCCGATTGGCCGTATATTTAGGTTTTTATTTGTTTGTTTGTTTTATTTACATATTTGTACAATATTTACATTGATATATACATATTTGCAGTTGGTTGTGGTGGATCTGCAAGTTCTATGACGTTGACCTGCTGTATGCCGCCTTTCTTTTGCCAGGTCTGTGGCAGTGGTGGGGGAATGAGTGTGTTGTAGAGTGGGTTGGGTAAGGCTCGGGCAGCGTCAAAGAACTTGACATGTCTCTTCTTGATCGTCTGCGCCACGGTGTCCAGATTGAGGGTTTCTCGTATTTGGGTTTGGGGTTTGTTGGATAGGGAGGTGTGTCTGACAATCTTACGGATTACCCCGTTTTGGAAATATTGTAGACTGGAAAGGAAGGTTTTGGGAAGGAATTTGAGAAGGGGGCTCCATAGAGGAGGGCGGGTTGTAGGACGCCTCTTTAGATAAGGAGTTTGAGTCTAAGGGTAAGGTTGGGGGAGAGGAGGAGGTGTTTAAGGGAGTTGTAGCAAGTCCGGGTGTGTTTTAACTTCCTTTGGATGTGGGTAGAGAAACGTAGGTGGCGCTGCACGTGGACCCCCAGGTAGCTGATGGTGGCAGCTATGGGAATTTGTGAGCCATTTAACATGAAGGTTTTAGGGAGGCGCCGTTTGTATTTATAAAAGGAAAAAATAAGGCCGTCTGTTTTTGAGGGGTTTACAACTATGTTGCGGGCTAGGAGGCGGTCTGCTATGTCTTGGCAGGCGGCTTCTGCATAGGTGAGCGCTCTGGCGGGGTTTAGGGACGTGCTAGCTATTCCTATATCGTCTGCATAGGCGTAGATTTCGGCGTTTTTGTACTGTCGACCAACAATATCCGCGGTGTATAGGGTGAGGAGGTGAGGGGAGAGGACGGCGTCCTGTGGGACACCGCAGGGGAGGGATTTGGTTTGGGAGAGACTGTCTCCTACTTTCATTTGGAAGGTTCTGTCTTCCAGGAAGGAAAGGATGAGGGAATATAGCTGCTCACGGCAGTTTAGTTGGCGGAGGATGGTTAGGAGGGTATTGTGGTCTCAGCTGCCTGGGAGAGACGAACATGAAATTTCTTTCACGTTCCATCGTCTCAGGCGCCTCTCCGGAATTTGTGGTCCTAGAATGTGAGTCTGTCGACATATATGTCGCCAGCTCTTCAGCCTGGTCCTTGGTGTCCATCACATGTCTGTCAGCCTGGAGGAGCACTGATCTGCCCTTTGTTACTCTTGTCTTTACTAGCTTCCAGAACTTGCGATGGTCACCGTGTATATTCCGGAGGGTTTCGTGCCATTCCGCCGTCTTCCACTGTCTCATGAGGGAAAAAATGAGAGCATCTTGTAATCCAGTTGGTTTTATACCTGCCGTGGTCCGGGTCTCGGTCGGAGCCTGCGGGCGCTGGGTCTCCGGTGGTGCATCGTGGTTGCTCACTGTTGGTGGGTGTCGGGATCCTCTTGTTGTGCAATGCTGGTATCCAGTTTTTACTTAGTCTGTATTCGTCTTCTCTGTTGATGTTGTTGGGATTTTTGGTAATTTCCATGGCTTCTCTTATCGTGCGTTTGTAGTAATTGTTCTCTCTGGCTAGGATCCTGGCGTCTTCGAATTGGATGTGGTGGTAAGTGTTTGTGAAATGCTCTGCCAATGCCGACTTCCCAGCGCGTCCGTGCTTAATATCTGCCACATGTTCCTTGAGGCGAGTTTCTATGGTTCTTCCTGTTTCCCCGATGTATGACTTCCCACAGGAGCATGGAATGCTGTAGATTCCTGAAGTCCTGAGTCCCAACTTATCCTTTGGTTTCGGAAGGATGTCGGCAATTTTCCTATCCGTGCCATAGGTTGTTCGAATATTGTGTCTCTTCAAAATTCTTGCTATCTTCTCCATAGTGCCTTTAACATACGGTAACGTCGCTTGTCCTTTTGTTTCTTCTTGTTCCTGTTCGGAGCGCTGTTTGTTTCTTTTCTTCAGAACCTTCTCAAATGTTTTGGGTTCGTACCCATTCTTTAGGAATGCCATCCTAAGGTGTCTTCTTTCCTTGGGCAGTTTGGAGGATTCAGAAAGTAGCTCGGCGCTGTTAAGAAGAGTATTAAGGATGCCTTCTTTTTGTGCTGGGTGGTGATGAGAGTTCGCATGCAGATATCTGTCAGTGTGCGTTGGTTTCCTGTAGACAGAGTGGCCGAGGTGGTGATCGTTCCTCTCAATAGCACGTCCAGAAAGGGTAATCTTCCTTCTACTTCGAGTTCCATAGTGAACTGGATGTTCGTGTTTATACTATTCACGTGGTTCAGAAACTTCAATAGAGAATCACGGCCGGGTCTCCAGATGACAAACGTGTCGTCCACGTATCGATACCAACAGACCGGTGTGTGAGGTGCAGAGTCGAGAGCCCTCCGTTCAAAGTCTTCCATGTATAAGTTGGCTGCTAGTTGACTTAGCGGCGATCCCATTGCAGCGCCTACGAGCTGTGAGTAGTATTCGCCGTTGAATAGCAAGTATGAGGACAGCAGACATAACTTTGCAAGGCACCGGAGACCCAGCGCCGGGAGACAGAATCAACCAATGGGAAGGCAGGCTCCGACCGAGACCCGGACCACGGCAGGTATAAAACCAACTGGATTACAAGATGCTCTCATTCTCTACTCAGCCCTGAAGAAGCCATCACACGATGTGCGAAAGCTCGGCAACGATGAAAATTAAGACACGGTCCAACCCGGAAGAAGTTTTTGTACATACATTTGACGACCGTGGAAGCCTACGTGAACATATGTTCATATTTGCCGAAAAACGAATAGAAAACGAAATACCGCTATATTAAATTCAGGCCTCCCTTACAACCCCCACTCCTGTTCGTCTCTAGAAATGTTGGTATGGCTTATTATAATGAAAGCGTTAGTGCTAATACACATACCGAGTTTTATTTATTTCGGTTGGGTCTTTTGTCCCAAATAAAATTGTTCACTTCCGCTATAGGTTTTAGCGTATATCTCGTTTATAATTCAGTATAAGAAGAAAGTGTATATAACAAAAGTTACTCTAAATAACAAAATAAACAACTTTTGTTATGTTCATATTTGCCGAACAACCAATAGGAAACGAAATATTTCGCTATTTTTAATTTCAGGCTTCCCTTATAACCCTAACTCCTGTTTGTCTCAGATGATATTAATATAGCCTAAAGTCTAAGTTGGGTTAGTAGTTATATACATACCAAGTTTCATAAAATTCGGTTTAGCTGTTTATGCGTGAAAAGGTAACACACAAACAAACAAACACACACGAAAGAAACAAAATGTAGTTATGGTGTCTATGACATGTGAAACGAAAAGTTATCGTGAAAAAAATCAATGTACAGACAGAGGTTACAATTTTATATATATATATATATATATATATATGTGTGTGTGTGTGTATGTATGTGGGGGGGGGATAGTTAAGACATTGGCTCATCTACAATTACCTGTGGTAAGTTGAAGGTAAAAATAGGAGCATGTTCAATCGCCACCAGGGAAGAACATTCACTGCCAGAGTACGCTAATGCCATGGTGTTTGTGGATTAGTGAGAGCCTAACAATCCCTAACAATTATTACTCATTGGCAAGCAGACTACTTTTGTCAGCCTTCTGGAGACAACTCTTTCCAGGTCTTCCTTGGTTAATGGGGATTGTGTGTTGAGTTGCTCTTTCTCTACATAAAATTCTAAAAAAAAATCTGACCAGCTAAAGATCTCTAACATCCATGAGGCCTACAGGTAAAAAAAAGTATATATATTATAAAGCATCGTTTAGTACATGACTGGGCAATGGAAGGAGGGGGTCTTTACAATAGACTAAGATCGATGAACCCATCTTGAGTATGAGGATCTTGGCTACCAAGCCATATAGGGCAACGTATAGTACAGAGATTTTAAGATGATGAAGAATTTTATTTACTTGCTCTGTCATCAAATTAATAAAGTATTATCAAACTGTTGGGGCAAAAATAGCTTGTAAAAGAGAAGAAATTGAATTTTCTTTTTCAGAGAAAAAAAATCATTAAAGTTTGTAAGCTTCTAAATTTAGTTAAAACTTGGCAGTGTTTCCATACAACTAACCGTTTCAAAGAATTTAGCAAATTTTTCGGCTTCTTCAGATTCATGTCCTCTCCCACCGACAGCCATATTCTGTAATGTATTTTGTAGAAAGGAAGCCATTTCTAACTGAACCTGGAACTTTTTCTTCATCTTAGTTTCCTAAAGTTAGCACCAGAAAGTAAAATTAACTTCTCTATTACAAATATTGAATACATAAGAAAAAGAACAATTCAAGAAATAAAAAAAAAAATTTTTACCTTTTGAGATGTTGTTTCAAATGTTGATGGCAACATGCCTGGGAAGAAATGCAAGAAAACAGGCAATGTGAATTCCAAAAAAGGAACAATAATGAACACAGAAAATGGGACCAACCTAAATAAGTCACCCAGAGTTGTCGACAGCTAAAATGTAAATCACATTACGGAATGAAAAAAAGAACTTTTATAAATATTGCAGTCATACATACCAATTTTTTCTCTCGTCGAGTTAGTGTTTTACCTCTTAATATTTTAAACATAAATTTGGAACATATTTTTGTATTTACAAATAGTAATTTAAATCCATAATAGTAGTGAAGTAGTTCAGCTTTTATCCTTTGCATAATTGGTTTTTTTTCTTTCTTTTTTTCAATTGCTTTTTCAGATGGAGGTGATTCAATCATTTTCTCTTTGGCTTTCTCTTTTAAATCATGAACTGTTTCTTCAAGTTTTGAATGTTTCCCAGAACGAGGATGAAAAGCAATAAAGGATTTTGAAATGTTTCTATGTCCAGTTCTGTGAAACTGGGAAACCAAGTCACATTTGTTTAAACAATAACTATATTCATAGCTCACAAAACCAAAACTGATGCTTCTAAATGCAGATATTTTAGAACTTTTTATCAACTTATCATTCTGGTAACCTAAAGGAAAATCATTATTAGTGGTTAATGGAGTCCATATTAAAGAGGGAGAATGCTATTCCTGAAATGAAGAAAATACATTTTTCGTACAGCAAGCTGCACAGTGGTTTCTCATTGGAGAGCCAATGTTTCTCTTATCGCCTTAATGAGAGACTTCTACTCATTTAATTGGTGAGAAAGTAACAAACTACAGCCACTTCAAACAGAAACACCTCCAAACCAAATATATTATATAGTGGATGAGGCACTCGCTGTATGTATAAGGGCATGGTGGTTGGACCATATTGACAGAGAAAACTGTAGAAACATATTTAACGATGTTAATATGCTAGGAGGGGCAAGTATCAGAATGACAACTGGATCAGATTACAGACCCCATATTTTTTTGAGATGATGAAATTGAGGTGTTTTAATATATATACATATATAAGGGAGTGCCAGTAGCCATGCAGGTTAAGGTGTGGGTACACCTACCACTACTGGCAACAGCTAAAGGTAAAAATGTGTGCAGGTTTAAAGGAAAATATTAGTTCACGAGTTCACTAACACAGTGTGTATGGGTTAGCGGGAATCTAAAGAGTATATATGTCTGACAGCTCATCAAGGTAACCTAAGATTGTGGCTCTCAATGACAACTCATTCCAGGTCTTCCTTGGATAACAAAGGTTGTATGTCATTTGAGCATTCACTACATCACAAATCCCTCCAGTCTCGTTCAGGGACGGCTAAGGATCTTGAAGGTCTATAATGCTACCGACAAAATATATATGTTAATGTCACAACATTAAACTATTGTTAACACATTGTAGTATTTACAGGCTACACCTGGTAATTGGTTTCGTGAACAGGTAAACCAGTGATTTTCACAGGACTGTACAAGGGAATAAGAGGGTCACAAGGACGTACTGTGGTTTCCTATTGCCTTCTGCATTAGACGATCCAGCAATAAAGGCATCATGAGGAAAATTCCATTCACATCAGTAAAGGTATGAGTAGAGACAATTTGATTCAAGCCCAGAGTTGTTGATGTGCATATATATATATATATATATATATATATATATATATATGTCATTAACATCCAGATTAAAAAATATATAACCAATCTTGTTGATAAAACAATATCCTACAATTGTTGTTTTATACTTTTTTGTCACATATTAACAGAGTTTTTGAACTCTTGCATTCACACCTAAACCCATGATTACCACTTAAGGCTAATCAGCATTTCATGTTTAGCTTAACATTTACATATAAAAAAGCAAGTTCTAATGGTTTTAAAGAGATTTAAATGACAAAATATATCAGAAAGGAGTGAAAAATATGCTCACAAATAAATACTTAGGAGCTTATTCCAACCTAAGAGGTATGATAAATGTTGTGAGATTCCAAACATAAGAGCTATTTCAGAAACGTTTGGAGGAAATCTTGCGTGTGGCTGAGTAGGTATATCTTATAAAAGTGGACAATACAGAAAAATATGGAGGCTAGGGAAAAGGAGAAGACTCTAATATCTGCCTCTGTGTCTTTGATGTGTGTTCACGGAAAAAAAAATATTCAAAGGTTAAACATAATGTTCTTAACGCTGGTTACTTAGGACTCTGGAGAAGGAAGACAAGAGAAGAGGTTATACCAAAAACAGGCTAGTCAAGAGGTTATAATGGGGAGGACAAATTTGGCAAGAAGTGTGGGTTGGGTTGACAGAATAAAGATGTTATGGATCGCACTGAGAAGCCATTGCTTATGATAAGACAGAGGTGAAGAAGGTTTGTAATGGTGGTTAAGGATCTTCATGGTCGGTATATGTAACTGAAAAAAAAAAAAAAGGAATATCGTTTTCATGTATCTATTGCATAATTTATTAATTATACATACAATTGTATTTTATTTATTTATTTTTAAATATAACAGGGGGCTCAAGTGAGTTAAGGTGTTCCTCTTAATCACAATTGGTAAACCAAGAGTCATGAGTTCGATTCTCACCTGGGAAATAGGAATTTATTTAGTGATGAACTCATTAAATAAAATCGTTAGCCCCCTGGCTAGAAAAGGGTGATAACGTGTAGATAACCCATCCCAATTAGCCTTAGTAGCATCTAGTGGATGTTAATAAATAACAACATTAAATATAGCATATATATGTATGTGTGTGTGCGTGCGTGCATGCGTGTGTGTATGTATGTATGTATGTATGTATGTATAGTTATTATATTGTTACTTTTTGTTGTATTAAATTGTGTGTGATTAAGTGCATATAGATTTTATATTAGTTTTACTACCAGCTATTTAGCTTGTACAGCTCTGAAGATAGAGAGAAGAGATATGGAATGTTGAAGTAAAATAAAGATTTTGTGAATGAGAAAGGATCCAATGGAACGAGCATTTCTTCAGCCCTTAATTCTCACCATAAAGTACATATAGTACCTTTTCAACTCAATCCAGTAAAAATATTAAAGCTATTAAAAATGAACTTATATTGGGGAAGGGGTACAATATAACTTTGTTAAATTGTTAATACAAATACCAAGTATAGGTCACGAAATCAGAATTTTTCAATTTTTGGCTTTGGAAGTTACGGGGAGTCTAACTCTTGAATCTGAGTTTATTTTGTAACTCTGAGGAATAGTTACAATGACGAGTTTAAATTATTCCATATTATTCCTGAAATCAATGCTAAGGGTTTAAAACAAAAAAATCCATTTTTTTTTTTAGATCAATTTTAATTTTGTAGACAATATCTACTAACTTTGAATGGGAAAAATTTGAGTGCTAGTTTTATTCAATGGTAATCGACAAGAGCTTACCATTGTTACATTTTACTGAGTGGGCCACTAAGAAAATGTTTTTGTATCCCTCATTGGCTTCAGTATTTCATAATTTGTACACTAATTATCAATTATCATTAACATGTTTAAATGACTGTATAATTTCATAATTGAGCTTATTTCTAAAAGATTCCACTTCCATACCAGCAAATTTTGAGGATATCTCATTTATAATTACTTTTATACTAGAACTTCTGAAAGAATTTTGATTATTAGTTCATTTTTGTTAAAATGTTGGTGTGTGTGTTGAATGTGAAAAAAATGTGATTATATTGGTGTTGAAAGGGTGTAAGGAGTATAAAGCTCAATCCTAGAAAGCTTCATAGCGAAATTAGTAAAGCCCAATACACAGTTAGTGAAAATGTTATCTACACAACATAAATAAAAAGTCAACATAGAACATGAAATCTGAAAATTTTCAGATTTAGTTTACAACTACTATTAACTAATTTACAAATTAGTAGTAATTTTAAAAACTGTTCACATATTTCTTAAAGAGTTATTGGGAATATAAATTTATTTATTCAAAATAAAATTGTATTGGCTCCTGAGACAATTATATTTAAGGGGGAAATACAGACATATGTGAACTTTTTTGTTTAAAGCCAAATATATATCTTGAATATTGAATAAAACTCTGAAAAGGAAATATTGGTCCTGTTTTGAATCTGATTATCACATACAACCTTTTCCTGGTCATAAGAATATTCCAATGAGTGTCCTCTCAGAAGTATGAGCTACACGACTTGAATATAGAATAAGCATGTTTTACAATAATATAATTCAACAGACCAGACCTCTTTCCGCCAAAATCGTGAGACTGGCATAGTTCCTTTATTATTAGTAGGGTTGTGTCGCTAATATATAATATAGGAAATTTTACTTTATTTTCTGAAAACTGATTGCCTGTTATAATATATTTATGTATATTCATAGCTATAAGATGAATATTTTCCACCTCTCCATTAAGAAATAAATATAAATCGGGAGAGATTTTTAGTATATAATAGTTTTAAATGATTAAAGAAATGAATATATGTTTAAAATTTCACCAACAAATACCTGATATTAAATGAGCCGTTGAAAGATATAAATATGTTTCGTATCTTATTAAGTTGCGACAAATGTCATGTTGTATAATCCATCTCATTGTTTTGAATATGCCGCTAGTCAGTGTCTATGGTGGCATGATAGGTTCAATCAGATGTGCTTGGTAAACAAACACTTAAGAAAAAAGAAAAGTTGAAAATATTTATACTGACTATACCTAAACCCTTCATGTATTTTATTTCTTGTCCTAACCTATAACCTGTCAACAATTTAAGGGAAATGCAAAATGTAAACATTCCTTATGACTTATCAATCAGCTTTCATGACGTCATTTGTTTTCACTTTTCTAAACATAAGATAGGCAAATAACTTCCTTATTATTGGTGAATTTTTGTTGTAACCTTAATATTTTTTTTTCGTTGGAGGACGTTTATCTATGAGATTTGAGTTGAGAGTCCTCTAGTGTAGAGATGGTTATCGTGTTTCGGGTAGTGATCTTTTTGCAAATTTGTTGAGGTTTGCAAAAAAAAAAGAGATTATTTGGACGAGTGGCCATCTTAGTGTTGTTATACTTTTAATTCATTGGATTACTTGTTTTGTTTGTTTTTTTCTTGGAGTGTGACAGCCCTTCAGTTTGCACTACTCGTCAAATTTTAGAAAACAGTATCTTAATATTTATTTTGTGTGTCTTATTTTATTAGTGACCAAATTTTTCAAAAATGTTTTTGTTTCAATCAGAACTATTCACTGTAGCTGTTTTTTAAAATTATTAGTGTTATGGGCGTTGACTGGATATTTATCTTTTTAATGGTGAGTAATAATTTTCTTATAATAAATTCTGGATTATGAAAAATTATTGTGTGAACATTAGTTGTGCAATACAACCAATTTCTGGGTTTTCCATATATTGTTTAGATTAATGTTTCCGTTTGTTAAAAAAAAATATTTTTATTCAAATATTGGGTGTGTGAATATGTTAAAGCAAATGTTTTCAAGGTAGATGAAAACCAAGGTCACTGTTGTTTACTAGAGGTTCAAGGTCTTTTGTTATTTTTGTTGTATCAGAGCATGCTGCTCTATTACTATTCCTTATTAGCATATCTTTTCCCTGCTCTTTTTTTTTTTCTTTTTTTAATTTAATACTATCATTACAATTTCATTCTTAAATATGGCCTTGATGAGATTATTACTGTCAACGAATATTAATTGTTCTTTTGGACTTTGTGTTGGGATTGTCCAAGATAAAACTGTTCCTATTGATCTGTTATTGCCCAGAAGGTTAGAGTGGCAATGCTTGACATGTAAAGAGTTTAAGCATTATTTTTACAGTTGTCTATTTCCATTTTGATATTCATTGTGTTTTATATATTTTTCTAGGCCAATGGAGTTTTAAAACAAAGAGAAGATGGGTGATCCAATGTATTCCAGTGACATATTCATAGATGGCCTGACCATCAAGTCAGAGCCTATGTCAATAGACAATTTAATGTGTAATAATCCATCATCAGCAAGTGTACCAATTCCATCTAAGCGTACAATGGATTTCTCCGATTTAAGAGATGGCTTCGATTTTAATGAAGTCTCACCTTGTAGCAGCTCCTTACACGATACTAACCTTACTGGTTCTAGCATTTATTCAGGTGCTAGTGTTTGGAGCCCACGTTCCGAAGTCAAAATGGAAGATGATGATATATTTCAAGTCGATAAAGCGGATTTAATTCAGGGACCAACATTAGCTGAATTGAATGCGAACGATGAAACACTTTTAGATGATTTAAGTTTTGACGATCTTCTTCTCCCTGAAGAAAGCATCAGCTTTATACAATTGGCTAACACTGGAAGGATGAATATACCCTCATCAGCACCTCAGCTAGCTTTGTCATTTCCGATGGAGAGTCATATTCAATATAGGGAATTTGCTCCACCGAGGTCCATACCTTTTGAAATATCTGAAGAGAGCCAACAGCCGAGGCCGAGGGCTAACCTCTCTCCTGCTAGTCAGCATTCGTCTAGCTCGTCGCTTGCTATGCAGAGTCCTCCTCCCAGAGAAACCATTAGTCCTCTTCCTCAGAAGCATACAACATTACATGAACTTCTTGTGAAGAATGCAGTATCTCCTCCAGCACAGTAAGTGTACATCAGTTCATAATATTATTAAATTGTTTTAAATGATTGAACAGAAACCAGAGCTCAATTAATTAATTGGTGTCCAATTGTGAATTAACATTGGTGTAGTAACAATTTACAAGGTCTTATGATTTCCAAGAAGTCTTATCTCAAAGATGCTCCATAAACTATACCCGCAGATTCTCTGTGCCTATCGTCCATTAATAACATTTTGAACTCGCCTTGTTAAACACAATTTTAATAAGTGCCTCTTTCTGTGAAATATATAAAAAACATTTGGTGTTACTAATTAGAAACAGGTGATCCCCAGGTGTCCTTATGGAGCTAAATATTGAGAGTGCAAACCACTCTAAGATGTGTTAATTGTGGGAGATTATTACATGTCTTCTAACTTGCAGAAAAACTTCAGGTATTATTACACAACTTCTGTTAGCTGCTAGTTAAAAAAAAAAAAAAAAAAAAATGTCAACCAAAAACGACAAACGCTTTGCATTACGTAAAACTAGTCGCCAATAAATTTTTGAAAAATATATTGAAGAATGACTTTATAAAAACATAACAATTTAAGAACTGTCTATATCTCGGGGGCATAATGATAATGTTGGTATAGCCCCTTCAGCCATTGCACATCTTCATGGTATAAGCCATTATATTTCTTTGTTCTGTTGCTGCCGACTCTTTCTGTGAAAAACGTCAGTTACATACCATCCTAAACATATTAATATTTAAATATCACATTATTATAAATAAAATGTTATAGTTGAAATTGACTAATCTTTTCAAAAAGATTACTTTTATTAATGAATTTTTATGCCTCTCTTAAAATGTTTCACATAAAAATAATATTAACAAAAGTGCCAAAGAATAATAAAAATGCAATGAAGACACCACAAAACAAAGACGACAAACAGTGAATTGACAAAGAGAGTAAATCAATTGAATTAAAATTTACTCTATAAAAAATAATAATAACTCGCTCTCATAAGTTTAGAGTATAAAATTTAAATTTAAATTATTTATTAACGTCCACTTTTTCCAACTTAGGCTAATTAGGATGGGTTACGACAGGTTACCACCCTTTTCTACCCTGGGTGGGACTAAGGATTTTATTTAATTAATTCCGTCACTAAATAAATTCCTATTGCCCAGGCAAGAATCAAACTCGTCATTCTAGGTTTGCCATGTGAGATTAAGGTCAACGCTTTAACTCACATGGCTAACCTGAGTCCCTCCCCTGAGTATAAAATAAAAAGTCCGTCACGCAGGGGCTGCATAAACTAAGCAGATTTCCCACGTGAAGTTTTACAATAGAGAAATTTCACGAGAGTCGAGCAGTTAAGGAAACGGCCGAACTAGCTTTTGGCGGGAAAGTCACCCGTTCGTTAGCCGCCTAGACTTAATAAAAATGCAAATAACTCGGTTAATATTCAAGATAGAGAATAAATGTATATAACAATATTTATAACAAATTTAATTTAGCAATATGATTGATTATGTACAATTTTTCGATCCGACTTATAGTAACGGAGATATTTTGAATTTTCGAAAATCCTCCCCTCTAAACCCCCCCTCCCACTCGTCTGATTTCAGCCGTGAACGAACTTGGTTTTTCTTTTTACATAAAACGGCTAAATATCAAGTTTGGTAACAACCAAACAAAAATTGCGACCGCTAGAGCGGTAACAGACATATACATATATATATATATATATATATATATATATATAAATATATATATATATATATATATATACATACATATACATATACATATATATACACAGTTTTGAACAGACCTCATTTTCGTCATCTACTAGGTAGGATCGATGGACATTTGAAAAAAATTTAGAAAATTCCGTCATGAGTACAACCTCAATAGCTGATTTCCCTTAAGGGAAATCTGCTAAAATTGTAACCTCTGTCTGTACATTGATTTTTTTCGCGAAATTTCACGATAACTTTTTGTTTCTCATGTCATAGACACCATAACTGCATTTTGTTTCTTAGGTGTCTGTTTGTTTGTTTGTTACCTTTTCACGCATAAACGGCTGAACCGAATTTTATGAAACTTGGTATGTATATTACTACTAACCCAACTTAGACTTTAGGCTATATTAATATCCTCTGAGATGAACAGGAGTGGGGGTTATAAGGGAAGCCAGAAATTTAAAATAGCGATATTTCGTTTCCTATTGGTTTTTCGACAAATATGAACATAACAAAAGTTGTTTATTTTGTTATGTAGAGTAACTTTTGTTATATACACGTTTTTCGTATACCGAATTATAAACGAGTTGTACGCTAAAACCCATAGCGGAAGTGAACAATTTTATTTGGGACAAAAGACCCAACCGAAATAAATAAAACTCGGTATGTGTATTAGCACTAACGCTTTCATTATAACAAGCCATACCAACATTTCTAGGGGCGGGCAGGAGTGGCGGTTGTAAGGGAGGCCTGAATTTAAAAATAGCGGTATTTCGTTATCTATTCGTTTTTCGGCAAATATGAACATAACAAAAGTTACTATTGTCATACCTCTCGGTGAAGACCGTCGTCATTGGCTCATGGTTGAGTACCGTTGGCAAGCGCTTTCGATGCGATGGCATCATCTTCAAGCCTGTTGATAGTTGTACTGAGTTGGTTGTCCGTCAGTCAGTGAGTTTTATGCTCTGTTCACCGTATTAGTTGTTTACGTTAGTCCAGATCTGTTTACTTACCACTAAGATCTGTCAAACGAGGGATGTTGATGTTCAGGTAAATTGTTTTCGTGTGGTGGGTTGTTTACGTTTTAAATCGAGATCTGTTTACTTACCACTCAGATCTGTCAAAGGGTTGTGTTAGTGTTCAGGTAAATTGTTATGTGTGGTGGGTTGTTAACGTTTTATTAGATCTGTTTACTTACCATTCAGATCTGTCAAGTGAGGTGTGTTTAAACTATTGTTCAGGTAAATTGTTATCGTGTAGTGGGTCATTGTCCTCATCCGTATGGGTGTTTACATTTCTAGTGTTAATGCGTGTGGTGGTCTGGTCTAGTATGATACGTAGATACGGGTATAATGTAATATTTGTGACATTGTTATTATACATTAAAAATTATGTATCATAGAAAAATAAATAAATAAATGATTAAATACTATATGGAACTACCTGCGTCGTCGCTTTACCTGTTGGTAATCCTGCGTGAGTCCGTCCGTTGGCGTCTTCCGTTTATTATTCCTTTTAAATAGTTGTAGTGGTCTGAAGGTCGTCTCCGAGCTAGTGTTGAGCTGTTCATTGATGATGTCTCCATTGAATGTCCGTTGTTTGTATATCTCCATATTCTCTAGTATGTCCAATCGTCGGCCTTTCGTTTGTAGGTGTAGAAGTTTCATGCTGTTGGCTATACTCGTCGGGTCGTGGCAATGGTCGTTCAGGTGGTTGGCGAAATTGGAATCTCGTTTGTTAAGTCTGAACGAGCGGATATGTTCGGTGTATCGCGTTTTCAGTCTCCTTCCAGTTTGTCCAATGTATGTGTTGTTACAGCTGCACGTGAGTTTATATACTCCGTTCATATTGAAGATGTCCTTGTTCTCGATGTCATTTTTGAGCTTTTGTCGTAGGTTGTTGTTGGTTCTAAACGTAGTGTGAAGTCCTTCTTTCCGAAGTGCGTTTGTGATTTTATATGTATCAGGACCCGTGTATGTGATTGCGTGGCGTTTGGTGATTGGTTCAGCTGAAGTGCTCGCGTCTTGCTTGGCGTTACTAGTTATTTTCTTGAGTAACTTATCGATCGTGTGTCGTTTGTAGCCGTTATTGTAGGCTATTTCGTGTATTGTATTCAACTCCTTGTCATAGTTTTCCTTTGAGAGCGGAAGGGTATGTAGTCTGTGTAGCATGTGGCGAAATGCAGCTAGTTTGTGTTGAGTTGGATGGTTTGAAGTGGCGTGTATTGTTGTATCCGTGGATGTAGGTTTTCTATATACGCCATACTCCAATCTGTCAGTTTTCCTGGTAATCGTGAGATCAAGGAAGTTTAGTGTTCCTTCGTTTTCAGTCTCCATGGTGTAGCGTATGTTGGGGTGGAGTTTATTGAGGTCTTTCAAAATCCCGTTGATGTCGTCTGTTTCCACGATGCAAAAGGTGTCATCTACGAATCTGAAATATCTTGTAATTTGGTGTTTATCCATGAGTTTTTCTATGTGCGTATCTTCGATGTGTTGAATAAATATTTCCGTAAGTATAGAAGAAGTGGGATTTCCCATTCCGAGTCCGTCTGTGGGTATATATATCTCGTTGTTGAAGCGGAAGTAATTCTGTTTCAGCACTGTCTTCGTCAGGTCAGCGATTTCCCTGATGTAGTCATCATCGTATAAGTCGCTGAGTCCTGTAGTGAGTATGTCGATGGTTTCTTGCACTGGTATAGATGGGTATAGGTCTTTGATGTCGAACGACACTAGTCTTGTTCGTTCTGAGATTCGTAAACCTGCGAGTTTGTTCACAAGTTCTGTGGTGTTCTTGATTGTGCACGTGTTCGGTAGATGCACTGTGTCTCTTAGTATAGATGTGATCTGTTTTGCGAGTCTATATGCAGGCGCTGGTCTGTAGTTGACTACTGGTCTCATGGGTATGTTGGCTTTGTGTATCTTGGGTTGAGCTCTCAGTATAGGTGGTCCTGGATTCATGTTCAAGTATCTGTAGTGACTGTTGCCTATAATGTTGGTGCAGCGTTTGAGTGCGTCACGTACTTGTCTCTGGTAGGCATCTGTTGGGTCTGTCCTTTGCCGAATGGAGTTGGTGTCCTTGATGAACTGGAGGGTTTTGCCGATGTAATCTGGTGTGGTCATGATTACCATAGCGTTGCCTTTGTCAGCTTTAGTTACTATGAGCTTGTCATTAGTAGTTTTGAACGGACCTCATTTTCGTCATCTACTAGGTAGGATCGATGGACATTTGAAGAAAAATTTCGAAAATTCTGTTATGAGTACAACCTCAATAGCTGATTTCTCCCTTATCCCCCAAACATGATCTCCCACTACCTTCATTTGAAGAAGGGTAATTAATGTTTCTAATATGACAGTTAAATGCAATGCATTGTATACACTCGGTCGGAGTGTCTAAAATGTCAGCCTCAGATTGACATTATCTGTTCTTTTTCAAACAGTCAACATGAGGGTTGCTTGAGAAGTGTGTATTCATGACAATTAAATTAATCTGTCTAGCATTCAAACTGTTATAAAATAAAAGGTTTAAATCACTTTAATCCAGAGACTTCTGTGGGTAGTCTCTCATCCTCTGCTTTCTGGCCGGATTTTTTAAGGAAAATTGATTTATTCCCAATATGCTATTCGGATTTTTGAAATTGTTGAAAATAGACAGTGGTCACAGGATAAATTAGAGTTTGCCTTTCAGCCAATTTATTTATTTGTGACTAGTTTCTAAATAGTCATTCCATCTTCTGACAGGCTTAAAAACCAAGAGATATCTGCTGATGAGTATACGAAGCTCTCCTTTGGAAACTAGAACTCTGGTGGGAGGGGGGGGGGGTTCCCCAGCTTTCTATTATACATTGAGTTGGCTGAAATGAAGGGAGAGACGTGTAAAATATTGCAAATGTCTTTTACTATGTATAGGGTCAAATACTGTTATACAAATAATCTAATTATAGATTATTATATCTAATAATTTAATTTCCTACAATTGTTTTTTACATTTTTTTTCTAACTTGAATTTAATTGAGGTATTTGTTTTTTTTTTTAGTTTTTAGCCATTAGAAAACCCTCACCCATATCCACCTAAAATGATCAATAAACCTTTTATCACAAAACGTCTTATTTAAAGTGTAAGTTTTAATGTCTTCATCGGGCTTTTATGATGAGAAATACACCGATAAATTTGCAATGCCATGTCATCAATAAATATTCTACAATCTAGTGACTTTTAATTTATATTTGATCGATATCATACACAATATTTAGGCATTACAAATTAAAAGTAAATGTTGCTCTTATTAATAATTGAAATGCAACATGTAATATATTAATCCTTAAATTGTTTTTGGTTAATAAAAATGTTGTTTCAAATTTATAAAAATTATCTTAGCTTGAACTTTTAACTTATCTTTTGTCTTAAGAAGCATTTTTATAGAATTTTTTGTATGATAAGGAAAATCTCCGAAAAATGTTTTCCCTATGTTTTAGCTCATTTAATCACCAGTTTTAATTGGGTATTTGTACAATTATGTGCGGGGGGGGGGGGCCTGAATAGCCATAGGCCAATCTGGATTAAGACATAGGCCTTAATGCACTTAGTGAACCTAGCCATAGGTTTGAGTCCTTCATGGTCGATTGGAGTTTATTTGGTGACAAACTCATTAAATATAATCCTCAGTACTATCCTGGCTATAAAAAACCCATCCTGATTAACCGCAGCAGCTTAAAATGGATATTTATTTAAAAATAATAATAATAATATATGTATATGTATATATATATATATATATATATATATATATATATATATATATAAAGATATGCATACATACATATGCACTCATTTCTTCAATTCCAGCTCTACTAATCTATAAATTCCAGCATTTATTTTATTTTTTAATTTTTGCTATTATAATATATTTAAATTAACAGATGACAATAATACTAATTTAAAATTATTATTTATTAACAGCAACCTTTTGTGTTTTTGTTATCTATAGGTTACCACCATTTTCTAGCCAGGGTAGGACTAAGGATTTTATTTAATGAGTCCGTCTATGTTGTCCAAGTGAGAATCAAACTCACCACTCTACATTTACCATCTGAGTTTAAGTCCAACGCTTTAACTCACATGGCTAACCTGAGCTCACAAATTTAAAAGATTCATTTCCTATAAAATTGCAAAATTATTTAAATGCTGAATTTTTTTTTATAATATTACTTTTAAAACTTTTCAACGCCAATTCTTTTTATTTATTTTTTTTTTGTAAAACATGATGTCATGATACCTTAAAAATAAAATTTTATTTATTAGCTAATACCCAAATGAGAATAAATCTGTGAGCCTGTGAAATTAATATTAAATATTATTAATTACTTCATATTTTTTAACAGACAACTTAAGGCAGTTTTAGAAGATATGCATTATTCATTTTTTACTCTCCCCCACCTTTCTCTTATTAACCCAATTATTAATTTTCCAAAAAAAATAATTTCTTTAACTATAATGATGTTTCATGCATTGGACGAACGAGAGCTCCTTATCTTTATTTGTAGAAAGAGTTTTGTTCTCCTGGTTACTTGTCCTTAACTGGGTGATTGGGAGATTTTTGTTGTGTGATAAAATAATGGCAAATGAATGAATGAATCTATTGGAATGTCCTCGTCGTGGGAGATAAGATATCAGAAGAGCTGTTACATAAAGGCATTGAATAAGTTGATGAGTAATGTTATTTCTCAAGGAAAAATTGTTATTCTTTACAAACCATTATCCTCAAATAAGGAAACTGATGAACATTAATATATAAATATTTTTTCCCCCTTTTAGCAAATTTATTTTAAGTGAATCCAGCTATTAAGTAGTATTAGTTGTCCTCATGAAACAATTTTTCTTAACTTCCTTCAAATGTCTATATATCCAATGTATTAAATAGCAGAAATGAGGTCCATTCTAAATTGTATATAATTTCTCTAAAACTAAAGGTTAGTTTATTCTGACCAGTAGAGTATTGGTTTAGAGAGATGAGAAATATAAATTCAAACCTCTGTTATTATGCTATGCACTGGATCAAAAAATGTTATGTAATCAATCTCGTTTATCAAGTTATTTTCTAAAATTCTAGTTTTAGCAGATTTCCCCTAAGGGAAAATTAGCTATTGAGGTTGTACTCATGATGTGAATTTTGAAAAATGACCTCAAATATTTAGTGATCCTACCGAGGAGATGACAAAAATGAGGTCAGTTCGTTGTTTGTTAATGGCTGAAATTGGACCAGAGGGAGGGGGGCTTAGAGGGGTAATTTCAAAAATTCAAAATATCTCCGCTGTTATAAATTGGATCAAAATTTTTATAGAATCAATCTTATTGCAAATTAAATTTACTATAAATTTTGTTATGCACATTTATTCTCTATCTTCAATATTCAACCGAGATTTTGTGTTTTTTAGTTTTCAGCCCTCAGTAAACCCCCACTCCTAATCATGTCATATAAACAATATTCTGTTATATAATGAACCACTTTATTATAAGCTTAGATACCAAATAAAATATTTACTAGATGAGATACATGCAAATACAGTAATTGTTTTTCTTTCTGGCAATGAATATTTCTATCTATATATTCAGCTCTGAGAGGTTGTCAGACTTGTTTACTTGCAATCCAGACGTTTTCAGTTGTCGAGGTTACTAAAATGTAAGTTGACTGAAAGATTTCTTATTTGTATTTGTTCATTTAATGGTGTTGTGTTACAAGTAGGTAGATTTATCTGTTGTGAAACTTCACGTGGGAAAACTGCTTAGTTTATGCAGCCCCTGTTTGATGGACTTTATTATTTATTTTGCTGTTACACAAATATCAGGAGAGTATTTTTTAGTTTTCAGCCTTCGGTCAACCTCTACTCCTTGTCAAGATGTAAAATGCCTCTTATACAGCTTAAATTTCAATTCTGGGTTCCTACTAATGGGACAATGGACAAGGAGATCTGTTTGTCCTGATGTGGTAGATCATTTATTCAACCCCTGCATGACAATTTTTCCCTGTTTTCGCTTTATAACCAGATAACAGCTCCATTTAAATTTGTCTTTCCCAATTGTTTTTCCCAGTTTCCTCATACTACTTTTCCTCTTTACACTCCTCTATTTACCCTTATTGAAGTTTAATTAATGTAGTGCCAGAAGTGAAGTAGCCCATATTTATTATTATTACCAATTAATTAAATTTTTATATTCCACAATTTATGCAAAACCATGGTAATTATTATTTGAAAGAATGAATTTATATCATTTATGTGTTTATAAAATTAAAATCATTCATTTTTAATAGTTTCCATAATATTTATGGGGTACTGGTTACCCATATGAGTTAGTGCTTTGGCCTTAATCTCGCATCGTAAACCTAGATTGGCAAGTTCGATTCCCACCTGGGTAATAGGAATTTATTTAGTGATGAACTCATTTAATAAAATCCTTACTCCCACCCTGGCTTGAAAAGGTTCGTAACCTGTTGGTAACTTGTCCTAACTAGCCATAGTAGCAAAAAGTGAATGTTAATAAAAAATAATTAATTTTTGTTTTCAAAAATATTGTCGTATTTAGTATGTTTTATATTTTGTATATATACACAAAAGAGTTGGTATTTCTATTGACCATAACTCATGAGATCTAATTAAAATATAAGGGTATACCATTCAAATATAATAGTTGATTTATTTTAGCATTAGTAGAAAAAAAAAAGTGATATTCTGTTCATGCATTTTTCTGTAATACCAGAGAAGTATGAGGTGGTGTTTGGAAGCCAGGAGTGATCGGGTAGCTGTGTTGTCCATTGTTGATGGATTTAAATAAAAATGATTTACCATGGAAACATGATGTAAACATAAACACTGAAAAATACTGTCATTTTTATCACATTCTGACTTTGTTCAATCTGTAGACATTGCTCATTTTATAAGTATGTATGACAATGAAAATTAGATGAAAATCAATGAATTTATTGAAATAGCTGTGCACTTAATATTGCTCTCCGTGTAATGATTGTGTAAGCTGCTCATTAATACAAAGTACATGACCAAATTTTGTTCTGACCATCCCTTCTTACACTTAAAATTATGGGGTGGTGTGTGTATATCTCTATATATATATATATATATATATATATATATATATATATATATATATATATATATAATTGTAACCTCTGTCTGTACATTGATTTTTTTCGCAAAATTTCACGATAACTTTTCGTTTCACATGTCATAGACACCATAACTACATTTTTTTCTTTCGTGTCTGTTTGTTTGTTTGTTTGTTACCTTTTCACGCATAAACGGCTGAACCGAATTTTATGAAACTTGGTATGTATATTACTACTAGCCCAACTTAGACTTTAGGCTATATTAATATTCTCTAAGACGAACAGGAGTGGGGGTTATAAGGGAGGCCTGAAATTAAAAATAGCGATATTTCGTTTCCTATTGCTTTTTCAGCAAATATGCACATAACAAAAGTTGTTTATTTTGTAATTTAGAGTAACTTTTGTTATATGCACTTTTGCCGTATACGGAAGTATAAATGAGTTATACGCTAAAAACTATAGCGGGAGTTCACAATTTTATTTGGCACAAAAGACTCAACCGAACTAAACCAAACTCGCTATGTGAATTAATACTAACGATTTCCTTATAATAAACCATACTAACATTTCTAGGGACGGGCAGGAGTGGGGGTTATAAGGGAGGCCTGAAATTAAAAATAGCGATATTTCGTTTCCTATTGCTTTTTCAGCAAATATGCACATAACAAAAGTTGTTTATTTTGTTATTTAGAGAAACTTTTTTTTATATACACTATCATCGTATACCGAAGTATAAAGGCGTTATACGCTAAAAATTATAGCGGGAGACAACAATTTTATTTGGCACAAAAGACTCAACCGAACTAAATAAAACACTCAGTATGTGTATTAGCACTAACGCCTTTCTTATAATAAGCCATACTAACATTTCTAGGGACGGGCAGGAGTGGGGGTTATAAGGGAGGCCTGAAATTAATAATAATGATTTCCTATTGGGGTTTCGGCAAATATGCACATAACAAAAGTTGTTTATTTTGTTATTTAGAGAAATTTGCTCAACACTTCTTTTCAATATGAACCTGAAAAAATTAATTCAAATGTATGTCAATATTTTCTCCTTAATAATTCAAATCTATGCATAATTCACAGGAGACGGGAAATATGACAATATGCAGGACAGTGAAGTCTTACATAAAAAAATAATTTTATTATTAACAAATGCCAACAACGGGTATTAACCCTAAACACTGGAACGGGTAAATGTCAAAATATTGTGCAAAGTAAAGCCTTGCCAAAAATATATTATCACCATTCAGCCTCAAATGAATTCCCGAGCGAAGCCGGGTATCTGAGCTAGTATATTTTAAAACCTGAAACACACACAGACCCCCTGGTGGTAGGGGAGGGGGTTTATAGAGGAATAAAAGAAAACAACAAGAAATATATCTGTTATGAGTTGGATCAAAAAATGTTATATAACAAATCTTTACAAATTTCATTTACTCCTCCTTTTGCTCTATTTGTTTGTTTTTTAATACAGCTAACGATTATTCGGATACAAGTGATTTTAGTGCTTTTATCAGTTCCCCCCCCCCATAAAATGTAGCTATTGGGGTTGCTGACATGACAAAACTTTCTTCAAATCTTTGTTGAAGCCGAAGTGTGAATTGCGATGCGAGAGTAAATATGTGTTATATATCTGTAAACAAGTAGATTAAATTTCAATGGTTTAATTGTTGGAAGTATTAATGTTATTTCATTCAAATCACACCTTATTACATTTAGTAATTTTTGTGGGAGTTTTTATTTTATAATTTGGTTTTATTTGTTACATTTTTTTCTTCTTAAAAAGTACTTCATATGTAAATTTTAGTTCTTATACTATTTACTAGATTGGACTATGGTACCTGCTTTACTGTCCAGTTGCTAATTACTCGGTGATCTTATTTTATTTAACTTTCTGTTAATAGTCTTTAAACAGACCATGACCTCATGACAGTCATGTTTGATTTTGGCACAGGGTCGGATCCTAGACATTAATTTTATTTGGAACTGTAATATATTCCTCAAATTTTCGGCACTTATGAAAACCGCTAATTATGCTCCTCCTGTATGCCAGACTTTTAAAAGTTGCACTGACACCCCTATATAAATTATATCGCAATTTAATCATTTAATGTGATATATATATATATATATATATATATATATATATATATATATATATATATATCAATCATAGAAATTCTTTGATTCATAAAATGTTATTTAATATTTTCCTTTGTATAATTTAATACAACATAATTAGGGTGGGATATCTACATGTTAATGTTAACACCGTTTTCTAGCCAGATTGGGGATTAGGATTAATTTTAATCTCTCCTGTACTATTAAATAATTACTTTTTAATGTAAATGATTTAATTGCAGTGAGCTCTTATTTGATTTAATAATTAAATTTCTTTTTTCTATATATATAATTTTATACATAGAAAATTGTATTTAATTTTTTCTATTTATAAGATTTCCTCATTCTATCCAATTATAAATTATAAAGGAAAGTTGTAATTATAAATGCCATTGATGTCTAGAAATTACTCATTTTTTATTAAAAAAGAAGATAAAGTTTGAATATAAATGGATAAGCAGTAATTTTGGTTAATTATAATTATTGCAATTGGTTTATTTTCTATAACTGTTATTGAACATTTTCCTGTCGTCTGATCTCATTGAAAGATTATAAATTTATGTGATTAATTATTACTAGTTAATGCAATTTGTTCCTTGCCTCTGAAGTTATTTAATATATTGTTTTGAGTTAAAAGAAATAAGTGCAAAATTATTGGTGCAACTTATAGAAAAAAAAAATGTATAATACAAATTGACAAGCTGATTGTATTGTGGTTTCAAAGAAAATGTTCATTATTTGTGACCCATATTTGATAAATATAGATTTGTCAAATTATGTCAACCTTCACTAGAGATTGATTAATTGAGATTCATTTTAATAAAGATAGATTTTGTACAAGGACACCCTTGATATAAGATTGACACACTCTCAACCGCTAATCATGTTCTCAGAGATTGCAATAGAGGAAAAGTGCCATTCTTAGAAATTGCATGAGTTCGTCAATAGAGACAAAAAAAAATTATGTCATTATCATTTTTTTAATTGTATTTCTAATTATTAAACTAATTACTTGCCAATGCTTGAGTAGAGTTAATAGATATTTGAAAAATCTAATGGCCTTGATAATTGATATAATAAATACAACCAAGTATGTATTAGAATGTATAAAGCAATTGAATATTCTTATTAATAAACAATAAGCAAATAAAAGCCGTAATGTACAATTTGATTTTACTCCAAGCACCAATTGCAGTGAATTCTCTGTTCCATAAACAGAAAGAAAGAAGGAGAGCAGCAGCAATTTCCATCTTTCTCATCACAGTTACTTGAGAGAAAGATAAAATAGAACTAGCACAGGCATTTAAAGGACTTTAACTAGGAATCAATAGTTAAACAAAAGAAAAGAAAATTTAAAAAGTCTGCCAAACAGGGTATTCACAAACTAAACAGACATAGAGTGGCGGGTACGAATCATCGCCCTGGGCAGTAGAAATTTATTTAATGACGGCCTCATTAAATAAAATCCTTAGGCCCACCCTCGCTAGAAAAGGATGGTAACCTGTAGATAACCCATCCCGATTAACCTAGTTGCATAAAGTGGACGTAAAAAAAAAAAAAATAAAAAAAACTAAACAGATTTTCCATGTGCTGTCATGATACACTATTTATCTCATCTCACCATATATTCTCTATTTCCAAATAAAAATCCAATGAGTTGAAATGGGAGTGGGGGTTTACTGAAGGCTGAAAACAAGAAAGAACATATAACTCACTTAACCCTCCAGCCGCGGGCCGATTTTCATTTTTTCTGTCAAATTTCATGGTAAATCTTTTTTCAAATTCCCATGGTAGACGTCTTGACGGTAAATAAATGTTTCCGCTGACTACATTCAAACAAATTATGTGCGACGCGGATATAGCGTGGCCCGCAAAAATAAACCAAATAAGCAGAACTCTTATTTCCACGTCGCCTGCGGTTGGAGGGTTAATATTTGAACTGCAAAAAATGTATAGAACAATAATTGTGGAGCATCAATAGTTTAACAAGATTGGTTCTATAAACTTTTTCGATTCAACTCATATTAATCAAGATATTTTGAATTATCAAGTCCGCCTCCTCCGTATTCCTGTTCAGATTTCAGCCATTAATTACTATGAATTTTAGTGTTGAACAAAACAGTTAAATTTGGTGTAAATGAAATAAACATTTTCGAATTTTAAATGGACTTCATGTTCATCATCTACTTTGTAGGATCACTGTACATTTGAAGAATGTTTCCGACAATTGTGTCATGAATACAATCTCAATAGCTGATTTCCCTGAAGGATTGTTGGGAAAAAGGCCTAGTGTTCATGTGGCTTTAGGATAATTAAATTTGTCTAAAAGCATGTTTTGAGGGGAGAGTTTCTGACATTGCATAGGGTCAAGGCAAATCATTGCCCTTAGATAGTTTTTATTAACTTAACGAAGTACAATAATGCCTTATTGTCTTTACAGAAGCTTGGGGCAGTCAGTTCCTAGTCGGCAGCAGGGTGCAAGGAGACCCCATACAAGGCTCTCATCATCTGCTCCGACTCATCTAGGGCTTGAACAAATATGGCAGAGGCGAGAACCCAGGCAGCACCTCCTATCGACTGGCTCTCTTGCAGAAGCTACTTCTACTTCATCTATTTCTACAGGTGCAATTTTTTTGTTTGTAGTTATTAGTTATTCTATTGATCTGGAGCTGTGTAGTCATTGCTGCTTTCATTCTTCCCCTTGAAGGCAGCAAATTTATAAATAAACTTATATTTTGAGTTATGTCAGCATGAAGCTCATTTGGAACATCACTTATTAGTTAAAAAAGTAGAGTTTTTTATCTCAAACTTTATGAGTTTTATCCAATTTTGGGTTGTATGGCATTTTTGTAGTTAACTTCATTATATTTAAATAATAAAATTAACATCTCTTGAAGTTAATGGCTTGGGCTGAAGCTATATAATGGGGATTAAGCAAAGCACGAAGCCTCTTAGTTAGTTGTCAGCTTTCATGGAAGTTCATCTTGTTCAGTGGCAGATCGATAATCCTGTACCAGCCAGTTGAGCAGAATAAAGTCTGGTCTGCCCATTAGATAAAGATAAATGTTCAAAAAATACTTTGACGGTTTTTGCTTTGTACTAGTAAATATAATTAAAAATAGTACGTTTATGTATTTCAAATCCGAAAAATACCTTGAATATCAATGAAAAATGCACGGGGCTTTATGACTCTGTGGCGGCCTGGAGAGTGGTATTTGGACTCTAGTCCGGCACGGGCTCATATAGCCCCGTGTTATTTCCCGTGCTTTTCATCTGAACCACTTGTTCTGTTATTTACGTAGGCTTAGGTAAATAATAGAATGCGCCCCTCCCATTTCAGTTTACTTTTTGCTGTCGTTTTGAAACATTAATCTGTATAATGTGCAAATCACATGGCCAACAATTAGTGGATTTAGCTTTATTAAAAAAGTGTTCAAGGTGTTACGAAGAATTAAGAAAAACATTGTCCTCTAAAGAAGCAGACAAAAAAATTAAAAAAGTTAGAACGTATTGTGAAGAGTGCATCGTGAAGTTACTTTGTCTACAATGCTTCAGCAACTGCCATAAATCTATGTCCTAACCATTGTGATAATGATGAATTGTTAATTACATAATAATTATTTGTTTATTCATATTATTTCTTTATTATGTTTATTTTCCAATTATTTGTTTAAACTAAACTCCTAGTTCCTAGTTTGTTTTTCTTGTTTTCTAATTTTATCTTTATAAACTAATAAATTTTTATTGTAATGTGTCGTAATTGAAAGAATTCATATTCACCCATTTATTTTAATGTATAACAAAAATTAAAATCCTTCGTAGATCACCAAAATTATCCCACAAAGGAGAAAAAAAGTTCTCGACAAGGTGAAAAATGTAAGGTAAATATTCATTTCTAAGTCACGTAACAAAAAATTGATGAAAACATGACCTGCGACTGCCATATATTTTTTGATGTCCTATGAGTAAAAAAATGTTTGAATATTGCAATTTAGTTTATTTTACGAGTGGTAGTAGCGCATTAAAAGGGGACATAAGTACAGGGTCGATTGACCCCGTGACATACTTGTGGATAGTTGCACCACGGGGTCAATTGACTCCGTGTCGTACTTGTGGATAGACCACATTTTTGAAGTCCGTACTGAACGTGTTAAACATAAATTGTCCACATATTGTAATCTTAAGAGGGGCCTTTCTAGGTTTATTGATGTTTGGTGGATTATTTAATTTTTAACATATTTGTATTTTTTTAATTTGGCCAGGGTTAATAACCCCCCCCCCCCCAACCCCCCAAATTCTCCCTCCCATTTCGCTTCCTTATTTTGTTTGTAAGTGTTTTGGTTGTGGAAATTTTCATTTTTGAGCTTTGACTGCTCATTATCACAGTCATATTTCTAGATGTATAATTCCACATCAACAAATGTTGTCCTCTACATTCTCCAGTTATCAAAATTTGGGACCTCCCTTTAACCTTCTGTATCTAACTTGATTATACATATTTTTCATAGACACTTTCATTCTTTCAGTTGGACTAAGTCATAACACATCGAATACTCCACCCTTTTTGTTTGTGATTGATGGCTTTTTTAAAATGTTTTAATTCTGAATTCAGTATTTTGTACATTAATATGTATTTATACACACATTAATAATACTAAATGGTGTTTATTTATGTAAAATTATTTTTATGGATTTTGTTGTACATAATCATTTCACATATATGATATGATATCATATGTGATATGAGATATGATATGGGAACAAAAATGAATTTATATTTTAGATTTTTGTTTATTTAATATAATGTAGGATATTTTTAATAAAACTTAAATATCGAATTAAAAAAAAATCAATAAAAAAATAGGTAATTTGGATATAAAAAGGAATTAGGAAAATTACTAATATGTAAAAGCCACGGATATTAGTCATTGTAATCAGATTAGTCTTGCCGATAAGTAATGCTCACAGGTTCAATTACAAGGTGCGCTGTGTAGGCATATTTTATACATTGGCTACATGTTTTTATTCTGTCCTTTCAGACAAGTGGAATCTTTCTGAACCTTTCTTCTTTTTCATGTCATTTTGTCATTTACCCTCAAACAGTGCTTGAGAAATGAAAATCTATTATTATTCATGGTAGCCCTGAGTATTTCCAGGTCGGTTCCATCTCAGTCCAAGGGCTCCTTCACATTTATGGGGAGAGTATTTTTTAACCCAATCAAAAATAAGGTGGCTATCAAATATTTCACTTCTAGCCAGTAGATCTATAATTTCTCTTGCGTTGTTTCTTTGATGTTATATTTTCTATGTACTTCTTTGTTTTGAGAAAATAAAATTGATGATATCGATCACTTTGTAGAAAAATGTTGTTAATAATTTTTCAATCAGGTACTTTGATTATATTTTGTTGTTATCCCATTTTGCGTCTTATTCTTTTCAGGAGTTTTCATATTTTTAGAAACTTTCCCAATGAAATAAATATGCTACAACACTTTGCTACAACATCCCTCCTTCTTTCCAGTGCTCCTTATGATCCTTGTCGCTGGAATCGCTCTCCTGTTCGTCCAACTCCTCAATATTGATGATAGACCCTCTTGACCACTCATTTCATCACCAAGCTTTTGTAGGAAGGCAGAAATTTCTTTGACTTTGATGATATCATCAGACCTATGAAACCAACAAAAAACTAATGTCAGGGATTGGCACAAGACATGGAGAGGGGAATGATGTAATTACATAATCTAATTTCCAAAGCACAAATGTTTCGAGAAATTATGTCCACAGCTAGTCTAATAAGAAATTTACTTCATAGAAATACTAACAAGATCCAAGAAAAACTATAGCACTAAATGTATAACAAGCAGAAGTGCTCCACAACACATGTAATTTGATCCAATATTGAGGGTTTTACTGGGAGAAAGGTTGGGAGTTTGGTCAGTGAGAATAAAATTGGTCACTGAGAAAACTTGGGTACTCAGTGATCCAGTGTGTCTACTGGAGATTTAATAAACGAAATGATGCTGAACATGATGTCTGGATTAATAGATCAATAAATTGAACGAAAAAAAATAGAATAGCCCTTTATGAATGAGTAGTAGTAATACTTATGAAGGACTAAAGCTACCTTTGAAGGTAATGGTGGGAGTAACTATGGCCATCCTAATGCTCCTGCTGTGTTAATGACATTCTTAGCCAAAGTGTATTACTGTAAAATAAAGAAATCTGTATGCTACTTTAACAAGTAATTTTTTTTAACTGAATCTGTAATACTATAAAACATATGTTCAATATGCCATTCACCACATCCTCCCTCGCTCCAAGTGAAAGATTACTTAAATCTAGTCGGTGGTCTTACTCTTCTCTCGTATCTTGTTGTGTAGCCTTTATCAGCATTGTGGCTTGGTTGATATTCAATATCAATCCCCTCAGTTTCGTCTTATTTTGCCGAGTCTTCATTTACTTCTTCCTGTCCCCCAGCTCACTTTGACACCGTGTAAAATAAAGAAATCTGCATCAAACGTATGTTCAATATAACATTCAGCACAACTACTCTTTGTTCAAATGGCTCCTTATTTGCCTAATAAATACTAAGACTAGGATTCAAATATTGAATAAGCTCGGGAATGATGCTGTTTATTCTTTTATTAAAAAGAATGTATGTGTATGATATTACTCAGATTTTCTAGTTATGGACCCAACACATTACTACTGAGATATGCCTAGGAATTTCCTATGAATGTATTTAAAATTTATCGGTGAGATATTTCTTAATGAGACATATTAACCCTTAGACTGTGTATTTCTCTGATAGGCAACTATTCGGCGGTGCAGGATAGTCTAGCCCCTGAAAAGCCCTTTGTGCTGAATTATTTTTACGTTCTAGTGCTATCTGTATAATTCCATCTCTTCTTTGAAACTCCTTGTCATTTTGAGGGGAAAAAACTTAACTAATAACAGGATACAATTCTCCAAACAATGACTGAAAATGCACTTATTTGTGATATTAGAGTAAACTGACTAGAAGTGCACTTAGTTATAGGGTATATAGCTCTAAAACTTCAAAAAAGTATTAGCATATTCACCTTTGTATTGGGATCTTGTACTGTTTTACTAAGGAATTAAAAACAAAGAAAGGATAGGGAGTTAAAATAATATTCCACAGTAACATGCTTTAATTAAATTGTTCTATTATATTGCCTAAGTATTAAAATGGACTGTTAACAAAAGTTAGTATTATTTTGGTTTTGATGGGAGTCTTCTGTTTTCTCCAAGTCATTTGGATTTTCACAAGTCATGGCAAAAATGATTTCTGTAATATTATTTTTATAGTAAAGGTTACTAAACTCAGTTGAAAACTATTATTTATATACTTCAGTTGCTATAGAAGACGAGAGTTAAATGCAATGAGCTAATAGCTAAAAATTCATCGGCAAAACCTGATGATTCTGAGTTCATATTGGTCTTAAGGCTTGAATAATTCTGCGAAATGAAATGATGTATTTTTCATCTGACAGACGATTACTATGACCAGGATTCTAGACTTCTAAAAATAAATGTGATTTTAGAAAAATAATAAAATCTTGATAGAAGTTGAACTGAACCAGTTTTAATAGGTCTAGATGATTCGATATCTCCTGGGTAGTATTGATGGACCTTTGAAGAAATCTACTTCCATTTTATTGCTGGTTGTTACCATCTTTCTGAGGCACTTTTAACATGCTACAATCACAAAATTGTACTCCGTAAATTGGCTGAACCGCCACCTAACTCTCATGTCTCTCTGTAGGTTCTCATGTAAATGATTTTCGCCTTACTTACTTCACAATATCTTGATATTACGGAATTTATACTCCACTCTCTCCTATAGATTTATCAGAATAATATTTGGTAGTATTACGAAAAATAAATTTAATATATAAACATACTGAGAAAGGCAATGATATCTTATTGTCTCCTATATTCTAGGATATTCATCAGTTTCCATTTCTTTATGAGTTATAAGACCAGTCAAGAATCACCTGTGCCTCTGTACCAATTTGATCAAATAAAAAAAAAAATGGTTTAATACATTAAGTATTTTTAGTAAATAAATGTTTTAGAGTAGTAGTTTATTCGCTGCCTTGTACAATAGAAGTCAAAATATTTAGGCGGAGAGAAATGTCTTATTTTGTGGTCAGCGTTTTGTTGGTATAAGTTTGTTCAAGTTAAGTTTTTGGCTGTTTTATTTTTTCTGCATTGTTCATCTGGCTTTAGCTGGACTTAATATTTGATGGAAATCCCTGATAACAAATCGTAGAGAAAAATTAAAAACCGATTATTTTTTATGAGAAGAACAGATAAGAATATTTTTGAGTTTTTTATTGAATTACTTTTTCGAAAAAAAAAAGAGTTATAAGGAGATATTAATGAATATAACTTTTTATTGATCATGTTATGGTAGTACTGTGCCTGATTGTGAAAGATTTATGTACAGGTTATCATACTTTGCTATCCTGGATGGGACTAAGGTACTCATTTATCAATGAATAAATTTCTCTTGTCAATGTGAGAATCTTATTCAAATGATTCTAAGGTTACTGAATGCATTAAGATCTACTCTTTCGAATGCATGGCTACCATGAGCCTTGTAGAAGTAAAAACTAATTTAAATTAAATGTAAAAACACAAACTCAGACAACACAAATGTTTTTACATATACTTTATGACTGTTCAACATTTAATCAAAATAGATCAAATTTAATAATGAACATAATTTTAAAAAGAGGTAATTGGCCAGAACCGTCTTTTAGTATGTTTAATAAATATAATAAAGAACTTATAAAGTTTATCAAAAGTATAGATATTGATGTAGCAAAAATTCATTAGAATGTAAAGTTGATTGTGAGGAATGGGAATTATAATTCAGTATACTTACCTTACATAGACTCGCAAATTAAACATCGGTTGAGTTTAACTTTAATTGATTTGTTTTGTTTTTATTTTATTCTTTTTTTTCATTTCATTTATTAATTTTATTTGTAATTATCTTACTTATTTTAATATTTTATTTTATTATTATTTTTTTTAATATATTATATTTGATTAGATGATTGATTAACGTGCATATATTGTAAAATAAAAATGTATTTAAACATAATCATACATGTAATATGTCATGTGGCAATGGAACATGTAATCAAATAAATAACTCATCATAGGGTTACTAGCAGGAGGAAAAAAAAAATTAAATGTAACTACTTATTTTAATGTAGTAACATTGCATACTACCATAATTTGATTTATTATCATAATTTATATTTTTTAAGTAAGTTAATTTACAAAAAAGCTTGTAATGAAAGTAAATGAAAACTTTCAAATTTGGGCATGACCATGAGGTAAATAATTTCATTGCTTGGGCTATCAAATAACTTTTTATTTTATATTGTTATTATTGATCAAATTACAAATTAAACTATAATCCTTTAAACAGGTTCACATCTTATGTTCAACATATATAATATTGCTTTTACATTTCTTTAATTTTTATCTTCCCCAGCAAAGGTCAGTACTTTCATCCGATAAGGGACCTTAGATATGTACCATTAATTGATAACTACAAGCTAGCTGGTGGGATTCAACTTATGACCTTGATAAAGGCAGTTGAAATTTATTTTAAATATGTGACAACATTGCCTACTTGGATTTTATTATTATGAATTCAATAAATGAATTGTAAACATTGGTTATTACATCATGACATTAACACATTTTTCTGAATT
This sequence comes from Riptortus pedestris, assembly GCA_019009955.1. Lineage (NCBI taxonomy): Eukaryota > Metazoa > Arthropoda > Insecta > Hemiptera > Alydidae > Riptortus > Riptortus pedestris. Next base: position 18,798,781 of record CM032232.1, read on the forward strand.
TCTGGTGGTAGTTTGTTAGACCATTGGTTACATATTATATATAAAAATTCCTGTTTTATCCAATTCATTTTTAATTATTTATTTATTTTCTCATTAAAGGTGGAGTTCTGAGTCCTGAAGCACATGACTTTTCATTGGATGAATGCTTTGATTCAGAAGACGACAGTGATCATTACGAAGACTATTCTTCTGATGCAGGTGAATTATTCTCTCCTTGTTCCTCAAGTTATTTGTCAGGCGGAATTCCTTTAAATAAAAAAAAACAACAACAATTTCATTGGTGTAAATAAGATGTCTCCTTTTGAATCATAACTGTGGTAGTTTTTTTATTTATTTTTATCAAAGTGAGTCTGATTCTATTTTATATTTCTAACTTTTCTTGAAGGCTTATAGTGATTAATTTAATAGTTTTAATGTTTCAAATTAAGAATATTTAAAGGTAAAGTTTAAGTAAATATTAAAATACTTAATTAAAATATAAGTGCAGTTGGTGAGGTCGTAATAGTTATTATTGAATTGGTCTTTTCGAATTGTTCAATTTTTTTCTTTTAGAGGCTAACATTTCTTTTATATTGAAAACCCAATTGATGTACAGTAGTCAAAATTTTCTTGACAAATCATATATTCATAAATACACTAAAATTTGCATTTCTTATAAATTATTATTTCTGTAATCGTTGAATAATGGTAACATTACTAAACTGAAATGAGTGAAGAAAGTGAAACATTTTGCAATAGAGTGAAGAAAGTAATCACTTTCTTCACTTGTGAAGAAAGTGAATTGCCTTCTTAATTAGTAATAATTATAAATTAAAAAATAATTTGAAGTGGAAATTAAATGCTTTTAAATGTTTCTTAACATTGTAAGAATTTATTTTAACAAAATAAATTGAAATGTGAATGAATTATTGGTGGAAATAATCAATATATTTTAAAATTTAAATATAATAATAATTACCTTCCTTGTTTATAACCTACACTTGTTTATAACTGCACTACTTCTCAATCATCACTAGTTGTTTTATAGCTATGCTTATAACCTACCAACAACATACCATAATCTTCACAACATCCTAATTTTGTTCATATTCTGGTTAGATCTGATCATGTATTACACGATTACAGAAAAAAATTAATATTACATTCGTGACGAAAGTAGAATTTACAACTCTCGTGAAATTACCACACCCGCTTCGCTCGTGTGGGTAAATGTTTCACTCGAGTTGTAAAATGATCTACTTTCGTCACTTGTATAATAAATAACTATTATAATTAATTTTGAGCATAATTAGTAAACAAAAATTTGATTGTATCATTTGTTACTTTATGTGTGATGATCTCTGAGAAATCAATAATGATTTTGTATTTGATATAAAAAGCTTCCCGTGAAATCACTGAAACTTATTAGAACTACTTTTAGCTATTTATTACAGAAAAACATGCTCAGAAGCTGGTTTAAGGTTACTGTTTATGAGTTTCAAGCTAGATGAAACCAAAAATAAAAAAAAGTGTATTCTGCATAAATTCCAAAATCCAAATGTTTTAGAAGCATCTAAAAGTATTCTAATTACATTAAGGCTAGAAAATTTGTAACTTGTGAACTGTTTTACATAGATTGCAAGCCAATGCCTTTTTATCTTGACAAAAAAGTACAACCTACATCACTTCCAGTGTTTACATATATCACTGACCTTTTGGTCCCTCAGAATCTCCTTTTATGCTGAATAAACTAATCCTTGGTACCTAAGAGTTGTGTTCTAGTAATCTATCTCTTGTTAAAAAAAGGAGTCCCATGAATAACGGTGCTTAGCAGATTTCTCACCTCTGCCATGCTGATGTTGACATCCATATCCTATTCTCTTATTCTCTCATAATAAGAGTACTATGTAAACTGTATTTGAAAGTTAAGCTAAACAAGAGATATTTATTGACACAGTTGCTTTTATTGAAAAACACATATTTACAAGGTTGTAAACTTAAATGTAGGAATATCTTTGTCAATATTTGCATGAGAGAAAGTTTTATAGAACGACAATTGCAGCACATTTTGTTTCGAGCAAGACTGATTCTCCATCATTTTTCTATTTCTATTTCTATCTAGTCATAATAATGGAGATATTTAGCATTTTTATTTTGTCACTTCTCTAAACCCCCATTCCCCCTTGTCTGATAAAAACAATTCACCGTTTTTATGCTTGAAATAAGTCAGTTTGTTGTTGATACATTGGCTAATTGGTAATGCGAAATGAATATGAGTGAGGGTTTACTGAAGGTTGAAAACTAAACAGTACTCTGTTAATATTAAAAAGAGAAATTGTGGAACAGCAATTGTGGGGAAATATGGACTAAGATTTTTCATGGAAAATTTTTTAATTCGATTTATAATAATGGATGCATTTTGAGTTTCAATCCCTCCCTCCCCCACTCTAGGTTCGATTTTAGCCATTTACTTGATCATTCGTTCACCAGGTACAAAAGAAAGTAATATGTGAATCAAGTGAGACATGATAAAAAGTGAATATATTGTTACGTTTTTTTTACCAAAACCAGTAATAAACGTTTTTAATAAGAGTTCTTTTGGATTGCAAAATTAAATACTCGCAAGTTTCACAGTTTTTTTATCACTGCACAATTTATTTCACAATGCACAATAAACTTGGTAATTATTCTTAATTACTACTCACAGTATACACTGATAGCGTCACTGTTCTTCAGATTACACAGTCCAATAATTCACTCACGGTCACTGAAATTCACAGAAAGGCGGCACTGCACTGTCCTTTACGTCGTGGCACTGCACTGTTCTTTACTTCGCGGCACTGCACTGTCTTAAACACGACACTAAACTGTTACTTAGTCACGGCACAACACTGTTCTTCTTATAAAAACACTTTACTGCACTGCACTAAGTTGCACTGTAGCACCGAACGTACATATGAGCACTTGAGAAGAAACTGACTCGCTCGCGGCTGGCTGGTTCTTTATATAGGTCGTCGGCATACATCAAAGGGGAATTGTCTGGTCCCTTCGACGCTGGGCTGGATGGGTCTAGTAGAAGCTAGACCTTCTGTCGGCTTCTTTGATCTACGTCACACTTTCCAAATACGCGACTCTCTCTCTGATTCACGTATTCAACTTTCGCAACAATATTTTAAGAATCCTAAGTATAAAATATCAAGTAGAACTACAATCAAACTATCAACATCAATTGCAAGGCCAAAATACTACATAAAGAAGTTAATGCTATGTGTTTGGTGGATTTATCATTATTAATGATAAAGCACACACTCAAAAATTAAGCAACAGAAGAAGAACTTACTTGGAGAACTTACAGAATTTTATGTAATTTACTTGTATTTGTAATTGTAATTGTTGTTTTTTTGTTGTGTTCTGAGTTTTGTTTAATATTGTTCTGTTTGTCTATTTTTATTTAATATTTTTTTACATTTTCGTTCTATATGTTATGTGTTTGTATTCTTCTATTAGTAGTTACATCTTTCTTTTTTGTTTTTTTTTTCCCTTTTTTTATATTTGAATGAGCAACACCACCTAAGTTACGAAGCTGTTAAAGAAAATAAATGAAAAAGCATCTAATATGTTGTCAGCTGCTAAAGACGTTAATAATGAATGATAAGGAAAATAAGTGATCGATTTAAATAGACATTATGCCCAGAATATCCTAAAAGACAATACTTAGTGATTTTGGTTTCGGTGGGAAAACAAAATTAATTGTTATTTAATAACAATGTTTACTATTTGTGATTATGCTTTAATGACAAATTACATTTTGAATTTTGAGAAGGGATTTATTAGAAACTGATTTATGTTTGTTTTTAGAGACTTCAAAATTATATCAATTCTCAATAGTTACCTAAGTGCTGTAATAAAGGTAAAACATTTATGTAATTATTGAGACGGGAAATTTAAAAAGATGATGTAAAGTGAATCTTAAGCTATGAATAACATTTACATTCATTATTCAGTTGATATATTTCTCGAGCAAATCTGGTTACCTCGACTGGTTTTATACAATTCAAATAACTAAATCCAATATTCTCTAGAAGTCCTACCACAGTCATTAGATATTTGTTATTCTTGTATATCATGTTTTTTTTTTCCCCTTTTCTCTCCATTATTTGATTGAAACACAATGCCTATCAGCGGAAAGATACAAAAGATCATCACACACCTCCACTCTTAAATCTAATAAAAAAAAATCCGCCTTAGTGAGGTTCCGTGTAAATAGGGGCAATTATAGATCTTCGAAGATGGGTTAGGTTACCTCGAAAGTACTCTACCTGTAATAAAAAGATTTTTAACAGTGGAGAGGTGTTACCTTTTTTATCCTTCTGTTGATGTTGGACCTCTACTACTCAGCCCAATCCCTAATGCCAATTATGTATGTTTTTTTTTTTTAATGAGATTATTAGAAAAAAATTTTTTGATAAAATTGGTATTAATATAAAATTTCTTTATGTTCTTTTAAGCTTGAAAAATTTGGTATTTTCCATTTTTTGCCTCACTAACTTCTTTACTGCTGAAATTTAGTAATTAACTGTTATCATTCATTTTTACAATAAAATAGTGGTATTCTATTCAAGAGGGGAGTCTATAATATATCTAATAGGTTATCTTTTATGTAGGGTTAGGATATGTATGGTAAAGTTTTACTTTTTTTTTTTATTGATATTTATTTGATTTAAGGCAGTTTTACTTTTTAAATTGTGTAGCCATAAGTATAAATATAGGTGTGGGAATTCACAATAATCATTACTTTTAGATATTTTCCTCTTAAATTTTTTCAACCTTATGAGGCTAGGAGCCCTTGAAAATAATTTTGATCCTGAGGATATACAAGTCGCAAAGAAAAGCTGCCATGAGGAAACTGTCAAAACCATTTTTGTATTTGCAAGCAAGAAGATATTTCGCAGAACCGTATGAGAGGAATACTCAAGAAGGATTAGGTATTTGGAGCACGAATTTTATGGTTTAAAAAAAAAAAAATTAAAATTCACATCTGCGAATGATTTTATATTTAGAAATTATCACATTATTTATAATAAAATTTGTTTGTTGGCAGAGTCTAATGCAAGTGATAATGAAGGAGGAGGGGGGAGTTCTACAAAATCGTCGGGAAGTAAGAAGGAGAGGTATTTCTGGCAGTACAATGTCCAAGCGAAGGGGCCCAAGGGCCAGAGGCTTGTCGTCAAGACTAAGCTTGAAGATCCCTTTCATCTCAATGAAATCACTGATCCTGTCTTTAGTCCACAATGTTCCGTTCAGGGCATAAAACATAGGTAATTCTTATAACAATAAACTTTACTGTGTAATAAGATTTACCAGTTAAACAAGTTTACTAATTTTTATACTTTTCTATTTGCTACTAAGTGTATTTAAAACAAGAAGAATTGTAATTTAATTGGAGCCTAGACAATTTTTTTTGTTTATTACTTCCTTGTACAATATAAAGGAATTATTGTAATCTCAAAAAGTTTTGGTTTCACGTTTCATTGGAATTATCTATTTTGACCCTCCCAGAATCCATTTTGACTAGTTTCAGTGTGTTCTTTGAATGTAAGTATATATGTTCCTCATATAACCCAAAAATGTCTAGCTTTGAAAGTTGAAATTTCATCTTTGTGATTATAACGACTAGTAGTCTTAGTAGTTTAGTACTAGCTGAGTATTAGTACTCTACTCAGCTCCCCTTTTGATCAAAATCGATTAAGGAGGATGTGGAGTATAGAGGAGGCAAAAATAAACAGTTGCAAATTTCCCTATACATATTAGAGATACAAAAAATTGGTGTATGACCTGTTGTTTATTATGAAAAAACATGAATTAAGTTCTATCACATTTTTTGATCTGGTACATTGAAATGAATATATTGTTTCTCACTTTCAAATGAAGTAATTTTAAACGAATGCAACAAAACATTCTTTAATTAAGTTATTAGGAGTACAAGGAAGGCATGAATTGCTCTCATTAGTTTTTTTTCTTCAGGAGGAGACACAGGCTAAGTCATTAATCTTTTCAGTATATCTAATTTTATAATTTTTTAGGTTAGTAGATTTTCCAAATCTGTTACATATGATAATGGAACCAATGAGGAGCTCAGCTACTACCCTGTAGATTATCAAATGTATTACTATACTTGATTTTACAAATTAGTTTTATTTTATTATATTTTTTGAACCACTGAATTCAGTTGTTTTGTTTTTGAAGTCATATTCCCTGCTTTTTGTTTGTGTGCAGAGAAAGTATTACTTTATTTTATGGTGATTATATTTTAGTGGTGGTGTCTGAAGCCATTTTTTTCCAGTGATATACAATAATAGCATAAAAAGAATTAATATGTATCAGTATAGTTTTCACTGCATATTTCAAATAACGTTTCCTCTTTTTTTCCCAAAATAACTTAACCCATCTATTTTTCTGCTTACTGAAGTTTAGAAAATATTCTCTTAATAAGTTGCATAAACTACTGTTTTTCTTTTACCTTTTTGTCATAGTCAGGTACTTGTTCTTCAAGTTCTTAAAGGTAGCTGGTATTAAATATGCTTCGTTAAATATTAACATGAAAAGTTTCCTCTTGCTTTCAAAAATGAGATTAGCCATTTTCTTAAATTCATTGTCTAGTAATTTCACTAGTACTCTTCGTGTCTTCTCAAAGGAATCTTTTATTTCTTTACTTATTTTTTAGTTAGTACTTTATTCCTTTATAATACGATTTATTTTTATAGTAAAGTATTATTTAATTAAAATTGTTATTCATAATTATTATCTATAAAAAATAAATGGTGTAATTTCAACTTTGTTTTAGTGGAAAAGCCAGAAAAGGGGATGGAAATGATCTAACTCCTAACCCAAGGAAGTTAAATGCAATTGGAAAGGAGCTTGATAAACTCAATAGAGTCATCAATGAAATGACACCAGTTAGTGAACTCCCATTCAGCGCTAGACCTAAAACGAGAAAAGAAAAAAACAAACTTGCTTCTAGGTAAAACTTTTAACTATTTATTAATATTATTATTTAGTATTTCAACTATTTATTAATATCATTATTTGCTATTTTAACTATTAATTAAAAGTATTGGTGCTTAGGTTACTCATGTGAGTTAAGGTCTTAATAAATTTGGTAAACCTAGTTTCATCTGTTCTATTTCTGCATGGGAAGTAGTATTTACCTGTGTATAACTTGTCCCGATTAGCCTCAGTAGCACGAAGTGGACATAACCAGATATTAATATTAGTACTACCTTATAACAGATAACAATATTAATATTATTATAATATATGCTCTTTTAGCTACTAATTAATATTATTATTTAAAATATTCAGTTTTAAGATTTCAGTAGAACTAACTACCTGTATTGGCCCTCCCTGAATCCATTTTAGCAGATTTCCCATAAGGGAAATAAGCTACAGAGGTTGTACTTATGACAAAATTTTTGACAAATTTTCTCAAATGTCCATCAATCCCACCTAGTAGATAAAATGAAAATGAGGTTCATTCACAATTTTTTGCAGATTTTCCTTAAGGGAAATCAGCTATTGAGGTTGTACTCATGACGCAATTTTCGAAAATTTTCTTTAAATGTCCATCGATCCTACCCAGGAGATGACGAAAATGAGGTCCGTTCAAAATTATATTTATATATATATATATATATATATATATATATATATATATATATATATACATATATATGTGTGTGTGTGTGTGTGTGTGTGTGTGTCCGTCCGTCCGTCCTGTTTGTCTGTTAACGCTCTAGCGGTCCCAAATTTTGTTTGATCGTTACCAAATTCGATATTTAATCGTTTTATGTAGAAAGAAAAATCAAGTCCGTTAATGGCTAAAATCGGACCAGTGGAAGGGGGTGAGGTTTATACGGGGGATTTTCGAAAATTCGTCATATCTCTGTTATTATACGTCCAAGTCAGATTGAAAAAGTGTATAGAACCAATCTTATTGCGAATTAAATGTGCTATAAATATTGTTATATACATTTATTCTCTACCTTGAATATTAACTGAAATATTTACATTTTTATTAAGAGTGTGTGGGAATAGGACGAGATGAGATCGGCTATAGCCAGTTCTCGTTGAAAGATTCCAAATTAGTTTGGCCGTTTCCGTAACTGTTCGGCTCTCGTGAAATAGGTTTAGACTCGTATAACCTTTTACTTTGTGAGATATTTGCAAATAAGTTCTGTTCAGCGCTCTCCCCCCCCCCCCTTCTTTAGTTCTTGGACTACTAAAATTTTAGTTATTAAAATATAAATTATTCTGATTCATTATAAATTGCAGTACTAGATATAGTAAATAGTTTGCAATAAATTTAATATGTTATATTCAGATATATATCAGTAATTGTTTTTCTTTCTGATGGTGAATATGTTCCCCTCTGAGTATTTGGCATATCTATTTGTTTACAATTCAGAAGCCATTTCCGTTGGGAGCTTATTAAAATTAACTGAAAGATTTTTCATTACCATTTGTATTTACTCATGGTGGTGTTAAGTGTTAGCAGTATGCAGATTTCTCTATTGTAAAATTTCACATGGGAAATCTTCTTAGTTTACGCAGCCCCTGCATGACGGACTTTATATATACATCTTTGTGTATTACCGCTCAAGCAGGTTCACAATTTTTAATCATTAAAAAACGATATTGTTTTATTTAGAACTAAAAATCAAGTTCATTAATGGCTGAAATGGGAATTGGGGGAGGGGGTTTAGAGGGTTTGAATTTCGAAAATTCAAGATATCTTTGTTATTGTACGTCGGAACCAATTTTATTGCAATGCCTATAAATGTTGTTATATTAAAATTTGAGTGATTGAGATAAAAATTATTCTGATTCATTATAAATTACTGTACTAGATATAATAAATAGTTTTCAATAAATTAATATGTTGTATTCAGATATATTTCAGTAATTGTTTTTCTTTCCGGTGAAGAATATGCCTATTTGTCTGTTCAACTCTTAGTGGTTGGCAGACTTGTTTGTTTACAATTCAGACGCTTTCCGTTGGGAGCTTATTAAAATTAACTGAATGATTTCTCTTTACCGTTTGTATTTATTCATTGCGGTAAGTGATACCAGTATGCAGATTTCTCTATTGTAAAACTTCACTTGGGAAATCAGCTTAGTTTACACAGGCCTTGTGAGACAAACTTTTGTTTTTAAATATTTTATGTAAAAATAAAGGTCAAGTTTGTTAACGACTGAAATCGGACCAGTGGTAGGGGAAGGGGTTTTGAGGGTAAATTTTGAAAATTAGAAAATGAAATCAATAGAATCAATCTTATTCCAGATGTAATGTTCAATGAATGTTGTTATGTACATGTTTTCTCAATATTGAATATCAACCGAGATATTTCCATATTTTACTTTCCTGCCATGAGTAAACACCATTCCATATAACTCCATATATAACTCATAAGTGAGTTATTTGTACTTTCTTGTATTCTGTCTTCAGTACACCCCCTGCCTCCCCCTTGGTTATTTACATACAAGTGGAGAATATGTGCTCTAATGAGAGTGGCTGGGTAAATTTAGCAAATCATATCATCATATATTCTCTGTTTCTAAGTAAAATTCTGACTCATAGAAGTGGGAGATCACTGAAAAGAAGAAAGTACGAATGGTTTGCTTAATATTTGAGTTATGTAAATATGAACAAAACAATAATTGCAAAGCATCAAAAGTGTAAGTAGATTGGTTATATAATATTTTTCATCTGACTCATAATCACAGAGTTATTTTGACTTTTTGACTCCCGATTTGACGGGATATTTGCTCTTTTATTCCCTTTTCCCAACCATTCTGCTTAACAAATTTGGTCTCCTGATTTATTGTGCAAGGTGACATATTCAATTTGTGCGTCCATTTGAAAACTTTCCATTCGCCATCAAATTTTTTGTTATCCTTAATCTCTTCTATTGAAGAAGTGTCTTCAGATTCTTTTGCCTTAAGTGTTTACCATTCGAACTTGTTATGTCTTTCAGGGCTTGCCGACTTAAGAAAAAAGCACAGCATGAAGCAAACAAGATAAAATTACATGGCCTTGAATGTGAACATAGTAAGTTTGTTTATAGTTTATACTATAATAAATCAGTTTATTCTTTTAAGGAATTGTCAGAAGAAAATACACTATAATAGAAAGCCATTCACATGTTAGGATTATTTACATAAATACGTATTAAGGTTCTTAACCCTTTAATTGCGCAAAGCCACTATAGTGGCTTGGTTTAAGTGTATATAGTGGCTTGCGCAATTAAAGGGTTAAGTTACTCTTTCAGTTTATAATCAGGTTCCAGAGTATACTCAGGTTCTATATTAATCTAGATTCATAAGTGAGTATTCTCTGGTTGGTGCAGGGACTGGTTTGGATTCAGGTCTAAAAAAGTGCAGTGAGAACACAAGTATATCTTAGCCACTTAAGAGTACTGGTTTAAAGCAATTCGCTCTTGAAAGGTTTTTGCCAAGTTTTATTGAAAGCCAATGGTGATAATTTGTGTTGAGCCTTTACTTTCTCTGCACGCAATCAACAATCACTTCTGCCCTCCTTTATTCTTATATAACTTCCAGTTCTCTTTAGTTCCTTGGCTTTGGTTTTCGTGTAGCAGCAGTTAGAAACTTTTTATTTGTACTCACTCCTATAGAAAAGTTGTGATTTTTTTTTTATTTTTTTTTTTTTATGTGGTAGTTTAATTTTAAAGTTTTGTTTCTATTTGACTGAGGACTATCATAAAATTGGGTGGCTTCTCAATATAGTGGTTGTGGCTTGAGAATTGGAGTAAAGTCATATTACTTGTGGTTTGTAAAGTCATATTACTTTCTTTTGTTGTGCTTATTATATTTTAGTGGGGCTGTTTAAAGTCATTTCTTTTCAATGATGTACTGTAATAGCATAAACATGATAGGTATGTATCAGTATAGTTTTCATTACATATTTCATAGAAGGCTTTCTTCTTTTATTTTCATAATGACAATCCATCCATTTACTGAAGTAATAATTAATCTTTTATTAATAAGTTGCATTAATTGCTGTTATTAGTTTACTTTTTTAATAACAGGATTTTCTTTGTTTACAGAAAGACTTTTAAATGGTATAAATCAAATAAAGCAGATATTGGTTTCTCGGGTTTCTAATGATCCTCCTGATCCTCAAGAAGTCACCAAAATGACTGAAAAGATAATAAAGCAAGCTACAAGTAAGTATAATTGTTATTTTTATGAAATGTTCTGAAACAGCTTATTAACATGTTGGTGGCTAAGCCATATTAGGCTAAATCAATCCAGAATGTATTGAAACAGCAGGTGTCGAACACCCTTTGACAGCTGCCATCAATGAATTAATGTAAAAATGATTGTACATTAATTTCACATGAATAATAAAGAATTTAACTTAGAAAAAAAACCTGAATATTTTTATATTGCTTTATGAAATTATATGAGAAGAAGATTACATTATATTTTGATAATAATAAGAATTTAACTAACATTTCTGCTCAAAATCGATACATTGCAATACATTCTTTGCAAGTTTTCTTCATTAATATACAATTTATTGCAAATAGTTTTATAAGTTAGAATAAAAAAAAAATATTTTTTCAGAACTAAAAATAGCTGGTCAGACAACAGAGTTTGTAAACAAAGTTCTTGATAAAGTGAAACAAGGAGTTCCCGGAGGAGGACTAGATGATATATAGGCCTGGTATTGGTGAGTTGCCGCTGGAATATCCTTGATCGGATAGTTGGGAGAGCAGTAAAAAGTTCCTTTCATGCATACCTCTGCCTTTCACGGTTTCATCAGCTGTGCCTCCGTAGGTCTCACGGCAGAGGGTGTGTGTGCTGTTCCAAGTATCTTCTTTTATGCCACGTTGTAAAATGCTAAGCTCTCATTATATGCCTTAAATGAATCTGAGTAGGTGAAGATTAGGCTACTTTTTGTATAATACACTTTGCTTTCACACTTTTCCTATGAGCATTTTAAGCGCAATTTGGGAATAGGAAATGGTAATATTTTCTCAGAAAGAAGTTGTTGATTAATTTATTTTGCATTTTAACTGCAGTTATTTTCCATTGACTTTTTTTATTTTTGTTATACTTTTTCTTTATAAAAGCTAACCATGTTTTAATGCTATTGACTTTTCAATAAACTAGTCGTACAAAAATTGTCAAATTATTATACTGTAGTTAAAATTCATTAATATTAATGTTAGATTGAAAGAAAGACATATATAATTTTAAATATTTTGGTTTTGGAGTATAGATAGTAGAGTGGATTTGCTGGGTTAAAATTTAACTTTTTGGAGATTATTGATTATATTTTTGTTGATTTCTTTATTATTATTACTTTTTAATTTCTTCATTGAGAATTCTGATTTTGTTCCTTTATATTTAATTTTTACCAACTATTTTTAAGAATGGAGGTTTTAGAACACCATAAAATGCATATCTGAATTGCTTACATACCATGCTTGATTATGGTATTGTTTTACATAAATTTTATTTATTCTTATGGAATAAATATAACTCAAATACGAAGGATAGAATATTTTTCTAATAAATGATAAATTTGTTTTTAGATGGATAAGGTTTGCCTTAAATTTGTTTTTAAAACAAATTGATTCTCTAAAAGTCATAATATAGAAATAAATAGTCAGATGAATTTCTGTAAAAATATTTTGTTTTTTTAATGCACTATCAAAATATTCACTTCATTGATGTAACAGTCAAAATCCACTATTAAATATGTAGGTCTTTATTTAAACTAATATGAATTTTTTTTTCATTGGATATATTCTTTGGGATTTCTTTATATTCATCAATTTAATTTATTTTTAAGAGATATAATTTATTTAATAATTGAACTATCTAGAAGGAAAATCATTTAAGTTCAATCTATAGATAAATTTTAATTTCAAACTAATTTTCTTTATATTTTCTGTTTAAATTTTATTTTTATGTTTTTCTTTGGTGTTGAATTATTTTTCAATAGTTAAAACTTAGGAGTTTATTCATTGTAATACAGTGAAAAATTGAAGTCTTTGTCATGGACTCTTAGACTATAACATCAGACATCCCAACCCATTTTTGTACATTTTTACTGGTGATGAGAGTAGAAATTGATTTACAATACAAAATAAATACAAATAGCTGCAACGAATTATGAAATAGTATTTTAATTTAAAAGGACTGATTTTACACCCTGCAATCTCCACTGGGAGTTACGGAATTGAAGTATGAGGGTGTGAAGAATTTGTACTCAATGCCTCATCACCCTGAAATCCATGATCCATCCTGCCTATTTGATTGCCCCTGCCACAGAAAACCTTCTCTATTTTATATACAGAGGTCGTGTCCACATTCAACTCTGGGATGTCCCCTTAAGCAGCACAATCATATGTAATTTTTCTTGGTACTGTCTCATCCATTCTTTCAAGAGGATGGAATCATTTTACCTTCTCTTCTTAATTACAAAAATAGTTCATCGATGAGTTCATGCTGGGAATTATCTGCTGTAGGTTTTCTATTCTTGCGGACTATAAATACGTCTCAGTACCTTCCTCTGCTAAACTCCTAGGAATGGTCCAGGACTAAATTGCATATGTCCTCATCAGTCTTAAGCTAAGTGTCGACTTGAGACAAAATCTCGAGAGAAAGTCTCGAGATTGGTCTCAGGTTCTTGTCCATTTGAGATCTCTTGCGTTCTCGAGATTGGTGCGGGAGATTCGACAGAGACTTTAGCCTTGAGACCAAGACATTTGCATGTCGACTAGAGACACATCTTGCAGTATTCTAAGTGACACCAAGATAGAGAGTTATATTGCAGTTTGATTGTCTGTGGTTATAAGCATTTTTATTTTGCAAAATGGATTCTCCTCAGGCCCTTTTTTAATTATATATAAGATTGAACAAAAACGGAAAATTAAAAAAAAAAAAAAAAATGCTGGGTAAGGAAATGAGTGGATCGTCGAATTAATTTGGGAGCCGGTTCAACTCTCGTAAATGAGTTACGGTTGGAGGATGGACATCAGTTTCAAAATTTTATTCGGATGTCTGCAGTGCAATTCGAACAAGTTACGGTTGGAGAATGCACATCAGTTTCAAAATTTTATTCGGATGTCTGCAGTGCTATTCGAACAACTAGTAGATTTAGTAAAACATCAGATTATCAAGCAAGATACAAAATTGAGTGATGCAATTCCTGTTCATGACAGATTAATGGTCACAAATCACAATTGAATTTTTTTGCCATTTCTTCATATGCACTAATTTTCAAATTTCGAATCCTGTATAATTTGTGTTTAATATTCCACAAAAATTCCTTTTCCTCGTATAGATTAATCAAATTGAAACTTTCTTCGTCTGTCCACTGCCGTACACTCATTTTACCAAATTTAATAAACACAAAAGAATAAATTTGGAAAAAAACAAAAAAAAACACCCTCTTTGATAGCAATCTCCTAAGAAAGTCTCAGATTGAGGTCTCAGCTGTTCCAACATTGGCGGAAGACTTGAGACTAGAGCCCGAGCGCAGGAAAGAGCCTGTGACAAATCCTCTCTCAGAGACAAGTACTGTCTGCTCTCCGAGACTGCTCTCAGTCCCATATACATTTGAGAGTCAAGTCTCGAGACTGCTCTCGACACTATTTTGTCTCAAGTGGACACTTAACCTTTATAATTGTTTTATATACTTTTATTTTTAAGCTTCTTTCAAGAGTCCTTTGAGCTCAAAAACTCATTAGTTTGGTGTTGTAATCCTTCTTCAAATTCATTTTATAATCTTGCTTAAGTCATTTTCCTTTATGGTGCAATGGTTCCTAACTATATGAAATAGCCACAGACTGTCAAATTTTGCCTTTTCATTTCAATTTGTTCATCTTGTATTTCAGTGGTTCTTGTCTTCACGTAAAAATGATTAATCATTATTAATTTCCTTGCCTAGGGACTGGGCCACACTTGAAAATGTTTATTAAAGCCTCTTTCTTTTTAGTTCGGCTGGCAATGAGTGCATATTTGGGTTTTGATTTAGTGCCCCAAAAAATCAGGGACATATTGGAACTCCCAGCCTCATTCTGGCCCAGGCTTCAAATTCTGGAGCTAGATTCTTTTGAATCTTATTATATTCATATTTTACATCCTTTCTTTCATATGCTAAAGAATACTTATGGCCATATGGAAAGTTGAAGTTGTGGATTTGGATGTGTGAGAGATTCAAACCTGGATCCTCTTTCTCATGGAGCTTTATTTGCTTCTAAGAATGTATATTTCAGATAATATTGGTGTGGTTGATAATTAATGTCTCACCATCCCGAACATTGTTAAAAATTACATGTACAGCCATAATTGGAAAAACAAAACTAGGAAACAGCTAGTCTTCTTTAGGAATCACTAGTGTAAACAGCTGAATTGTAAATTTATTAGAAGTTGTAATTTTGAATTTGTCTGGCTATTTATTTCAACACGCTTTGCTATATTAAAGATTTTATAATAAATAGATATATATTTTTTGTAGCTGATTTTATCAGTCAAATAGATTTATTTTGATTTTGTTAGTTACTGTGTTTGATTAATGTTAATTAAATTTGGTTGGACTTGTTATGCATTCCTCAAATTTCATTTAAGTTAAAGAAAGAGGTAAATATTTATTTGTGGCTTTCAAAATTAAATTAATTTTTTCTTTTGTATTTCTACATAAATAATTACCTCTTTTTTTCAAATTGTTTTGTTATTTTATTGAGGCAGAGTTTGAAGCTTATCCTCCCATTACATGAGAGGGCTGTGGTTTTACCGTCCTGTGCATTAAAAATGCCTTGATTTTTCATTATACGAATGATCCTAAGCAATGTATGTCTATAAGTTATCATAATCCATTTAATATTTTATTGTAATAATATATCAATTGTTAATATAAGAGGATATTATTTTCTAAGAACTCATTTAATGAATGTATCCTAATAGGTTCTGACTAATATGGCTGATAAGTTAGTGAGAGATACGATAGGATCAGCTGATATTTTTTATACTTCCATTCACTATATTAATGCTTCCCATTTACAATTTATTTTGGTTTATAAGGCCTGAATACCAGAATGTTTTCCGACTAGTTTAGACCATCGTTACAGACATCTAATTTTAACTAAGTCATATTGTTGGTTCCCTTTACATAAGTAAGTTAATTTACCAGTTTTTTTCTTTTTTACAAAGCTATGTTGTATATGTTGCTTTAATTTGTGCTCAATTAGGGTTTAGCTCATTAATTATATTAAGTAGTTTTAGAGTTAAACATTAGAATTTGTTCATATCACTCATATTAATGAAATAAAAAATAATATTGGGAAACTTTTAAATATAAATGTCGAAAGTGATAAAAGAAATTTGAAAAGAACGGGCTTTGCTTTTAAAAATTTATAACTACCTCATACAATCTGTTCAATCTCTCTTCCCATTATTTATTTTAAAAAAATATGAGCTATCGTCAATAAACTTTATTTTTATATTAGAGATTCTCAACCTATTGTTACCATTTAACCAAATTTATCTTCGTTTATATTTTTCAATTAGAATTTTCAAACATCATTTAAAGAGAAGTAATTGTTTGCTCTTATAATGAACCTCTCTTTGTGTTAAAATAAAAATAAAATTATAATTATAAAATCTTTTCTAAGTAGTTATTATTATTCTAATTTTATGCCTCCTAATTATCTAAAAAAAATTAAAAAAATTCTTGCATTGATATAATCTTGTAAGTATTTATAATAATGAAAATGAAAACTTTAAGAGTTGTATTAAAATTAATATCTTTAGTAAAATTTAAAAAAAAAAAAAAAAAATCTAGTTTCACTGATGAACCTTTTATTAAAATGAATGTTTTTATGTTGTTGATTGAATAATAAATGGCTAATGACTATATTTTATAAAATATATAGTTTTGTAATTATCATTTTGTTAAAACTTTTTTTAATTTTTTTTTTTTTAATTTACGTCCACTTAATGCTACAATGGCTAATTGGGATGGATTATCTACATGTTACCACACTTTTCTAGCCAGGGTGGAACTAAGGAATTTATTTAATTACTCCGTTACTTAATAAATTCTTATTGCCCAGGGCGGGAATCGAATTCACCACTCTAGGTTTAACACCCAAACCACCTTTCGATATCAATTAAAGTTAATTTTCTGGTCCTCTGCTTTTCCTATGACCAATAATCTTATCTTAAATAAATCAGTGATGAAATTGTGCCATATAGTATGCCCAGAAAGCTTCACTCTTTTTTTCTGCATGGTCTTGGTCCACGTATGAGACAACAAATTGACAATATTAAGTTGTAAAATATTGCACATACATTAGAACGTTATTATTTAGTACTTCATGAGACCAGAGCGTAAAAGAAAGTGCTTGATGGAAGGCTGGATTAGCGGAAGGTGGAGAATAAACCATGTTTTTACATAAAAAACATTTTTACATTAGAACGTGGTTAAAGAATTGAAACAGTTCATTGTTCCATATAAAAAGCTTAAAATTTTAGAATATTTAATGTTATATATTTATGTCCACTTCATGCTGCTGTGGCTATTCAGGTTACCACCCTTTTCATACCAGGGACAAGGACTTTATTTAGTGAGTTTGCCACTAAATAAATTCTTATTGCTCTCATGGGAATCAAACCCAGACTATAGGTTTGTTTACTATGGCCATTAAGACCAGTGCCTTAATTCTATGTGAACCCTTACCCCCTAAAAATGTAGAGTATTTAGACATACTAATAAGTAATTGAAAGTAATACTGAGAAAATTATTAGTGATAAAATGAAAGGAGTGTATTTCAAATAGAAGAAATACTCATCAAGGCCTCATCAGGATTTTAGTTGTGAATTTTTGACAATATATTGCATTTTCATGTGGTTTGGAATTTGGTACATTTTACAACATTAGCAGGCTGGCCGGCAGCCAAGGTCTGGAATAAAGAAGCTCTGGAATGAGGTTGAAAGTTCGCTCTCCAATAAAATGGAAATGATAATGTTTTTTCTCTTCCTTAAGGAATTTGTTATTTACTAGAAACAAA
Organism: Riptortus pedestris; assembly: GCA_019009955.1. Lineage (NCBI taxonomy): Eukaryota > Metazoa > Arthropoda > Insecta > Hemiptera > Alydidae > Riptortus > Riptortus pedestris. Next base: position 18,816,864 of record CM032232.1, read on the forward strand.
GACTAGCTTTGGAATGAAGGTGTTAGTAAAGTATCATCAGCATCCAGGCCATTTTTGATTTGCTTTATATATCTTAATTGCAGCAAACTTTCTTCAGCTATTAAATAATATTTCTTAATTTACCATTCAAATAATTTATATATTTTAAAAAATATTTAAATTTAATACAACTCTTATTAGGTGGTTGTTGAAATAAAAAAATAAAAATAGATCAGATAATTTTAAATACAGCTATTGAGATAAGATGGTATTCTTGAAAGCTTAATATCATATTTAAGGTTATTTTTGAACTCAGCTTTTTTGGGATCTTATTTCAACAACCTGGTGTTTTAACCTCCACTTAATTCTTGTACAAATGTCTATTGACTTTTGAGGCATAGTTGAAAATATCTATTAGTACACTTTTTTTTTCTTGGATAATTATATATATTGATGATGAATAATTATTAGCTGTTTGTTTACAATGCCATGTTAATTTATTTTTTTTTACATTTATTATATTATTAATGCATCTCAGCTTGAAATGTTTAGGGTTGGTGCATTTTATTAATTCACTCATCATATTTCTTAAAAAAAAAGGTTAATAGGATTGCTCCATCCAGTGTGCATGCACTGTTTTTAAATGTATATTTTTAAATCTTGAGAACTACTTATGCATTTTAGTGTATTTTGCATTATTGAAATGTATGTATTAATGTAATGTGAAATTTTAAACACTTGCTGTTAATATGTCCACATCTTTTATTTGGAAAATATTTGAAACTGCTACTAATCCTTTTACGGATTATTAAAACATACTTTATTGTATTCTGGTTGTAACCAGTTGTTCACGGAATTGTTATCTTATAAATAATCTCAGATTATTTTTGAAGAAAAACTAAAACATTAAATTTATATATTTTTTTACTGTTAATCCATTAAACAAGAATATAGTTTAGGTTCAGTTTTGTGTTAAGCAATTCATGAACACTTATTTAATTTGTTTTAGTAGTTTAATCTTAGCATTTTGGCACAGTGATGGGCAAGCTGAGGCCATTGGGTCCGTGTTAATATGATTTCAACAATAAAATTAAAAATAAATAATTATGGATTATTCAATTCTTAAATTTTGTGGTACACACTTTAGTATCTGGGAATAAAACTGCTAAGCCAACCATGCTTCTGATCCTTCTACCTTAGAAAACATTTTCTATAAAAGAAACCATCAAAATTATAGCTTATCTTTGCTCATATTATCAATTATATTTCCTGATATTTATTTTGAAAGTTTTGTATTCTATTCATCGAATGATTTACATATTTGTTACATATTATGGCCCCTTGATCCGTTTATTTATTGTCCACCAAAGACTACTTTATCTGCAGATTATAACCTTTTTTAGGGTGATAGTCATCCTTGCGAAACAGAAATTAGAAGAAGAAGCACTTTTGAATGGTACTGTCGCCAAAATAAGTGAACAAATCACACGGCAATCCAAACCATTTATCAGAAACACTTGACAGACCACCTTAAAAATAATTATAAAAACTTGTGTCTTAATTTATTGGTTATTGCCGTGTTTTTTAGGTCCCATCTATTTCATGTCAGACATTTATTTATATATGGCTACTAATTATTGTGTACAGAGTAACTTTACTAGCCCTTTGTACCCAATTCTTATGCATAGAGGAAGCTTAGAGGGTTTGAGTTTCTTCATAAACTATTCAACATATTTCGTAATTTTTTTTTCCTATTCTTATAGTTTTAGTTTTGTATTAAAATTTGAGAGTATCTTCCTATTAATAATGTTTAGAGAGATAATTTAACCTTCAAAGTTAAGACTTTTTTAGTGACAGATTCACAGTCTGTAGACTGTAGTAAAAAAATCTGTAGTCCCATCCTGGCAAGAAAAGGGTGGTAATCTGTAGATAACCCGCCTCAGTAGCATGAAGTAATAACAACAAATAATAACTTTGAAAGAAAAAAAAAAACAAAAGGTTCTAAAAATGTTGCATGCATTTTTTTTTCTACCTGACTTTTACCAATTGTTGTTTTTGTGTTCCTTGGAATATAATAAAAGAAGTTGTTGTACCAATTTTTGTTTAGTATTTTTTGAAGTATATTAAAATTTAGATTTTTTTTTGTTTAAAATATTTTTTTCTGGCTCCAATACTTTTATTTAAAAAAATATGAAAAAATAGTTAGACAAATCTTCACATGAATGTGTCTATTATATTCATACATGGGACTGTTACCTTTTAATTATTTATTGTTGAATTCAAGTATAAATATGTCATCTATAGCTTCTTACCCAACTATGTTATCAAAGTAAAATGTTATTGTTATTTGTCCAAATGTCATAAAATATTTAGACATTGTTCAAATATCATTTTTATTAAATTATTTTATATTCTGAATGTTATGGGTATAATATGGAACATGTACCAAATAATCCAGAAAGACTTTAGTTTTCAGAAAAAAAAAAAAAAAATTAAAACTTTTAAAACATTTTTTGACCCGAAGATTAGTAAAACATAGGTGAGCTAGCTGCTCCAATCATGGTTTGACTCACCTTGAGAAGTGTTACAGATCAGGTCTATGGTAAAATAACTGGAGTTAAGGCAATTGATGGGAGAGGTGTTTTAGGAAGGAGTTTTTTTTTAAAATAAATTCTCTCATAAAATGAAATAGCTCCTTTTCTTTATTTTTTTGGCTCTTTAGTACTTTTTATTACTATTTTCTCTTCCCACTGTTTTTATGTCTTTACTGTATTCTTTAAATTTTTTCTTCAAACTTAAAAAAGTTTGCCTATCACTGGCTAAGCGGGACTAACAATATTATAATCAATAGTACTTTTTCCTTTATATTTAATGTTATATACAGTTGACATGTTTAGAAATAAAAACCTTTTAAATAGTATTATTTTACACTATTGCTCAGATTATTTTTGTAATAATATTCTGCATAATAATGCCTTTCACATTAATAAACAACAATAAATAAAATTAACTAAGTACCTGATGATCATTTTATTTGAAAATACTAAAAGATATTAGGCTTTAAAATATTTTTCAAAACTTTTTATTATTCTTGGGAACTGATATTCACATTTAGCTTTAAGAGGTAATTAGACTGGGCTACCTAATGTTTGCTGTAAATATGTTTTGCAGCTATGTAGTATTGTATGATGGAGAAGGTTCTTGGAATTGTTGCTCTAGATTTATTTAAATATGTACAACATATAATACTGTTTTTATAATCATTTCTTTATAAAATCAAATAAATTTTACAAACAATTCATGAGCCAATTAATGTTTTAACTTAATAATATTTAAGTTAGTGTAATTTAATAGTTAAGAAGAAGACTTAAGTTTAAACATTTCAGAAAATATTAACTATATTTTTTTTAATAGAAATAAAAAAAATAATTAATTGACATACTATTAATTACCAAACAGTAGCCATGACATAGCCACGAATATTTGGTGTTGACATGAAGAACCAAGCAAATATACTCCTGTTTGTTACATGTCTTGTGACACGGGGATTTTTATCATTATCCAATAATTGAATCTGCTAATTCAGTATTGCCATGCTATGTAGTTAGTAGTTCATTAGATACGTATAATTGAGAATTGAGGGAGGGGGAAGGTTAGTAGACATTCGGATAGGTTTTGAAGAGTGTTTAAAATAGAGATTTGCCTTCCGGGCAAGAGTACATAAGAATCATAGCTTGGCGTCTGCGCTCCCTTCAGTATACTCGACCACTGTGCCTTTATTTTTGCCTAGGATTCTCCCACTTTCACAAAAATATTGATTCAGGTGTGGTGTGCCTTCCTTAATTGATTTCTTTGTACATAGAGTCATTAGGCCAGTCAAGAGTCATTTAATGGATTTAGAAAATCCGGCTTCCAAATTCTCATTATATTTATTTATGTAAAGTGGGCTTTCATTATTTAGCAGGTGCAGCTCAAGTGAACTAACGAGTTCTTTTCTTTCCATTGGTGTGTCATGTAAAATAACTGACCACACTTACTATAAAAACCTGAAATTGTGAAAATAGGTCTTGAATAATATTACCAGAATGTACAATAAAAACAATACAGTTTATATGATAAGTATAATAAAACTGTATAGAAAAACCACTCAAAACGAAACAGGTTCCCATTTGAGGCCCATATGTAATACTATTTAATTAAATCAAATTTTGCACTATTAACACTTAAAGATATGGACCCACAAAATTTCTTTATTTCTTCCCTTTAGGTGGTCATTATTTTTTTTATGAGCCTCTTAAAATGGATTGTTGAATTTGTGATGTAAGTTTTATCTAATAACGAATAATAATCCTTTTAGAGAAGACTAATTTGACTTTTGAAAAGTATAATGATTTTTCTTAAATTTGCCTTTTTGTTCTGGGGGTTACAGTATCAGATTGTCTTCTTTTGTTTTTAAATCTCCGGGTTAAATTCTATCCAATACCTTGTTTACTATCTTTCTTTTTCTCTTCGTAATATTCATTATTTTCAAAAATTAAATTAAAAGAATATTATGTAGGCTTCATATCCTTTCTGAATAGGTGGGAATTTTGAATCTTTCTTTCTGTTCATTTGAATCCAAATCTCTATTGTTTCATTAAATGAATTATTCATATAAAATTGTGTATAATACACGAAATATTTCTTGTTTAAAAGTAAAATTAATTTTGCTTTTATTGCTCTAGTCATTATATTTAATTTTTTTCTTTAGGTATAATTTGCTTTTATCCTAAAATTTTACTATACAGGCTTATTAAATATGTAGTTTGGTATTTTGGACTACCAATATATATATAATACTGTTGTATACATCGGTTGAAACTGGTGTTACTAGTAAGTACTTTTGATGTGCAGATAACATTGCTTGTTAAGTACTTGCATTCTGTACTCAACAATGAGCAAAGTAACAAAGGTTTCTTCCATAAATTATAATTGTAGTACTAGTTTGTTTAATCTTGAATATTACATATTAAATTTAATTTTGAAATATCTCTTTATGAAATTATAATTTGGAAAATTTACATATTAAAAACGCATTATGTATACCACTGTTTTTAATTTACTTTTAATATGATTATTCTTTTGTGGTAGTTTACAGGAGCACTATTTTCTTCTTCTTTTTGCTAGGATTACATGGTTTGACATAATATTTGTAATTAGTTTTGAATTCTGCAATTTTGGGCTAAAAGTAGTATATAATATATAGAAAATATATATAACTTGTAAATAAAAAAAATGATATCAATTAACTTTTTTGAATTAAATATAGAACTTACATGATAACAGACAGTAGGAAGGACCTGAACTTAATTTATTTTAAACTCTAGCAAGTTGTTTGCTTTTTCACTTCTTTAGATATGTACAAGTATATGAATTGAATTTTAATCAAATCAGTCAATAATGTCATTTCTCTTCATCAAGTGGCTTTCGACTGTCACTAAATTTCAGATTTTCTCTTGAGGTGTAATTATCGTACAACAAATTTTGAAAAATCAGATGTAAGAGTGGGATGGGTAAAATTCACCATGGGTAGAGGAACTGACTGTTTGTGGCAGAAGATCAACAAATGAAAATACTGCATTCACCTTGACGTATATTTCTTTTGCTCATCATCTTTCGCATCATATAGAATACATCTGGAGCAGGATAACAACGTATTATACAGTCGCTCACTACTTGTCTGCCATTGGTTTAACTAATTGGGATCAAGTCTATACCAACTTAAATAAGATGGCATTGGCTTGAACCCCCAAAAAGCAGGCAGATATGTAGTATGCGACTGTGAAACATGTAATTCTACTTGATGTGAAATGTATTTAGTGAAAAATATCAAAATGAACATGCAGCTTTTATGTTTATTTGTTGAGATTTTGCCATAAAATGTGAATTATTGGAGTCAATTTTACATAATAGATACCTGACTTACGGCCGGACAAGAAAAACAAACCTTAAAGAAAGTTGAAATTTTATTTAAAATGAAAAAAAAAAAATGATACAAGTACTGTATGACCTAAAAATAAATCTGTTTTTCTAAATGTTTGTAGAAGTGTAAAATTACTTTTTGTAATAAACCATTTAACTCTTTGAAAAACCAATAATTTTTGGAACATGTATACCTTAGCTGAATGTTTTTATTCTAACATTTTATCTGTGCTTTTCTATTTGCTCTATAAAAATATTATGGCTTTTGTATCTTTGTTGTAATTGTGTGATCAAATTCGTTAACTAGCAAAATTTACAAGTAGTTAGCAGTTCCATAAAAATGTCTACAATGTCCAGTTTTAGTGTTTGCATAATTTGCTAATCGGATGTGAAATTATTTACGACATTGATAAATCTCACCCATCTCGCTCAAATTAGATGCTATTATTTTGGATTATAAAATGTCTTCATATTTGTCTTCTATTTCAATATGATATCCTTCTCAAAAATATACTTTATATTAAATTTTTATATACATTATAAATGTATTAACCAATGAAATGTCTTTTCTCTTCTAAGCTTCTAAATATAAATTTTATTTTTGTTATTAAATTAAAATAAAATATTAACAGCAAGTGTAATATTTTAATCTATAACACTTTAAGGAAGTTTTAAAAATCTATATACGTATATATTCATAAGCATTTGATTATAGTTGTGATATTAATGTGATTATAAAGTTACTATTTGTTTAGATTGTAGAATTAGAATTGATTATAAGATGGTTTAAAGTATCCATGTTTATATTAAAGAATTATATATATTCTCAATATATATTTTGATGATTATTTACATAAATGTATAGATGATACACCCCTGTGCTGGTCATGGAGTGCAGTCATTCGATAATTCTAGTGGGTTTTAAATCTTTGTAAATAGACAAATATAGCTTATGAACCCACATCTCCCTCTTTTATTTTTAATTAATGTTATAATATTAATATTTTTTCTCTAAAATTGTTGTACTACGTCAATGAAGGTGATTATTTTTTTTTTTTTAAACTGTCATTACTTTTATGTATGTTATAATTTAATTATTTAGTGGGATGAGATTAGCTCGTGAGAAAGAATGTTAAGGAGAATGGTTGAAGGTATTTTCGAGATCTAATTGGTTAACAGAGAGAATTGTGTTCAGAATGTGATACTATTTGTAGCTTGTTTTTCACCAAAATGTTATTTTTAAATCATCAGATTTTATGTATTATATATTTTTTAAATACCTGCCTGTTATTGTTGAATATTTATATATTTTGTTTTCCTTGAGTTTCAGTAAACTTCAATTCATTATTTTTGATTTTATGGCTCCTAATTTTTTTTTTACTTTGTCGGACGAATTTTAAAACCATCCTTGTTACTTATTCTGTCTAGTCTTTATGTTTCTATTAATGAAATTATACTATTTTGCTGAAGGTTTAAAATACGTTATGGTATCTTTTATAAAGCCTTTTTGTATTTTATACATCTTTTCAGTTGCTTCTAAAATTGGCGCACAAAGTATGCTTCTCTCTTACTTTCCACCTCTACTCTATAAGAGTTAAAGAAAACAAAACAATATATTTGGTCCAACTTTTAAATAAAACAATGTGTCTTTTTTATGGAGTTATTAGCCTATAGAGTGCTACCAAAAGAAAATATGTGTGCGAATGTGAGTATATATATATATATATATATATATATATATATATATATATAAGGTATTATTGTTAGATATCATGAACGGTACCACCTCTTTGACTTTGATTGACCACCTCTTTGAACAGTTTTTGGAAAAATAAATTTTGTATCTCTTGTACGAATCACTTTTACCAGTTCATTATTGCGTTTTGAAGATTATTTTTTACATACTCAAATGCATTGAGGAGCTAATAAAACAGTTTATTAATTTGTATAAATTTAAATTGATACACTATTTTATAAGGGATTACAAAACTGCGGAAAATAAATTGTCTAAAAATAGAAATTGTTTAAACAAAAACCATATGAAGGTTGTACTACAAAAGTAAGACTGTGTTTGCAAAGATATGGATTTGGATTATGGCTGTTTAGGTAACAATATGTCTCTATTTTTGGTACTAATCATTCTGTCAAGTAAATTAGTATAGTTCAGTTTAAGATTTGTTTAACATGTTAGCAACAGGATTAATTTTTGTCATCCATTATTTTCTTATGGTTTTTGACTTTGGCTACTCTAAAATTAAGTTTAAAATGCCATACAAAACATAATATATTATGAAAATGGGGGTGGGGTTATGAAAGTAATGCAATTCTGGAGATAGGAACCATAGTCAATATTTTGTATCAGTCAGTAGTGCTTTGAATTCATTTGTTCTTCACACTCATTGCTAGTTATCATTCATTAAATAATATATTTCTCTTCACATGCACTTCTCTTTAGTTTCTTTATAATTAGTTAAGTAAAGGAAAAATATCTAGTCAAATTAATCCCATAATTAAACCTCACACTATTTTTTTTTTATTAGTTATTAGTATGGAATTTATTTGATTGTATTTCAAAATGTTTGCAATGCAATTTGTTAAATTGTCAATGAATTGAAGTTTCCTGATAGTTCTTCAGCAAATTTCCTTTTAAGGCTTATATAAATTAACATTTTAAAAACTCGGATGCTGTTTGCCTAGTCCACCGCTCATTGACTATTTCTATTTTATCCTAAAGAGTTTATATATTTTATTTTATGTTTCTTATCATATACTATTAATTGCCTGTTGATAAACACTGCCAAAATTCTCAAATTTAATTATTTCCTTCAAATACCAAGTTTTTATACACACTGATACATATGCACACATACATGATGTGACATTTAAATAACCGGGAGAGTCTTAAAAATTATTTGTTTTATTGAAAACATTATATAAACACCTTTTAGTCATGCAAAGCGTACTCTCTATCAGTACATCCTTGCATACGAGTTTGTAACTATTCAAAGCTGTGTGGTCATTAAGAGATACCCTCTTCAATAAGTCTACCACTTTTGTCTAACCTCTTCTATAGATTGAAAATGTGTTTCATCAATGCACTTTTCAGCTTTGGAAACAGATTGTAGATGCTTGGAGCAAGATCTGGTGAGCACGGTGGATGCTTGAATAATTTGTTTGTCCATTGTGTGCTGGGGCTTTTGTGGAAAATCCACGTATTATTGCTCTACTGGACTTGCATTTTTTTTCTCAGGTCCTCATTGGAGTACTGTTTATATTATCAGTCCTTGATGTCACTAGGGTTTCATGAAAATTGTTTGTGCCTTTCATAAATTTGACTACTTGGAACAAAACTATCCAAACACCTTTAACAATTAATTAAACCATTCTGGTGGTTTACTTTTTCTTCTTTTAATTACATGAAGCACTTCAAATTTATGTGCTGCTTGACTATTAACCTTATCATGAACTGAGCATTTCAACACAATAATGTCTTAAAGCAAAGAAGGATGAGAAACAAACTGAATTAGACAGAGGATCGTAATAATATCCCACCTGCACGAGAGGCATCAAGACCAACTATTTTCCATTTTTACTCCTCCACACCAAGGCTAACAGCTAGATCATGACCAATCCGATTTTTTAATTGTCACTTCTCGCGTGAAGGAGTTTCACATTTTATGAGCTTAATAACCTTTGAAATGGGCTCCATTATTTCATGATATACTAAATTTGTTTTTCTCTCTTTTTATTTTTTTCTTGTTGAATTGTTGATTAGTGTTCTGCAAATGTGATGTTCTGATATTTTCATGTTATTAATTATTTCAATTGAAGCAACATTTGTGTTGAAATATTTTTTCAAATCATTTATGATTCATGTTAATTGTGTAGCAAAATTATTCAAAAGGAAGTTTGCTAAGATTATTACCTTTGGAAAAGCTCAAGGAATTTATTATTAAGGAAAATGTTACATCTAAAAGTTATCCTGGCTATTGTATTTTTTGTAAAATTACCTCTCTTTGTTTTCCTTGTTTATTATTTTTTTTATGGCTAAACATTTTATATTATTGTTACTGTAATTTTGTTATTAAAATTTCTGTTCTACTGAGAGAAGATATTTATACGTTATCTAAGTTAAGAGGTAAGGTTTAATTAATTGAAATAACATGATTTGCATTGTAAATCCCAAAGGTTTGTACACAAAAAAAAAAAATAATAAATTTTTTCTTTAAAATTAGAAGTAGAAAACATAAATTATTCATTCTAAAATAAAATATTGTAATAATGCTGCTATAGACTTATTTTCTATTATAACATTGTATCAACCAACATTATATTAAAAATGATCTTACCAAACTCTCTCAGACCAATGATTTTGGAAGTTTGCTGTAGGACTTGCCTTAGACGTATATTTTTTACTAATGTTGAACAAAGGAAATGTCAGATGTACGATTCATGTATTTATGTGGTAATAAAATATTTCTTTAAAGATATGTTTTGCTTCTTTGTTTATTTTTTCCCTTCTTTTATAAAGCCTTCTCGGGGCCTTTATTAGACTAGACTTTAGCTGTGATTTCTTTGGGAAGGAATGATGTGTTGGGTAAGTATATAATTTTGTGAGTTATTTATGATGTTAATTCTCTGTTTTATTTATTGTTTTTCCTAGTTCAATAGAAAGGAGAATATGGAAATTGAAAATATTCAGCTCATGGAGTAGTAAGAGCAGGCATATGGCTTCGTTTGGAATGTCAAGTGGTCAACGGTATTCATTTGCCATATTTGGGCGGTATTGTCAAAAGATCACAACTTCTTTATTTAAGTAGCTCCGCAATTGGCTCAATTAGTTTTTCATGAAGTGCTTAATTATTTAGTTTCATTAGGTCAAACAAAAGGTATTTAATTAATAATATTTACATTATTTGACATCTATTTGGTTTGTTATATGCATTAAAAGAAGTATACATTTCCTTTCACCAAAGAAATCTGTTTAGAGCAGGCATTTGAAGAAGAGAAACAAATTGTGCATTGGTGACAGCAATATGAGAAATTGAACATAGTGACATTTTCTCGCATGGATTGAAGGCTATAGATATGAACACATGATTATATAGCTCTAGGAGACTTAAGTCCTACACAAATAGCTTCATGAAATAGGCTCTGAGCTGCAAACTGTCATAGTCAAAGACTGAACATAATTTTTGTTCTTTTTAGCAGCTATTGAAGTTGTACTCGTATTTTTGAAACAATTCTTCAAACAGTCATTGATCCTACCTAGGAATTTATATTTGTATTTTACCCCTCATGTGGTCATAATTTTGGTATTACTGAAACCAAACTGCATATGTAAGTATTTTTTGTAAAAAGACATCAAGTGCAATAACTATTAAAATTTATTCAGAAGGAGGAAGGGGAGGGGAGCACAAAAATTCAAGATATCTCTTATTATGAGTCTTAACAAAAAATGTTGTTACCAATTTTAATAACCTACAATTGCTGTTGTATACATTTTTTCACTAATTAATATCCAAAATATTTGCGGTTTAGTTTTCACTCTTCAGTAAACCCCCACTCATTAGCAACAAGCTAGTACATCACAAAATGCCCTTATATGATGGTCTTTCTTGTTTATATCTAAATATTTTCTTCTTTATTTTCCCTCTCTAGTGCCTCTCAGCTTGGAGGTACCTTGAGGCAAGCCAGGCAGGCATCAAGATCCTGAGCCAGTGTCTTCCTGTAGTTAAGGCGCTTTCCCTTCCGAAAATGTGGTCCATCCACTTAAGTCTAAATATCTAAATCATCAAATATCTATGAAATGATGTGGCTCATTTGAAGATGTTAAAAAAAAAAAAAGAATTTATTGATAACACCAAGAACCCTGCTATACTGTATTTGCCTGCATCTCGCCACACATTTCTCTCATGGAAGAAAGAATTTCCAAAATGGATATAATTTACCTTCTCTCACACTCTGCTTATTCCAGTGTATACCTAATGCCTTTCATTAAACAAGTAAGTATCTACCATCTGATCTATTAAAATGCCTATTTTTTTTCATAAACCTCTGGACTAAGTTTAAAATTAACTTGTGAACTTTATCCGTTTCCAATCTAGATAGTGGTACTATAAAGACAAGCTTTAAGATAGCAATGCGTAGAAAAAAATGGTATAGTCTTTAAAATAGGTTAAAAAAAAAGATGTCAAATATTATTTTCATATTTATTGTTAGTGCAGTAATTTTTACAGACTCATCTTGACAAAATATTTTTATGTGAATGCATTATTTGGTTCCTTCTACACCTTTTGACTGCAATATAAATCTTTTTCTGTTCTGGTTAGTTACTGCTGTCTTAGAAAGACTTTGTAGCATTCACAATTTCAGCACTCAAGGAGGAAGTCTTAAACTGGAGAAGTACAACAAGGTAGGTAACTGTGTTTGATATGAACTACAACAAACAAATGAATACATTAATTACTATTATCAATTTTATTGAATAAAATTAGAGCATTATGTTTTATGTTGAAGTATTTTTAAAGCATAAATATGGGTACTTTTCATTTTCTGTAAGGGAGCTATTTCACTTCCAACATATATTAAAAGTATAATATGATGTTTAGGAATAAAGAAGATTACTCTCCTTCTTTTTTGCTGAATACATCTGCCTTTATTACTAATTGAAGGTATACTGTAACTTGGTGTTTGGGTAGAATTAATGAATTGATGTTCTTGAGCCAATTAATATTTCTAGGAAGGTGTATTGAAACACACTATTTCATTTCATCAAATGTAAAAGTATGAATATGAGATCTCATATTTTCAGGAATATCAAATACTAACTCAAGTACCAATCTTAATGGGCTGTAGTTAGAATACAGTCTTCATTTCCTATTAATTGGACATTCCTTACTACTTTCCCATTTTCAATAAGTCCACCGTGCAGCAAAATCTACTTGACCAGCAGAATTTCCACTAGACATCAATAATTCTTGCATAGGGTATCACAAGGCCAGATTTGTAATGATTTGATTTCATTAATGAAAAAGTCCATCATGCAGGGGCTGTGTTAACTAAGCAGATTTCCCACTTGCGTCCCGTATTTGCATTTATCTCATGACATAAAAGTTCAATGAGAACAATATTTGTTATTTAGGCTTCAAATAAAGTGCTTCATAATATAACAGCTTATTGCTGATATGACATGAGTAGGAGTGGGGGTTTACTGAAGGCCGAAAACTGAAAATCGCAAATATTAAAGATAATATTTAAAATATGATTGGTTCTATACCAATTTTCAATCCGACGTACAGTAACGGAGATATTTCGAATTTTCGAAAATCCTCCCCTCTAAACCCCCCCTCCCATTGATCCGATTTCATCCCTTAACAAACATGATCTTTATTTTTACATAAAACGTTTAAATATTGAGTTTGGTAACGATCAAGCAAAAATTGCGACCACTAGTGCGTAAATAGACATATATATATAATTTTGAACGGAACTAATTTTCGTCATATCGATGGACATTTGAAGAAATGTTTCGAAAATCGCGTCATGAGTACGACCTCAGTAGCTGATTTCCCTCAAGAGAAATCTGATACATGAACATGTATGCTTTTTAAAAGGTTTCCAATATATATTTTATAATCTGCCAAGATGTTTTGTCACACTATAGTTGTTTTATTGCATCTTATATGAAACCATTAATTAATAACATAGTTTTAAAAATTATTGAATTAATGAAGGATTTCAGAGGAGAATTAGAACACGATACACAATTCCCTTATGAGAAATTAGTAACATTCTTATTGTATTGTATTCAGTACAAGATTTTTGAAAGATTTCTTTGAATATCTTTTTATGATGTCTAGGAGGAGACAAAAATGAGATTTGTTCTAAAATATGTGTATGTAGTGGACACAATTTTTGTTTGATCATCGTCAAGTTTTATATTTGAATGTTTCATTTAAAACGAAAGGTCAAGGTCTTAGTAAAAAAATTAGACGAGGAGAAGGATTCAGAGAAAGGATAAAATGCATATTTACAAATATCTCAATTATTATGAGTTGCATTGAAAATATTTTATAACCAATCTTATTGATAAAGTAATATCGGTTTTATAAATAAATTTTATTTCTATAATTGTTGTTCGGTACCCTTTTCAATGTTGCTAAAATATTAAGCGAATTATTTGTATTTTTTAGTTTTCTGCCTTAAGTAAACCCCAGTTCCACCTCACTATTTTTTTATTTGTCTGGCTATTTACTTAGCATATCTATATTGCAATTGACAGTTGAGGAGGCAGTTTAATTATCACTGACTGATGACTGACTATATTAACATTTTTTTTGTTGTGAAATTTGCTGTGAAACAGATAAGTCCCATAATGTTTTTTAAATTATTCAATTTATGAATGTACAAATTATAGCAATAAAATATTAAATTTTCATAATGAAATATTTTTATTATTGTTTATTGACTCACTGAAATGAACAAGGCACGATTCACTGTTACGAAACCATAGAATTGAATGATTGGTTCGTTTGCTGCCATAGTTTGAAGAAAAATTGATATCTGTGGAATAAAATTACAATAAAGTAATAGATAATGATAGCCATACAATTTATTTATTTTAATTTTCACAAATTACCTCATGCTTCATATGTGGAAAAGAAGACAAATCTAGTTCCAGTAGTCTTTGACTAAAATTATGCCCTACCTGCGGACAATAAAATAATCTTGAATTGCACAGTAGAAGATAGGATTCGAGGTTTTAAATAAAGTGACTCAATTTCCTAAAAACATTTCTTATGTTTTGTAATAGTTACTCATTACTTACAGTTTATGGCCACCATAACTTTAAAGCCACTGATCACCTGATCATCTATTTGATTTTAGCAACACTTGTATTAATCAGCATATATAAATAGTTATCTTGAGATGTTTATTTATTTTTTTTGCCTATTTCATATTTATTTTTGGGCAGTGGGCCAAACCCAGACCCCAAACCCCTTCACCAAGGTTCTCTTTTAGGATTGCTGTTTCTAGGGTAACGTTACATTGTTCTCCACACTCACTGAAATCTGATCTTTATCTTTATTTTCTAGTTCAAAATTTTTTTTTTGTAAGTAAACAAAAAAGATTTTAGTTAGTAGAGGAGAGAATTAAATATTTTAATTAATTTTTTTGGAGAGGAAAATTATTTGAATATGTTGTTTAGGCTTTGTTACTATCAGTACTATACCAATTATGCTAAAATTTGTCCGACTGTAAATTCAAATATCTCTTAAAGCCAATCTAACAAAACTCGATATGGGAGTCATGCAAATGTTTCGGTTTCTTCTCTAATTAATAACAGAGATTTGTAGGATAAGATCTGCACTATTTATATAGAGTAAAAAACTTAAATTAGTTATTCTTAAATTAAACTTTGGCGAGGAAACAGCCATTGCTTGTTTTCAATATGTCTTAACATGTTGGAGTTACTCTGGAAATTCTCGCTCATCTGAGACACTATTTTAAAAAAGTATATAAAACGACTCATGTAGGACTATGATGTAAATGGGTCAGGTACAATACCTATCCACACAGACTGGATTTAAAATATTCAGGGAAGGAGATTTGGCTTTAGATAGAAAATATCGTAGTGGTTGACGTTGATTCAGAGACTCTGAGAGAATGTATAGAAAAAGATTCATGCACAATATCTCTTATATTCTTTGTTACTGAAAATGACAAAGGTCATGATATTTCCCCCCAAAAAAATGTACAAGTACCAAATGAGATGGGAATTGGAAAAAATATTGTTATAATGTAGCCCTAAAATGAATGTTGTCACACTCATCTCAAATTAAATATTTCCCTAGGAAAGCAGCATCTGAGCTTGATAGTCTGGAGGTCTGAGTTCAAATCCCAGCTGTTTTCCTTCTACGAAGAAGTATTAATATTTTCTGTCAGTATATTCCCTCTATAAAATTTATAAAAATATGTTACACTAATTAAGTCACACTTACCAATTGTGTCGTTCGATCAGCTGCATCACAAATGACGATTTTCATAATGAGACAGAGAGCCGCACTAATAAATAGACCCATGAATGAATGGAGCACATAATTTTTGTCAAATATCAGGGCTAATAGGCCGTAAGATGATAAGACAAATGTAACAAACAATATGGCCAAAGTGGTTAGCCCAGTGTGGCCACTGGTTTCTCCCAGGGTAGTGGAAAGACAGCTTAGTCTCAGCCATAACAGTCGGCTAGTTGAAATATTTTTTAAGCCACTCTAGAAAGACAGAGAGAAATAAATACATGTTATTATAAAAATTTAAAACTAAACTAAATACTAATAGACATAATGTATTTCCCCCCTTTATTTTATAGTGCATAAAATAGTTAGCTTTCTATTTCTAAAGTCTTGCTTTCTATGCCATTCTATCTGTTTTTATTCGCTTAGAAAATTGTTAAGAATCATATATGGGGGGGGGTATACAATTAAACATATATTTTATATGTAAATGGTATCAATGCAAAATACCCATCTACAAAACTAAAAAAAAAGGTATCATGTGATTTTATGCTAGATCAGGAAAATGAAGATCCTTTTGTTTATTGGTATCACTTTGGGAGGTAGAATATACCCAATTAATGTTCTGACTGCCTTAGAAGGGGACTAACTCGCCACCAGCCAGGAATGGAATATTGCTGGGTTCATGTTGCGAAGGATGGAAGTTCCTCATTCACTGTCAGTCCCAAGCTTAGATATATGAGGAGGCTTGAGCTTGGGGATTGGGCATCCTCACCTCTATAAAAATTAAGCAACCCTGAACCTGCAGGTGTGTCTGAATCCTTGTGATTATGAGTAAAGGCGATGGTTAAAAATATAGTTCCAGGAGAGTCCTGATTGCATACTCATGATGGACATTCCGAAACCAGTGCCTTACAATGGAAACAAGAAGAAAAATGGAAAGATAGTTTTGGGATTAAACATTAGCGCATGGAATGCACAGGTCATGTTGCAAAATAAATGTCTGTCACGCAGGGGCAGCGTAAACTAAGCAGATTTCCCACGTGAAGTTTTACAATAGAGAAATTTCACGAGAGCTGAACAGTTACGAAAATTGCCGAACTAGCTTTTGGGGGAACTCACTCTCGTCCTTTATCTGCCCACAGTTAATAAAAATGCAAATATCTCAGTTAATATTCAAGATAGAGAATAAACGTATATAACAATATTTAAAGTTAATTTAATTTGCAATAAGATTGATTCTATGCAATTTTTCTATCCGACGTATAGTAACAGAGATATTTGGAATTTTCGAATCCTCCCCTCTAACCCCCCTCCCACTGGTCCGATTTCAGCCATTAACGAACTTGATCTTTCTTTTTACATAAAACGACTAAATATCGAGTTTGGTAACGATTAAACAATAATTGTGACTGCTAGAATGGTAACAGACAAATATATATAAATATATATATATAATTTTGAATGGACCTCATTTTCGTCATCTCCTAGGTAAGATCAATGGACATTTGAAGAAAAATTTCAAAAATTGCGCCATGAGTATGACCTCAATAGCTGATTTCCCTTAAGGGAATCTGCTAAAAGAGCAAGCAGACCATTTGAAAGAAAGATTTTATAAGCAAGCCAAGAGGAAGCATGAAAAGGCGAAGTGGCGATGTTGGCTTAATGAGTTGGAGGAGGACTTGGAGACCAGGAGACTACTGACTGTGAACTTCGATTCCTTTGAATAGTCAAATGGTGGTGGCAAAAGCCCCAATCATTCAACTGACTATAGTGTAGTGTAAGTATAAATATTTAATTTTAATTACATGTGTGTTTAATTATATATAGTAACTCAATTTAGTATATGGGCGTATAAAGGAAAGGCATGTTAGAATTTACATCTCCTTATGGTTGATTTATTAATATTAACAATATAAAATTGTCAACCAATTTCACTCATTGATAATTGATAATGGCAGATTTTGAAATAAAATATTTCTCTTCTTTTCACATTCACTTTATTAATTTAGGAGAAGTATTGTATTATTTTTTAAATCTAACTAACACATAACACCTCCTCCCAGGTTGAGAGTAATAGAAAATGATCAGGTAACATCATCACGAGTTCAGGATCAGTTTTCCATTTCTGATTTAGGAACTAATTTCCAGATAAATCACAGTCAATATATAAAATCATTTAACCAACCTATTTAATATTATTATTTATTAACATCCGCTTTTCCCTACTATGGCTAATTAGGACGGGTTGTCTACAAGTTAACACCCTTTTCCAGCCAGGGACTAAGGATATTATTTAATGAATTCCTCACTAAATAAATTCCTACTGCCCACTAGGTTTACCAAGTGAGATTAAGAACAACACTTAAGACCAACTCACAAGGCTAACCTGAGCCCCTCAATCTATTTATTTTACAATAAAAAATAACATAAACAAAAACTTATCAATATGAAAATGTAAATGACTTAAAAAAAAAAAAAAAAGCAAAGGTAAGAGGAAGACAGCACATTTTTATTTCAAAACCTTCTGTCCTTATATATCCTTTAATATAAATATATTGATATATCCTTACAAAATTCTAAGAAAAAATTAATATGTTATTACACACTGATATTAACTTGTTGCTGAGCTCTCTTGTCATGTTCCGTATCTCATGTAGTGTGAGAGCCCATAATAATATGAATACATATGTGCCACCTATAGCTGAAATGTAAGGAGCAAATACTAGGATTGAGACATCAGGCAGCAAGTAGCATTCAAGCCACAGTAACAGTAGCATGCTTGGAACAACGAGTGCTGACATTATCTTGATTTTTACTCTCATCCTAAGTTTCAATCCTCCTTCCGAAAAGTGATCCTAAAAGAGAAATATATGTATAATATATTGCCTGAAAGAATACTTTGGTAATGGAATGTGTGATAGATAGCCAATGTGACTATACTATGATTTAGTGGATTGTAACAATTGAGAAAGGTTGATTCATTTATAATACCCAAAATAAGGGTGTGAAAACCAGATAAGTAATATAAGGCTCTGTGACAAAGGAAATCAAGAAGATACAAGAAATTGCCATACCTCATCAAAATATGGTCGACTGCAGATTTCTTCCTCGATGATGATGGTTTCCCCTGGACAGGGCATAAGAGATGGTCTTCACTCCAGGTGTAGAAAAGTCGAAGAAAATGATGATAAATGTTCTTTGCTTACGAAAGACAAACAAGGTGAGTGAGAACAAGAAAAGGGGTTGCCATTCCGGCCGACCAAACAAAGAGCTGCTGGCTTCTCCCCATCTGCCAGGAATGAGGCTACTTGGCTCCAGCTTAATCCTTTGCCTCTCTCAAGTAGGCAATTATTAATCTCTGCTAATAGATTGATTATGCCAAATTCTCGACTATCAATTGTCACAGTATATGAATTGGAATAACCTGGCTATAATATACGTTAAACTAATTATATATTATAAAAAAAATGTAATAAAATCCTACGAAGGAAAAATACAAAATAAAAATGACTATCTGGTGATTATCCAATGTGTTTGTGAAATATTTGTTGAAGAAGGAGGAACAGGAAATGAATTTACATAAAGAAGTTTAGATTTAATGTTTTGGAAGGTGCATAGATCCTCTACTACACTGCTGCTAGGAGATCCAGTGGAAGAGCAGAATGTAAACTGGGGAGGATCGTAAGGGTTGGCAGAAAAGTAAGTTGTGGTATTAAAATGAATATACACACTTATATTTTGTAATGATCAAGAGAGCTTAATTCATAAATTAATTCTTCTCTACATGTATGTAAATGAAACTATAAGTTTTGCCTGAAGTTATTAAATTTTCATAAATATTGTTCAAGTTTTAGATTATTCATGTAATAATAGCTACAAAAATATAGAACTTATAGTCTGTCTGCCAACTCAACAACATTGTCTATATAATAATTCCATTTTCCAACAAGTAATGGGGATAACTGTGTTAAGTGGGAACAATAAAACATCGTCTGGGGGCTTGGATTATGAGATTTCCCCTCAGGAATTAATCATGCACATGTGGGTCATTGTTGGGCAAATGCTTGAGTAAATACAAGTGAATAAGGAAAAAATTGTTATGAAATTTTTTTGAAAATTAATGCTAGAGTAAGGCAAGTTTTCAAGCCATGAGATTTTTTTCCTTAAGGACCACTTTTTTTTCCTTAAAGAATCTGAATATTTATTGGAAATATAAATTTGACATAGTGGCAAATGAGGAAAATTGTTATATAGGAACAGAAAACATCTTTTAGTAAGTCCTTTTTACAGCTCGATTTTTTCCAAACTTGCCAAATCTCTTGACGATTCGTAGAAACGTTGATGCATTTGTGATTCTATTGAAATCAAACAAATTTGAGGAAAATGTCCCTAGTCTCTTGTTAATTACCCCTACCTACAATTTTGATTTTTAAAAATGTTACTTAGTTTAATGTTTAACTTCAATTAGTATATATTTATAAGTAGTACAGTGTCTAGTCCAAAGGCTCCTCGAGGTATGCTGACATTAATGCTTTTTTGCCCAATACTAAATGTGCCTTAATCATAGACCCTACAATAAAGAATTCAACAACACAGACCAATTTTTAAGGTACAAAATGAAAATAATTCTATTTATGAAAAATCAATAGGATTCTATTAAGAAAAATTCTGCAAAAAGTTTGGCGATCGTCTATTAAAGGGCTCAGGGTTTATGGTTTTGATCAAGAGGAACAAGACTGTGCAGGGTTTTTGAAGATGAAGAGACTGGCTGCCCCTAAGTGAACCATTATCTTGGATTATTTATTTTATTTATCTTTTATGTTTTCGTTTTTTTTCTTTAGATTTTTATTTTTATTATATTTTTTTGGCTTAATTTTTTTTGCAATGTAATTAGTTTTATTTTAACTCAACTTTTATTTCACTAACATTTACTTTTATTTTATTTTTTTTAATGTCATGTGATTGATGAGTTAGCTGAATAGTCAGCAACTCAGCACTGATGAGCAGTCACACTTAATTCTTTAGTAAAGTGTTTTTCTTATTTTCTTCTGATGTTAAAATAGCCTCTCTTCAGTTATAATCAGCGATTTTTTACAAATTTAAAAGGATGATTAGCAAGCTGTGTATGGAGCTGCTTGAGTCACTTGGGCAGTCATCTTTATTTATCTCTTTGATAAAGGTTTCTTTTTTTTCTTTTTCTTCTGGTGACCCTCTGCATCTTGGTGCAATTGAGAAGTTAATTGAATTAAGGGGTAGCAAAAATTGATCTTCAATACCAGTTACAATATTTTAGGGAACACATCATCATGTGGCAGCCTGTTTTTTTTTTCTTTTTCTTATTTTCTTTAAGAGTATCATGACCTACTTTTAGACAATTTTTTAGTTACTAAGATTAATTGGGTTGTGTTATCTAGAGGTTCCCAAACTTTTCTAGCCAAGGTGGGATTAAGAATTTCATTTACTGAATAAATTGACTAAATAAAATCCTAACCTTGATGTTGTCAAGAGTACCAACCAGTAAAATAAAAGGGAAGTGATTTTCGTGTTCCGTTCAAAATCCTTTAGAAGCAGAGGGAACTACATGGATTATTTTATGCAAGGTACAATATATAATTTTTGTTTTTATATAATTTGATAAATTTAATATTATACCTGAAACATTTTCCATAATGCAATGTATTTGACAGTTTTTGGAGCTTCCAGCCAATAAGTATGTGGTATAGAATAATTTTGGAGAAGGAAAACTGAATTTGCCACCCAGAATAATGTTTCATCAAAGCTACATGATTTCGCTATCTTTATCTTTCCAATTGTCATTAACGAATATGAAGTCCATAAAGCTTGTACAGTAAAAAAAATGAAAGTGTACGCTACTGAAATTGAGCACAACTTGAACCTGGGCACTCCTGCAACAATTTCAAGTTAATATTATAAATAGAATAAGAATCAGAATAATTAATATGGCCTATCAGTTTTAAAACATCTTTTATTTCAAAAGGTAATTTGTTTGCTTTGGATGTTAATACACTATAAACCTAGGAAAACTTGAGCAAGAAAAGGTAGGTGGGTCCAATACTTCAAAGAAGTGTAGGGACTGTTAGATACTTTATCTCATATTGTTCAATTCTGAATGAAATGATATTGAGGAAATATTGCTACCTAATCCAGAGGAGATTGAGAAATACTTAAGATTCTAAAATAATAAAATAGTAATCTGGTTGACCTTATGGACAAGAATAAAAAAAAATTGCATTTATGTTTTCCTACTTAGAAATCTTTACATCAGAGGGAAAAGAATGCAAACAATATAATTATTAAAATAAAGTAAATTTTTTTTTTTTGGTTTTGTTTTTCCCCTGTAGTAATTATTGTAAATAATATTTTAAAATGAATTCTCTGTTTATGTTTATAAAAAGAAAAGATAAAAGAAAAATGTAATCATAAAATTTGACTGAACCCTTGCTGTAAAATTGTTAAATTTTAAAAGCAATAAAAATATTCATTCATTGAAAAAATTAATTCTCTTGTCATGATAATTATCTTGTAGATATGGTGAAATTCATAGGGGACACAATTAGTAATAGATAATGGATGAGGTTTTCCTGTTTATATGGGATAAATGGACTGATGGAAAATGCGTGTGATTGCGAAGAAGCAGTCAGTGGCTAGGTGCCTGTTCATAGATAAAAGACAAGAAACCTAATTGTTGAAAATTGTAGAGATATAGAACTTCACTTTAGACCTTATACGGTACTGTTTGTGTCCAAATGACAAAGATTTATGAAGGTATACTGGGAGAATGGTTTTTGTTCAGGACAAGGACTAATAGATAAATGTCATTGGTATTAGGCAGATGGTAGAAAAGGAATATGAGCATGATGTGGACCTGCATCACCTCTTTATTAACTTTTAGCAGGCTTATGTCAGTGTAGAGTAAAATTGTTACTGGATTTCAGCTCCTGGGAATAACTAGAAAAGCTTAAATTGACGGGAAGACACTGGACAGGCATTTCGGTAAAGCCAAGATCAGTGTGGGGTCTCAGAATGCTTTGCGGTTGCAGGGAACTAAGGCTGGTGGTTTTGACCTCACCTTTGAAGAGGTAACTGGAGGAATAGAAACTGGTACTGTTGGAACCAAATACCGTAGGCTCACGTATCTTATAGAGCATACCAACAATGTATTAATTATGGCTAGATCCATTGGAGTGTTGTGAATGGCTGATGAAGTTTCACACTTAGGGCGCTCAATAAATAAAAAATTGAATTGAATGAAAGAAATGTCGGAAAGCACTGCAAATCTGGAAAAGAACATTTGAAACTATCAACTGTATCATATATGGGCCAGTTGTTTAGCAAAACCAAAAAATGAAGTTGAATGGTGATGCTAGCCGAATATATACAAATACAGTAAATGGATAGTTTTAATGAAGAACCTTTTTAAAATAAAAGCCTTTCATGCACCTTATATCTAAATGCCAACATTGCTCCCTCCACTACAAAGTCAACTATAATAATAATAATAATAATATGAATATAATGTAATAAATGAAACGGTTACCATTTTTTTATTAGGGTATTATATTAATAGAACAAGTAGAGTAGGATAAGGTGCTATGGCATATTATTTTCACGTCTTCCATTTCAATTTAATTTTTCAGTGTTTCAATAGTATTAGAAGCCTTCTTTGAATGTTTGTACATTGAATGTTCAATCTTGCATTCACACTCAATACTCAGTTTTGTCCATATAAAATATTTCAATTATTGCAACTATGCAACTCACAACGAAATCGCTATTAATTGACCAAAATTAGATATGTAGAGCCTATTAAATCTGAGAATTCACTAAAACCTGAAAATTATGAGAGGAAATCAGAAAGTTACCATCTTTTCCAAAGCTGTAAGGAAATCTACCAAACAGCCTTAGTAATATCAGTAATGGTTTAATTTCATTGAGGTAAGAATTGCCAAAAGATTTACATCCTGTCTTTTGGCTAGTTTCAGCTGTCCACACCTGAAACAAATAATACCTTGTAATATTTGTACTATGTGCAGGTTTCGACTCTGGCAGGTAGATAATTTAAATATCTCTTATTAGGTAGAGTTAATAAAAGCAAGTTTATCTAGTACAACATATCAAAACTTGAGGATTCATTTCTTCAGTTAAATTGGAAAAAATCCAGTTTTTTTATCTTGACATTAGTGGTTCTGGTTAGAAATTTGAGATAAGTAGTTGGCAAACCTAGTGTTATGGGTTAAATTCCCCCATGGGTAATGGGAGTTTATGTAGCCCTTATTCTCACTCTGTATAGAAAGGCCAATTATCACAGTCTCATTTAGATTTCTTCCCTCCCAACTATCAGGAGCAGTTTCTGATGAACATGGATAACAGCTTCATCAAGATATATCCCAAATGGAGAAGAGTTAAAGCAGTATTAGCAAAGAGGATATGCTTGCTGACTATTATACCGAGACATCTGATGAAAACTATAAAAGGAAAAAAAAATATACATATTGACAAGGCTTAAAGTTATATTATACTCGATATTAAATATTGTATTCTTTGATATATTATTGAAATTATTTGTATGAAAATAAATGAGGTAAGAAAAATATATATATTTAATTTTTTTCAAAACAATCTTCACTCTTTCAAAAATGGTCCCTGATAGCATTTTTTGGACTTCAATCTCGAACTTAGCACACATGAAAATGTAAAAATTAGGAAACATTTCTCAAGAGAGCGAAAATCTTTTCTTTACTTTTTGTACACACACGCGCATCCTATCCAGGTAGACCTATCATGGCGCGATTTACGAAAAATGTCCATCAATCTTACCTAGTAGATATCGAAAATGAGGTTCATTCAAAACTCTATGTATGTGTGTGTGTGTGTGTGTGTCTATATATATATCAAATACAGGGTGTCCCAACTTCCCGAGCCATAATTGTAACCCCTGAAAAATCCTTTCAGTCCATATTCAACCCCTAACCTTCTCCAGCGATCATAACGTTGGAATTTCCAATAGAATGCCCTACTTTCTATTTAATTTCGCGATTTTTCGATAATTTAATGTCTTTCCCACTTCTCAATCACTGCTCGATCAACAATTCAAGAAATCTTTCCCGAAAGCAGTATCTGTCACAGCTCGCACACTGAGCGGCCACCCAAGGCACCCGATCTGTAAGTAATGGATTACTTTCGATGGGGGAGGGTCGAAGACAACTCTACCAGAACAGGACGCTGAAATTGAAGACATGAAAAATAAAATCAGATTGGCGATAAATTCAATTTCAGTAGCAGAAATACACAGTGCCAAAAGGGATTTCAGATATCGCCTTTTGAAGAGCATAAATGAGGAAGGATGTATTTTCCAACATTTCTAACTAATAGCTGTAAGAATTGCGGTACAAAGAAAAAACTGGTTTCAGTTTTTTTTACATGAAACTAAATACTTTTGCGATATTTCGTTTTAAATACTTTATTTATTTTAATTTCAGATTCCATTCCTTTCCCCGTAGACTTGTTTCAATGATAATTTTGTTGGCTACAACTTTTATGCCACAGCATTTTAAATAAAATGTGCCATTTCTGGATTAAAGATTTGTACACTTTACGGCTAAATGAAGCGTCAAATTGAAACATTCACTGATACAAACTCATTTTAAAATTTGATTTTCTACAAGAATCTGCCATAAAAAGTAGTGCGTTCCATTGTAAATTCCAAAGTTATGGTCGCTGGACAAGGTTACGAGGTTGAATATGGACTTTTAAGTATTTTTCAGGGGTCCCACTTATGGCATACCAAGTTTCAGCCTTGTATTAAAATAATTGGAGATTTTAAGGGGGGTGGCATGGGAAGTTGGGACACCCTGTATGTGTATATGTGTGTGTGTGTGTGTATATAATATATATTATATATATATATATGAACTTAATCTTTAGTTTTACATAAAACATTTAAATATCAAGTATATATTTATATTTGTATATATATTTGTAATCATGACCAAACTTGATATTAAAACGTTTTATGTAAAACTAAAGATCAAGTACATTAATGTCTGAAATCCGGCAAATGGGAGGGGAAAATTTCTTAATATCTCCTAATATTTGCACTTTTTAGTTTTCATCCTTTAGTAACCTCCATTCCTACTCATGTCATATTATCAATAAGCTGTTGTATTACTCTATTTGAAGCCAAAATACCAAATATTGTCATCATTGAACTGGAAATCTGCTTAGTTAATGCAGCCCCTGTGTGACGGACTTTTATTGTCAGCTTTTTAGCCAAGTCGACTATACAAATTTTCCTTGAGCTTTCGGTCATCAATTGAACTCGTCATATTGAAGATCCTTAAGATATTAGTGAGTTTCTAGATCATCACCTTATTTGTAAACATGCCTTACTTACATCCACTCATATGTGATTAAGTGTTGCATTTTCCTCTGAAACGGGATTAAATAAGCAGTGATGCTATCATCACATGACATTATATCTAATTATATACTAGTTCCCTGACAAGAGATGGAGATAGTCATGTTATAACTGTGTTTGTCACCGAGAGGGGGAAGGTCATTGCCCAGCCTACCTATCAAATATTAACCCTTGATATGGACCCTTGATGGCCTACCTATTTTCCCTTGATGGATCTTGCCCCATCAGATTAGATGATCCATTGAATTAGTTCTAGATCCAGAGGAATTATCCTATTATCTGATAGTACCTTCATGAGAAGCGTATATGTGAATTATTAAGAAGCTGGAAAAAAGTACATACTTAATTATTGATTTAAACCTTTTAGGAGGAAAACAATAACTTTAATAATTTTCGTCTTTTTTTTTACACACCTTAATCCTGTAAAAAATAAGAACAAAAATAAGATTAAAACTGCTTTAGTTCAACAATTTTGCAGAACACAGTTTTGACTTTGACAATTTAAAAGGATTACACAAGAAACCAAAGTCTGGTAAGAGGAAAATTCTGGAAGCAATGTACATACCCAAAATCCTGGAGAATGAAGTTTTAAAACAGACATGAGGATAAATACCTATTATACCAAAGTTGTTAACAAAAATAAAATAAATTTGCTAAATAAAGGTAAAAATGATTTAAAGGTGATAAATAGTTATTACTCTCAAGTTTAAGAAAATTTTAAATACCTCTAGTACTCTTTTAATTCTCAATTTTATTTATTTATAATTTGTGAGTATAATCTTATCTTATCTTTATGTATATATACATACACATACATACATATACATGATTACAGTTAATTACGGCATAGTACTTATTAGTGTTATAGAACCTATCTTATTAAATATTAGATATAGCATAGACAAATTACCATTTAGTTTAAGGCTGATTATTATGTGTGTTTCTGTGAAGATATATGGTTATATTGACTTAGAGGAATAATTTTAAATGTTGGTTAGTACTCTTAGTATCCAATAAAATTATGGATTGCCGTAACGGATGAGAGAAACTCACCCTGTATGTTTTTTAGCAGATTTCCCCTAAGGGAAATCAGTTTAGCATTGTAAATGCCTAAGAGAGTGAAATGCATGTCAGTTGAAAATTATTATTTTCAGACGGCTTAGTTTGTGACCTTAAGATCCTTTTTTTTGCCTGATACCTTTCTTTTTTTTTTACTTTCTGTGACACTGCTCAAATAAATTCTGTTTATTCCGCATAGAAATGTGGCTAATTTGCGACAATACAATAAGTAGACTAGTGCAATAAATACATTAAACCTTATTGAAGTCGAAAATTTTGTCAAACAGGAGGTGCATAAATTAATGAGAATTCCATGTGGGTAAAAATCTAATTTAGTGGCAAAAATTGTTTTATTCTTTGACCTTCAGCCAATATACAGGTGTCAACAACTATTTTTATTAGTTTCTAAAGGGAGTATAGAAATTTGCCTATAGTTCTGTCAATTATTTTCATGCATTATTTATTTTAGCAGATTTCCCTTAAGGGAAATCAACTATTGTAATCGTTCCCATGACACGATTTTTGAAACATTTCCTCAAATATCCACCATCCAACCCAGGATATAACGAAAATGAGGTCCTTCAAAATTTTGTGTGTTTGTGTTTATGCTTGTACGTAGGCGGTTATGCCTGTCGCATTTTATATATATAATTCTACTGTAGGTGTGTTTGTCAATGTACTCCTCTTAAACGGCTGGACCGATTTGAATGTATTTTTTTGTACGCATTTGGGTTATTAAAAGTAGCTTTTGTTTTAAAAGTAATATTATTAAATTTAATATCCTAATCGCTTGATTTATCATGCAGGACAACGTCTGTCGGGTCCGCTAGTATATATATATATATATATATATATATATATATATATATATTGATCAAAAGGTGTACAAACATATATATATATATATATATATATATATATATATATAGTTCAAAAGTATATGTTTATGTGTGTGTTACCACTCTAGCGTTGCAATTATTGTTTTATCATTACCAAACTCGATATTTAGTCATTGTATGTAAAACGAAAAATTGAGTTCTCAAAAGGTGAAATCGGTCCATGGGAGAGGGGGGGGGGTGTTAGGAGGGGAACTTCGAAAAATCTTAATATCTACGTTTCACCATTATGTTGATCATTAAAAGAGATATTCGTATTTTTCAGTTTTCAGCCTTCAGTAAACCTCCACTCCTACTCATGTCATATTAGCAATAAGCCGTTACATTCTGAAACACTTTATTTGAACCCTAAACAGCATATATTGCTCTCATTGAAGAATTAATTTTTAAGATGGTGAAAATACGTGACGGAAGGTATTGAGATGAACCAATGTTCCAGTTCATATACAAAGAACTGAATTGAATTGAACTTCAGTTATTCGGCCACATACGTATATATATTATATATTTTTCAACCTTGGTTTTGTTTGTTTTTGAAACTAAACCAGAAGATCAGGTTATGGATTGAAAAAAAAAAACCTCCACTTAAATAAGAGGTTGTGGCAGTGCTTAGTAAATTACTAGTGTTTAAAACTTCACAAAATAAATATTGCGTTCATATTTAATTTAGGGGCTCAGGTTAGCCATGCGAGTTAAAGTGTTGGCCTTTATCTCACATGGTAAACCTAGAGTGGCAAGTTCGATTCTCGCCTGGGCAAAGGAAATTATTTAGTGACGAAATTCATTAAATAACATCCTAAAATCCCACCCTGGCTAGAAAAGGGTGGTAACCTGTAGATAATCCGTCCCAATTAGCCTGAGTTGCAAAAAGTGGACGTTAATAAATAATAATAATATTTAATTTATTTTCACATTGATTAAAAAAATATTTTTACGAAAAGGAAATAAAGCCTTTTTTTTTTTTTTAAAAAAAAAAAAACGTTCTAATTACTTTACAACTTAAATGTACATGGAACAATTTTGTCTCATGAGTGACTCACGTCATATTGTATGTATTTCAGTTTATTACGAATTATTTCAGGATTGAATGCTCTTTCATCAGAACTGTCTTTCATGCTTAGGTCATCTATATTTCAAGTGAGATTTTATCGAACCAAATCGATTAGCGTGTTACAGTAACAGAATAAATAGCAGCAATCTGCATAAGAACTCAACAATGACTGAATTTCCTACGTGTCTGGAGCTCTGAATAGCAGCGATGATGATGATGATGTTGATGAGTGTTATTTAATACTCTGGAGAGATAAGGACAATTCCATTGATAGATAAGGGAGAGTTTCGTGTGTTTGTCGGAAATATGGAGAATGTAATGAATTAAGGCTGGTCCCATTGATCGGCCTTTAATAAATGCTCTGTTACATTATCTGATTAAAACGCGACTTTTCCATCACTATTAAGGTCCATTATTCGAGTATTATTCATTGGAGGGCTCTCGGAATAAGTCCGCCACTCAGGGGCTGAGTAAACTAAGCAGATTTCCCCGTGATAGTTTACAATAGATAAATCTACATATTGGTAACACTTAACGCCGCCCTGAATATTAGAAGATTTCCCTTAAGGGAAATCAGCTATTGAGGTCGTACTCATGACGCGATTTTCGAAAATTTTCTTCAAATGTCCATCGATCCTACCCCGGAGATGACGAAATTGAGGTCCGTTCAAAATGATATATATATATATATATACTAACCAAGGTACCCGGCTTCGCTCGGGAAATCATTTGAGACGGAAAGATTTTATTTTGTTTTTGGCAATGCTTCTATGTGTACAACTGCTCTTCCGGCTGGGCGCACTTTTCCCCGTAAGGGTCAATTGGGCGACTTATGGAAAAAAAAAAATTTTAGATTTGAAGAATAAATGAAAATAAGTCTCTAATCATTCCCTCTCCACTGTTTGACACACCGTGAATAATTCAAATCATAATCATGGATACCATTTATTATAATTAAATACCATCTATAATGTACGTATTTTGTATATACAATCTAGCTAATATACCCGGCAATGCCCGGGAAATCATCATTGTCTGACTAATGATTGTATTTTTATATTTTTTTTATAGAAAATCATTGAAAACCCAATGGGAATCGGAATATTGCAATTTTTCATTTCAGGCCTCCCTCATAACCCCCGCTACCGTTTGGGCATAAAAATTTTAATATATCTTATAATCATGGAAGAATTAATGCTAATTCACATACAGAGTTTTGTTAAGTTCGGTTCAATAGTTAGTGTACAACAAAATTGTTGGCTCCCGCTCTAGTTTTTAGTGTATATCTCATTTATACTTTGTTATACGACAAAAGTGAATATAACAAAAGTTACTTTAAATAACATAAATAAACAACTTTTGCCATTTGCATATTTGCAGAAAAACCAATAGAAAACGAAATACTGCTATTTTTAAATTCAGGCCTTCCTTACAACCCCCACTCCTGCCCGTCTCTAGAAATGTTAGTATGGCTCGTTATAATGGAAGCGTTAGTGCTTATACAAAAACCGAGTTTTATTTAGTTAAGTTGAGTCTTTTGTGCCAAATAAAATTATTGTTCCCCGCTATATACATTTATACTTCACTATACGACGAAAGTGTATATGACAAAAGTTACTCTAAATAACAAAATAAATAACATTTAATATGTGCATATTTGCCGAAAAACCAATAGGAAACGAAATATCGCTATTTTTAATTTCAGGCCTTCCCTATAACCCCCACTCCTGTTCGTCTCAGAGAATATTAACAATGCCTAAAGTCTAAGTTGGCATAGTAGTAATATACATACCGAGTTTCATAAAATTCGGTTCAACCGTTTATGCGTGAAAAGGTAACAAACAAACAAACAAATAAACAAACAAACAAACAAACAGACACGAAAGAAACAAAATGCAGTTATGGTGTCTATGACATGTGAAACGAAAAGTTATCGTGAAATTTCGCGAAAAAAATCAATGTACAGACAGAGGTTACAATTTTATATATATACTAGCTCAGATACCCGGCTTCGCCCGGGAATTGATTTGAGGCCGAATGGTGATTGTATTTTTTTGGCAAGGCTTTCCTTTACACAATATTTTAACATTTACCCGTCCCAGTGTTTAGGGCTAATACCCGTCGTTTCTGTGGATTTGTTAATAAAAAAATTTATAAATTCAGGCTTCCCTTATAACCCCCACTCTTGCCCGTTCCTAGAAATGTTAGTAGGGCTTATTATAAAGATGGCGTTAGTGCTAATACACATACCGAGTGTTTTATTTAGTTCAGTTGAGTCTTTTGTGCCAAATAAAATTGTTGACTCCCGCTATAGTTTTTAGCGTATAACTCATTTATACTCCCGTATACGGCAAAAGTGCATATAACAAAAGTTACTCTAAATAACAAAATAAACAACTTTTGTTATGTGCATATTTGCTGAAAAAGCAATAGGAAACGAAATATCGCTATTTTTAATTTCAGGCCTCCCTTATAACCCCCACTCCTGCCCGTCCCTAGAAATGCTAGCTTATTATAATGAAGGCGTTAGTACTAATTCACATACCGAGTTTAGTTTAATTCGGTTGAGTCTTTAGTGCCAAATAAAATTGTGGACTCCCGCTATAGCTTATAGCGTATAACTCATTTATGCTTCCGTATACGGCAAAAGTGAATAACAAAAGTTACTCTAAATAACAAAATAAACAACTTTTGTTATGTGCATATTTGCTGAAAAAGCAATAGGAAACGAAATATCGCTATTTTTAATTTCAGGCCTCCCTTATAACCCCCACTCCTGCCCGTCCCTAGAAATGTTAGTATGGCTTATTATAAGGAAATTGTTAGTATTAATTCACATAGCGAGTTTGGTTAAGTTCGGTTGAGTCTTTTGTGCCAAATAAAATTGTAGACTCCCGCTATAGTTTTTAGCGTATAACTCATTTATACTCCCGTATACGGCAAAAGTGCATATAACAAAAGTTACTCTAAATAACAAAAGAAACAACTTTTGTTATGTGCATATTTGCTGAAAAAGCAATAGGAAACGAAATATCGCTATTTTTAATTTCAGGCCTCCCTTATAACTCCCACTCCTGTTCGTCTTAGAGAATATTAATATAGCCTAAAGTCTAAGTTGGGCTAGTAGTAATATACATACCAAGTTTCATAAAATTCGGTTCAGCCGTTTATGCGTGAAAAGGTAACAAACAAACAAACAAATAAACAAACAAACAAACAAACAGACACGAAAGAAACAAAATGCAGTTATGGTGTCTATGACATGTGAAACGAAAAGTTATCGTGAAATTTCGCGAAAAAAATCAATGTACAGACAGAGGTTACAATTTTATATATATACTAGCTCAGATACCCGGCTTCGCCCGGGAATTGATTTGAGGCCGAATGGTGATTGTATTTTTTTGGCAAGGCTTTCCTTTACACAATATTTTAACATTTACCCGTCCCAGTGTTTAGGGCTAATACCCGTCGTTTCTGTGGATTTGTTAATAAAAAAATTTATAAATTCAGGCTTCCCTTATAACCCCCACTCTTGCCCGTTCCTAGAAATGTTAGTAGGGCTTATTATAAAGATGGCGTTAGTGCTAATACACATACCGAGTGTTTTATTTAGTTCAGTTGAGTCTTTTGTGCCAAATAAAATTGTTGACTCCCGCTATAGTTTTTAGCGTATAACTCATTTATACTCCCGTATACGGCAAAAGTGCATATAACAAAAGTTACTCTAAATAACAAAATAAACAACTTTTGTTATGTGCATATTTGCTGAAAAAGCAATAGGAAACGAAATATCGCTATTTTTAATTTCAGGCCTCCCTTATAACCCCCACTCCTGCCCGTCCCTAGAAATGTTAGTATGGCTTATTATAAGGAAATTGTTAGTATTAATTCACATAGCGAGTTTGGTTAAGTTCGGTTGAGTCTTTTGTGCCAAATAAAATTGTAGACTCCCGCTATAGTTTTTAGCGTATAACTCATTTATACTCCCGTATACGGCAAAAGTGCATATAACAAAAGTTACTCTAAATAACAAAAGAAACAACTTTTGTTATGTGCATATTTGCTGAAAAAGCAATAGGAAACGAAATATCGCTATTTTTAATTTCAGGCCTCCCTTATAACTCCCACTCCTGTTCGTCTTAGAGAATATTAATATAGCCTAAAGTCTAAGTTGGGCTAGTAGTAATATACATACCAAGTTTCATAAAATTCGGTTCAGCCGTTTATGCGTGAAAAGGTAACAAACAAACAAACAAATAAACAAACAAACAAACAAACAGACACGAAAGAAACAAAATGCAGTTATGGTGTCTATGACATGTGAAACGAAAAGTTATCGTGAAATTTCGCGAAAAAAATCAATGTACAGACAGAGGTTACAATTTTATATATATACTAGCTCAGATACCCGGCTTCGCCCGGGAATTGATTTGAGGCCGAATGGTGATTGTATTTTTTTGGCAAGGCTTTCCTTTACACAATATTTTAACATTTACCCGTCCCAGTGTTTAGGGCTAATACCCGTCGTTTCTGTGGATTTGTTAATAAAAAAATTTATAAATTCAGGCTTCCCTTATAACCCCCACTCTTGCCCGTTCCTAGAAATGTTAGTAGGGCTTATTATAAAGATGGCGTTAGTGCTAATACACATACCGAGTGTTTTATTTAGTTCAGTTGAGTCTTTTGTGCCAAATAAAATTGTTGACTCCCGCTATAGTTTTTAGCGTATAACTCATTTATACTCCCGTATACGGCAAAAGTGCATATAACAAAAGTTACTCTAAATAACAAAAGAAACAACTTTTGTTATGTGCATATTTGCTGAAAAAGCAATAGGAAACGAAATATCGCTATTTTTAATTTCAGGCCTCCCTTATAACTCCTACTCCTGTTCGTCTTAGAGAATATTAATATAGCCTAAAGTCTAAGTTGGGCTAGTAGTAATATACATACCAAGTTTCATAAAATTCGGTTCAGCCGTTTATGCGTGAAAAGGTAACAAACAAACAAACAAATAAACAAACAAACAAACAAACAGACACGAAAGAAACAAAATGCAGTTATGGTGTCTATGACATGTGAAACGAAAAGTTATCGTGAAATTTCGCGAAAAAAATCAATGTACAGACAGAGGTTACAATTTTATATATATACTAGCTCAGATACCCGGCTTCGCCCGGGAATTGATTTGAGGCCGAATGGTGATTGTATTTTTTTGGCAAGGCTTTCCTTTACACAATATTTTAACATTTACCCGTCCCAGTGTTTAGGGCTAATACCCGTCGTTTCTGTGGATTTGTTAATAAAAAAATTTATAAATTCAGGCTTCCCTTATAACCCCCACTCTTGCCCGTTCCTAGAAATGTTAGTAGGGCTTATTATAAAGATGGCGTTAGTGCTAATACACATACCGAGTGTTTTATTTAGTTCAGTTGAGTCTTTTGTGCCAAATAAAATTGTTGA
Organism: Riptortus pedestris; assembly: GCA_019009955.1. NCBI lineage: Eukaryota > Metazoa > Arthropoda > Insecta > Hemiptera > Alydidae > Riptortus > Riptortus pedestris. The sequence continues at coordinate 18,851,730 of CM032232.1, forward strand.
CTCCCGCTATAGTTTTTAGCGTATAACTCATTTATACTCCCGTATACGGCAAAAGTGCATATAACAAAAGCTACTCTAAATAACAAAATAAACAACTTTTGTTATGTGCATATTTGCTGAAAAAACAATAGGAAACGAAATATCGCTATTTTTAATTTCAGGCCTCCTTTATAACCCCCACTCCTGCCCGTCCCTAGAAATGTTAGTATGGGTTATTATAAGGAAATCGTTAATACTAATACACATACCGAGTTTGGTTTAGTTCGGTTGAGTCTTTTGTGCCAAGTAAAATTGTTGACTTCCGCTATAGTTTTTAGCGTATAACTCATTTATACTTCCGTATACGGCAAAAGTGCATAAACAAAAGTTACTCTAAATTACAAAATAAACAACTTTTGTTATAGGCATATTTGCTGAAAAAGCAATAGGAAACGAAATATCGCTATTTTTAATTTCAGGCCTCCCTTATAACCCCCACTCCTGTTTGTCTCAGAGGATATTAATATAGCCTAAAGTCTAAGTTGGGTTAGTTGTAATATACATACCAAGTTTCATAAAATTCGGTTCAGCCGTTTATGCGTGAAAAGGTAACAAACAAACAAACAAACAAATAAACAAACAAACAAAAAAACAAACAGACACCAAAGAAACAAAATGCAGTTATGGTGTCTATGACATGTGAAACGAAAAGTTATCGTGAAATTTTGCGAAAAAAATCAATGTACAGACAGAGGTTACAATTTTATATATATATATATCTATATATATATAAAATTGTAACCTCTGTCTGTACATTGATTTTTTTCGCGAAATTTCACGATAACTTTTCGTTTCACATGTCATAGACACCATAACTGCATTTTGTTTCTTTGGTGTCTGTTTGTTTGTTTGTTTGTTTGTTTGTTTGTTTGTTTATTTGTTTGTTTGTTTGTTACCTTTTCACGCATAAACGGCTGAACCGAATTTTATGAAACTTGGTATATGTATTACTACTAACCCAACTTAGACTTTAGGCTATATTAATATTCTCTGAGACGAACAGGAGTGGGGGTTATAAGGGAGGCCTGAAATTAAAAATAGCGATATTTCGTTTCCTATTGGTTTTTTGGCAAATATGCATATAACAAAAGTTGTTTATTTTGTTATTTAGAGTAACTTTTGTTATATACACTTTTTTCGTATACCGAACTATAAAGGTGTTATACGCTAAAAATTATAGCGGGAGTCAACAATTTTATTTGGCACAAAGACTCAACCGAACTAAATAAAACTCGGTATGTGTATTAGCACTAACGCCTTCCTTATAATAAGCCATACAAACATTTCTAGGGACGGGCAGGAGTGGGGGTTATAAGGGACGCCTGAAATTAAAAATAGTGATATTCCGTTTCCTATTGGTGTTTCGGCAAATATGCACATAACAAAAGTTGTTTATTTTGTTATTTAGAGAAACTTTTGTTATATACACTATCGTCGAATACCGAATTATAAAGGCGTTATACGCTAAATATTATAGCGGGTGTCAAGAATATTATTTGGCACAAAAGAGTCCACCGAACTAAATAAACCTCGGTATGTTTATTATCTCTGACACCTTAATTATCATAAGTCATACCAATATTTCTAGGGACGGGCAGGAGTGGGGGTTACAAGGGAGGCCTGACATTAACAATAGCGATATTTCTTTTTCTACTGGTTTTTCTGCAAATATGCACATGACAAAAGTTTATTTTGTTATTTGGAGTAACTTTGGTTATATACACTTTTGCCGTATACCTAAGTATAAATGAGTTATACGTTAAAACTTTAGCGGGAGCCCCCAATTTTATTGGGCACTAACGGCTGAACCGAACTTAACAAAGCTCGGTATGTCAATTAGAATTAATTCTTCCAATATTATAAGTTATATTAAAATTTTTAGGTTCGAACGGGAGGGGGGTTATAAGGGAGGCCTGAAATAAAATTCACCATATTTACATGTATAAGAGACGGGAAATATAAAAATATCGAAGACAATGAAGCCTTATCGAACAAATATTCTATTATTAGCAAATCCACGGCAACGACGGGTATCAATCCTAAACACTGGGACGGGTAAATGTCAAAATATTGTGCAATGTAAAGCCTGCTAAAAAATACCATCACCATTCAGTCTCAAATGAATTCCCGGGCGAAGCCGGGTATCTGAGCTAGTATATATATAAAATTGTAACCTCTGTCTGTACATTGATTTTTTTCGCGAAATTTCACGATAACTTTTCGTTTCACATGTCATAGACACCATATCTGCATTTTGTTTCTTTCGTGTATGTTTGTTTGTTTGTTTGTTTGTTTGTTTGTTTGTTTGTTTGTTACCTTTTCACGCATAAACGGCTGAACCGAATTTTATGAAACTTAATATGTATATTACAACTAACCCAACTTAGACTTTAGGCTATATTAATTTTCTCTGAGACGAACAGGAGTGGGGGTTATAAGGGAAGCCTGAAATTAAAAATTGCGATATTTCGTTTCCTATTGGTTTTTCGGCAAATATGCACATAACAAAAGTTATTTATTTTGTTATTTAGAGTAACTTTTGTTATATACACTTTTGTCGTATACCGAAGTTTAAATGCGTTATACGCTAAAAACTATAGCAGGAGTCCACAATTTTATTTGGCACAAAAGACTCAACCGAACTAAACCAAACTCGGTATGTGTATTAGTAGTGAGGCCTTCATTATAATAAGCCATACCAACATTTCTATGGATGGGCAGGAGTGGGGGTTATAAGGGAAGCCTGAAATTAAAAATAGCGATATTTCGTTTCCTATTGGTTTTTCCGCAAATATAAACATAACAAAAGTTGTTTATTTCGTAATTTGGAGTAACTTTTGTTATATACTCTTTTGTCGTATACCTAAGTATAAATGAGTTATAAGCTAAAAACTATAGCAGGAGTCATTAATTTTATTGGGCTCAAAAGGCTCAACCGAACTAAATAAAACTCGGTATGTATATTAGTGTTGACGCCCTAATTATCATAGGCCATACCAACATTTCTAGGGACGAGCAGAAGTGGGGTTTGTAAGGGAGGCCTGAAATTAACATTAGTGATATTTCGTTTCCTATTGGTTTTTCGACAAACATGCACATAGCAAAAGTTGTTTACTTTGTTATTTAGAGTAACTTTTGTTCGCATTCACTTTTAAAATGAAGTAAACACGGGATATACGCTAAACGGGAGTCAATAATATTAGTACTTATTTAAGGGGTTTTAATAAAGGAATATTATGACAAATGATGTTATGTTTTATATGATAGTTCAAATTATGATTCGGATTAGTGAGGTAATAAATCTTCGTCACCCCCTCCTAATAACTATGTTATTTATTTCCAATAGAAATATAAACTATAAGAGCATTTCCATTATTTAATTTGTATAATCTACCTTGATGTTATTGAAACAAATATTTAATATAATAACAATTAAACGTTAATGGTAATGTCATTATGACAAAAAACAATATGCGTTTAAACTCGATATGATATTTTCAGGGTGCCACTATTATTTAATTCCATCCGGTAGTTAAATCATAAAATAATGTTTTGCATCAATAATATAAGTAGAAGAATGTTGAGAAGTCCCATGCGGGAACGGAAGATAACGGGAGCCTTACACGTTAATTGAGTTTCCTTATTTCCCGTCTGGCATTACTGGAAGCGATTTCCGGTGAGATTCACTAATACAAATATAATCTTACGTGCAAAACTTTGCCTAAACTATGTGAGCTCGGATTGGCTTTTGAAAGGAAATATGTTTATTATAGATGATATTTAATTGTAATAAATGCTACCCATGATTATGGTTTGAATTATTGAAAAACGGTGAGTCAAAAAGTGTAGAGGGATAGATTAGGAACACATTTTCATTTATCCTTCAAAAATAAAATTTCTATTCTATTAATCCCCAAAAGTTACCCTTCAGGGTTGGCTATTTCGGAAAATCATTACGTTGTGGAGGGAAGTGTAATTGTACACATTGAAGTCTTACTATCAAAATACTATCATTAGTCAGTCAAGAATGATTTCCCGGGCATCGCCGGGTACCTTAGCTAGTATATATATATATATATATATATATATATATATATATATATATATATATATATATATATACTAGCTCAGATACCCGGCTTCGCCCGGGAATTAATCTGAGGCTGAATGGTGATGGTATTTTTTAGCAGGCTTTACATTGCACAATATTTTGACATTTACCCGTCCCAGTTTTTAGGATTGATACCCATCTTTGCCGTGGATTTGCTAATAATAGAATTATTTGTTCGATAAGGCTTCACAGTCTTCGATGTTTTTATATTTCCCGTCTCTTATACATGTAAATATGGTGAGTTTTTATTTCAGGACTCCCTTTTAACCCCCCACCCGTTCGAACCTAAAAATTTTAAAATAACTTATAATCATGAAAGAATTAATGCTAAGTTCGGTTCAGCCGTTAGTGCCCCCTAAAGTTTTAACGTATAATTCATTTATACATAGGTATACGACAAAAGTGTATATAACAAAAGTTACTCCAAATAATAAAATAAAAAACTTTTGTTATGTTTATATTTGCGGAAAAACCAATAGGAAACGAAATATCGCTATTTTTAATTTCAGGCTTCCCTTATAACCCCCACTCCTGCCCGTCCATAGAAATGTTGGTATGGCTTATTATAATGAAGGTCTCACTGCTAATACACATACCGAGTTTTATTTAGTTCGGTTGAGTCTTTTTTGGCAAATAATATTGTTGACTCCCGCTATAATATTTAGCGTATAACGCATTTAAACTTCGGTATACGACAAAAGTGTATATAACAAAAGTTACTCTAAATAACAAAATAAACAACTCTTGTTATGTGCATATGTACCGAAAAACCAATAGAAAACGAAATATCGCTATTTTTAATTTCATGCTTCCCTTATAACCCCCACTCCTGTTCGTCTCAGAGAAAATTAATATAGCCTAAAGTCTAAGTTGGGTTAGTAGTAATATACATACCAAGTTTCATAAAATTCGGTTCAGCCGTTTATGCGTGAAAAGGTAACAAACAAACAAACAAACAAACAAACATACACGAAAGAAACAAAATGCAGATATGGTGTCTATGACATGTGAAACGAAAAGTTATCGTGAAATTTCGCGAAAAAAATCAATGTACAGACAGAGGTTACAATTTTATATATATATAGATATATACTAGCTCAGATACCCGGATGCGCTCGGGAATTGATTTGAGGCTGAATGGTGATGGCATTTTTTTGGCAAGGCTTTACTTTGCACAATATTTTGACATTTACCGGTCCCAGTGTTTAGGGTTAATACCCGTTGTTGGCATTTTTAATAATAAAATTAATTTTTTATGTAAGTCTTCACTGTCCTCCAACTTGCCATATTTCCCGACTCCTGTGCATTATGCATAGATTTCAGTTATTAAGGACAAAATATTAACATAGATTTGAATTAATTTTTCCAGGTGAGGTAACTCATAGTTCAAATTGGAATGAATTGTTGAGCATAACGATACAAATTAGAACAAGCTGATTTCTTAAAGGAAGTAATTTATGATATAATAATGATAATATGAATTTCTCCATACAACTTTATAAAATGACATTGCTCTGAACCTATCTTATACATATGTAGTAATTTTGGTAGTCTATAAATGTCGTTATATACATTTATTCTGTATATATTTTACGGAGATATTTTTCTTTTTTTAGTTTTCAGGCTTCAATAATCCCCGTCTCTTACTCATGTCATAGTAACAATATGCTGTCATATCATGAACCAGTACCTTTTAGCGGATTTCCTTTAAGGCCGTACTAATGAAGCGATTTTTGAAAGATTTCCTCAAATGTCCATTGACCCTACCTAGGAGATGGAGAAAATAAGTTCCGTTCAAAATTAATACTTTCTATAAATAAATTATTTCTATATTTATATATTTCAACTCTAGAGGTCTTAATTTTAGCAGATTTCCCTTAAGGTAAATCATCTATTGAGGTCGTACTCAAGGCGCAATTTTCGAAATTTTTCCTCAAATGTCCATCGATCCTACCTAGGAGATGACGAAAATGTGTATATATATATATATATATATTTCTCTGTTGCCGCTCTAGCGGTCGCAATTATTGTTTAATCGTTAGCAAACTCGATATTTAGTCGTTTTATGTAAAAAGAAAGATCAAGTCGTTAACGGTTGAAATCGGGCCAGGGGGCGGGGGGGGTTTAAAGGGGAGGATTTTCGAAAATTCAAAATATTTCCGTTACCATAGGTCGGATCGAAAAACTGTATAGCTAAGTATATATAACTCTATTTCAAATTTTCGTTCATAAATCGAAAATTTTTATTGTTCTACACCATACTCCATATTTAAATGTTTCATTCATCACTAAAGATCATATTAGTTAATGGCTGAAATTGGTCCTAGAAGGGAAGGGGGATTCGAAATTATCTCCTTTATTGTGAGTTGGATCGTCAAATTATCCAACCTTGTTAAACTATTGATATTCTATAATTGTTGTACTATATATTTTCTATTAACTCCAATATTATCCGTTTTTTGTCATATTTGTTTCTCATAAAAACTTCTGTAAGTTCTCTAATGACATTTTTTGGTCGGATGTATGGAACGGAGACGTCGTATAGACCCAATATACGGCATACGAAGTCATTTTTATTTGTGCGTGTATATATATATATATATATATATATATATATATATATATATATATAGAGAGAGAGAGAGAGAGAGAGAGAGAGAGAGAGTCGCATATTTGGAAAGTGTGACGTAGATCAAAGAGACCGACAGAAGGTCGAGACACTACTAGGCTCGTCTAGCCCAGCCTCGAATGAACTAGACAATTCCCCTTTGATGTATGCCGACGACCTATATAAAGAAGCTCGGGCCAGCCGTGAGCAGGCAGTTTTATTCTCACCTGTCTTGATGTTCACATCAGTGCTACAGTGCGACCTAGTGCAGTGCGGTAAAGAGTTTTTATAAGAAGAACAGTGTTGTGCCGTGACTGTAAGTAACAGTTTAGTGCCGTGTTTATGACAGTGCAATGCCGCGAAGTAAAGGACAGTGCAATGCCGCGAAGTAAAGGACAGTGCAGTGCCGCGAAGTAAAGGACAGTGCAGTGCCGTCTTGCTGTGAATTTCAGTGACCGTGAGTGAATTGTTGGACTGTGTAATCTGAAGAACAGTGACGCTATCAGTCTATACTGTGAGTAGTAATTAAGAATAATTATCAAGTTTATTGTGCATTATCCAAATAAATTGTGCAGTGATAAAAACTGTGAAACTTGCGAGTATTTAATTTTGCAATCCAAAAGAACTCTTATTAAAAACGTTTATTACTGATTTTGGTAATAAAAACGTAACAATATATATATATATATATATATATATATATATATATATATATATATTTATTTATAAACGGAACAACAAACTCTTATTTTAATCGTTTCGGCCTAACAGATCAACGATACTGATACTGCAACTTTACTACTGAACAGACATACAGACACTTGCTCTATGACTGCAGACTACTAACGGACGAAAGAGAAGACTAAGAACAAGATAATTGGTCAGTTAGGGAAAAACTTTTATTTTATAATCAAAGTAAACAATTAAAACAATTTGCTGAAGAAATGTATTACTTCCTGAAATATTTAAAACTGAAATGTAGTTAAATTAATTCATTATTAGTCATTGAAACCTAAATTTGTTTTTGTTTTCTTTTTTTTTTCTTTCTTTCTTTTTCTTACTGTTGTAAATAATTTTATTTTATTCATTTCTTACAAAAAATTATGTATCAAGCACATGTTTTGTACAAATTGTTGTACAGGGTGTGTGGTTAATAAACTCCCTTCCTGTAGGGTTACTTCAGAAAGGAAATAAATAAAAAATATATAAAATAAAATATATTTTATTTTCCACACACACATATATATATATATATATATATATATATATTTGTGATTGTTATTGTCGTGAGAGAATTGTTAAGAAAGAAAAATGTATAAACATTCTCAGGAACATTAGGAAATTTAAGAAAACTTAACGACCATATTAACTTTTTTTTAATGCAACCATATTATTTCTTTTGACCATATAAAGTTTTCTAATATAACCCAATGGCGTTTTGGTAAATGTCTGTGGCATCAATTTTCAAAATCTGTGTTTTTTACATTACCAGTTGTATGTCGCTTGTTCTCGTGTCGGAATGCCAACGGAACTATTCATATACGCACCAGAGTGTTATGTATCATAAAACATTACAATAATAAACACTATGTTCTTCAATATTTTTATAAATTATTAATCATACTAATATAATCCAATATTCATAGTTGACACGACAACGTCTGTCGCTTCAGCTAGTTCTAGTTGATTTTATTAAAACTTTTTCTATATTTAATTTAATACGAGTACAAGGAAGTGATATGATATCCACATCGGAATTTTATATAAACATGTAATATGATTCGAACCGTGTACTTGGTAACATAAACGTGGTGTTTACCTCTGAGTTGGTTGGGGATTTCATGCTGGCCAGAGGCACCGCCGAAGACTGGCCAACTTTAGTTAATACGTATATCGATTAAAGAGAGCGCTTCATTCAGACTTTTGCTCGCTTTCTATAATTTATTTCTGTTTACACTCTCATGATTAAGTGCCTCATAGTATTTCTGAATAATGAATTCTCCATATCTCAAAATGGCGGCTCTTCCATCTGGTTATCTATTTATGAGGAGTTAGCTATTTACATCCAGTGAAAGCCTATGTTGAATTAATAATCAACATTCAGAATGATTACTCTGGTTCTGAGTTAATCAATTTCGTATACACGTAGTTAATTAAATGAATTCTTGTAGGACTTCAAATTAAACTATAAATAGTGCCTAAATATCAAACGTATGACGGTGTTTATTTTTGCTGTGAAATAGAGAAATAGGATAAGGTATTTCTCTTTTTACCAAATTTCCATTTATCGAGTAGCTACTTCCGTAGTTCGTATGGAAAGAACTATAGATTAACAATTCAAAAACACCATTTGTTCATATTAAATACACCCAACATGATGTATGTGTGTGAGAACGTAATATACGTAATTACATTTGGGTCAAATAATACATGAGAATAAAAAATACTTGAAACCAGGCAAACAATTACAGGACAGAATCTCTGTTCGCCGAGTGTCGCGTAAGAAAAAAAAAAAACATAATTATAAGTAATAATAACTAAATGCATAAGGCTATGGTGGGCTCAGATAACAAAAGGAATGGAGAAGATAATATATTGCAAGGAAAGGATAGATATGTTGGATTTGTCTTACTTCTGCACCAACTGCACCTAGAAAAATGTCCGTCACGCAGGGGCTGCGTAAACTAAGCAGATTTCCCATGTGAAGTTTTACAATAGAGAGATCTGCATACTGGTAACACAATACCACCCTGATTAAATACAAACGGTAATGAGAAATCTTTCAGTTAATTAAAATAAATTCCCAACTGAAACGGCTTCTGAATTGTAAGAATAATTTATATTTTAATAACTTAAATTTTAGTAGTCCAAGAACTAAAGAAGGGGGGGGGGCGGATGAACAGAACGTATTTGCATAAATCTCACAAAGTAAGGAAGATACGGTAAGGTTAGAAACGACAAGTAAGGTTAGAAGGAGCTTTCACCTGAGCCGAGTAATGACGGAAATGGCCGACCTAATCCGAACTATACCCGATCACAGACTTCATAAAAATGCAAATATCTCGGTTAATATACAAGATAGAGCATAAATGCATATAACAATATTTATAGTAAATTTAGTTTTCAATAAGAATAGCTCTATACAATTTTTCGATCCGACGTAAAGTAACGGAGATATTTCGAAAATCCCCCTCTAAACCCCCCCCCCCTCCCACTGGTCCAATTTTAGCCGTTAACAAACTTGATCTTTCTTTTTACATAAAACTACTAAATATCGAGTTTTGTACCTATCAATCAAAAATTGCGATCGCGAGCGCGGTAACAGACATATATATATATATATATATATATATATATATATATATATATATATATATACAGTTTTGAACAGACTTCATTTTCGTCATCTACTAGGTAGGATCGATGGACGTTTGAAGAAAAATTTCGAAAATTTCGTCATGAGTACAACCTCAATAGCTGATTTCCCTTAAGGGAAATCTGCTAAAAGGCCAAGAAGGGTGAGAGAAAAGAAGAATTTAAAGGAAAATATTCAATGGAACATTTGGTATCTTACTAGTCTCCTGTGATTTCAACTAAGTTAGATATTCAAAGTAATAAGGGATATTAAAAATAATTCCAGCTATTATTAAATACACTTTTATTAATAAATAACAATAAATAAATTATATACAGATGATCTCTTTGCTTTTTACAATTCACATCGTTTCACAGGGTTGCTGTTGATAATTTAGACGAAATCCTCTTCCAGTGTTTGCTTGGCTCGAGACGAATGTCAGGATTAAAGGGCCGTTACTTTTGTCTGAAAGATAATAATCAAAAGAAGAAGAAATTAGTAGTGTATTATTACATACTCAAGGGAGGAAAAGTATAAACCGTAGGAAAAGCATTAATATCGAGAACCGATATTCATGAATTTTAATAAAAATTATATATATAATATGGTTTGAAACATGTTGCTTGGGGAGCACGAAGCTATTGTGTGCCCAACATAGAACTAACAGATAAAGGACAAGAGTCAGGCTGAGATAAAATTGCTAATTCCAAATTTTAATATAATGAATAATTGTATTATGTTTTGTGGAGTTTTATACCATATTGTTTATATATTTTGCAAACTTATATTATGTGTATTCATCTTTGTGTTGCAAAACGAAGAAACTTTAAAAAATGTTGACCTTACTGGTGGATTAACTAAAAAGAAAAATAATAAGATTAATGGGTCAGATATGACCCACTTTGTTGTTTATGTTCTTGAATATTGCCTTGACAGAGGGTTAATAGGATAAAAATATTGACGCTAGGTCTACATTATTTTTTATGGCTTCCCTGATGTTAAAAGAGATGCCTTTGTAATAATTAAATAAATTGATAGATTGATTGATATACCCAGGCTTTGGATGAAATATTTTCTACGATATTTGGACAAATCTTCCGGACAAAAAAATATTACATTTTTACGCCAACAATTTATTTATTATAGATAACAACTAAAAAGAAAAAACAGTTCACACCCTCCAAAGTATGCTCTGTAAAAGACTAAATCGAACTGACATAAATGGTATTAATGTAATAAGTATGTTAGGGGCTTAGGTTGGCCGTGTGAGTTAGGGCGTTGGTCTTTATCTCATGTGGTAGACCTAGAGTGACGAGTTCGCTTCCCGCCCTGAGCAGTGGGAGTTTATTTGGAGACGGACTCATTAAATAATAATAATAAGTTTGTTGGATATATTGTATAATTCTGACATAAATACATACCATAGACTGGAGCACTTTTTGTGAAATCGGGCTCAGAGGTGGCATCGTTGAATTTCTGGCCACACAATCTCACGCTGGCTATTGCTAGGAAGTCTTCGGGGCAGTTGAACACTTCTGCTCCAGCTTCTCCTTCAGGTACAGTCATATCGCCATCTGTAACAGGCAGGCCATGGTACACCAGCAACTCGGGCGAAAAGTAAGGAATTAACCAAATGTTTCAAATTCATAAAATATGAAGTTCTTATGGAACCCAAAGAGACTCATGAGGAATACAATTTCGGACGTATTGAGGGAATGAGATTTAGAAATTATTGAACCTATAATAAGTGAACTACCAGTCTTCAGAACCTGGAAAACGCTTAAAATCAACTTGATTTCAGCCTACGTTCCGTCAAAAAAGAATTTACTGCCACCAACTTCAAAGTATGATCTTTACCGATGACGTCAAAGCTGAGAAGTCATCTAGTGGATGCTCGTAGATTATTGGAAGCAAGGTAATGATGAAGTGCAGTTAAGCTCTGTATGTTCAGACTATAAGCCAAGCTATAAACGATATAGAACAACTGGAACGAGATCCATTTGTAATTACTACGAACACATACAGCTAACTACAAAGTCTTGCCACGGTGTCACCTCTGAGGCCTAGTAAAAGGTCAAATAAAAAACTTAGAGAAAAATATATCGCTTGTTTCGGTTTCCTCAAACATAGTTTGGGTTTCATAATGAAATGGGGGATTTGGAAGATTTTTGCGCTCGAGAAGATAAAACTACGGCAACCAACATCAGCCCAGAGGATTTCTCATAATTCAAAAGTGGAAGTCCGACTGGTCGAAGAAACATGAAAACAAACTGCGACAAATTAAAGAAATTACTGCACCCAGAAATACTGCAAGCAGAAAAATCCGAAAAGAGGACGTTGTTCTTGCCCGTATCCATGTTCGACATAGAAAATTAACACACAGTTATTTATTGAAAGGCTTCTTCCCAAACTATGCGATGGCTGTAATGCTTCTCTTACTGTTTCACATATTCTTAATTATGAAAAATACAATCTCCCAAGAACAGTATTGAATCTTAAACCAAGCTTAAGAGAACTTGGCAACGATGAAGAAATCAAAAGGCTTTTGGAATTTTTAATACAAACTCATTTGTTCCAGGAAATATAGATCCATCTACCGCTAATAACAATAGTACATGCGGCATATTGTAATGAATACATATATAATACATAAAATAAGTTATTCTCATGTAGAAGCAAATTAATTTCTCTTTTTTTGCTTTACATTATTACTGGTAAACTTAATAAATAAACAGGAATAGCATCATGTATGCTTTTCAAAAAACAAAAATTCTGGTATATAATTGAAACTAATGGTAGCAAAAAAGAATTTATATGACAAAGAAATTGTAGCTTGCTATTTAATTGAGTTATTCACATATTTCTCTCAAAGGAAATTATCTATTAAAGTTAAACTCATGACGATCCCCGAAAAATGCTTCCACCAATCCAATCTAGTCAAATTTTATATATGTACAAAAACTTCTTCCGGGTTGGACCGTGTCTTAATTTTCATCGTTGCCGAGCTTTCGCACATCGTGTGATGGCTTCTTCAGGGCTGAATAGAGAATGAGAGCATCTTGTAATCCAGTTGGTTTTATACCTACCGTGGTCCGGATCTCGGTCGGAGTCTGCCTTCCCATTGGTTGATTCTGTCTCCCGGGGCTGGGTCTACAGTGGTGCTTGGGCTTCGTGGTTGCTCACTGTTGGTGGGTGTCGGGATCCTCTTGTCGTGCAATGCTGGTATCCAGTTTTTACTTAGTCTGTATCCGTTTTCTCTGTTGATGTAGTTGGGATTTTTGGCAATTTCCATGGCTTCTCTTATCGTGCGTTTGTAGTAATTGTTTTCTCTGGCTAGGATCCTGGCGTCTTCGAATTGGATGTGGTGGTTAGTGTTATTGAAATGCTCTGCCAATGCCGACATCTCAGTGCGTCCGTGTTTAATATCTGCCACATGTTCCTTGAGGCGAGTTTCTATGGTTCTTCCTGTTCCCCCGATGTATGACCTCCCACAGGAGCATGGAATGCTGTCGATTCCTGAAGTCCTGAGTCCCAACTTATCCTTTGGTTTCGGAAGGATGTCGGCAATTTTCCTATCCGTGCCATAGGTTGTTCGTTTTGTGTCTCTTCAAAATTCTTGCTATCTTCTCCGTAGTGCCTTTAACAAACGGTAACGTCGCTTGTCCTTTTGTTTCTTCTTGTTCCTGTTTGGAGCGCTGTTTGTTTCTTTTCTTCAGAACCTTCTCAAATGTTTGGGGTTCGTACCCATTCTTTAGGAATGCCATCCTAAGGTGTCTTCTTTTCTTGGCCAGTTTGGAGGATTCAGAAAGTAGCTCGGCTCTGTTGAGAAGAGTATTAAGGATGACTTCTTTTTGTGCTGGGAGTTCGCATGCAGATATCTGTCAGTGTGCGTTGGTTTCCTGTAGACAGAGTGGCCGAGGTGGTGATCCTTCCTCTCAACAAGCACGTCCAGAAAGGGTAATCTTCCTTCTACTTCGAGTTCCATAGTGAACTGGATTTTCGTGTTTATACTATTCAGATGGTTCAGAAACTTCAATAGAGAATCACGGCTGTGTCTCCAGATGACAACCGTAGACCCAGCGCCGGGAGACAGAATCAACCAATGGGAAGGCAGGCTCCGACCGAGACCCGGACCACGGTAGGTATAAAACCAACTGGATTACAAGATGTTGTCATGCTCTACTCAGTCCTGAAGAAGCCATCACACGATGTGCGAAAGCTCGGCAACGATGAAAATTAAGACACGGTCCAACCCGGAATAAGTTTTTGTACAGACATTTGACGACCGTGGAAGCCTACGTGAACAAATTTTATATATTTACACCTGTTATAGCTCTCCTAGTTGACTCAATTTTTGTTTGATCTTTATGAAACTTGATGTTCAAACGCTTTAAATAAAACTAAAGATCAAATTCACTAATGCCCGGACCGGGCAAGAAGGAGTAGATGTTTAGAGAAGGGACAAATTGTAAATCCTTAAATCTCTGTTACTTAACGTCGGCCTAAAAAATATAGCTAACCTTGTTCCTAAAACCATATAATACCATCGTTACCCTGTAATTTCCGTTTAAGTCAAAAATTAACGGAGAAATTTAATTATTATCATTTTCAGTAAACCCCCCACTCCTTGTCACGCGATTTTCCATTTAAGCCATTATGTTACCTGCAATTTTATTTACAGTTTATGTTTCAAGTCTTGTTTACATACGGTAAAGTGTAATTACTATGAGCGAAATAGAGATTAGAATACCTTGATGATATCTCATCTGTGAATCATTTCTTTAATTTGAACCATACGTGACGAAATACTAATAATGGTGGGTAATGGCTTTGTTTCTATCCGTAATAAAATTCTTCTAAGGGATGTTTCGAAATTTTGTCTTGATCCTCAAGATTTAGTAAATAATACAAATACGTTGGCTGATTTTGGAGGGTAGTTCAAATGATAAGGAGAATTTCTTATTCTATGTTGTTCTCTGTTATATGGAAAATCTTAAGTTCTCTGGGGTACCTGACGAAAATCTTATTATTTTTATAGGACAATTTTACAATAATGTTATTTATTTCTTCCACTTTGTGCTCTAAGGCGAAATTGGGCTGGGCTATCTACAGGATACAACTCTTTTCTAGCCAGTGTGGCATAATGATTTTGTTACGGTCACTAAATAAATTCCAATTGCCCAAGCGTGAACCGAACTCGCCAAATCAGGTTTACCGTGTGAGATTAAGACCAACGCGTTGAATTACTTGACAAACCTGGGCCATGTATTAATGAACAACGTTGTATGAGTATGCTCATTTGTACAATAAATACCACTGTCATGAATAAAAAATTACGTGGAATATTTGGCATATTTATATCTGGGAGAGTAAATTTTAGATAATTGATTGGTATTTACCTAGATCGACATTGTTGATGTCAAACTCATACTCTTCGCCATTTTCTCCTATGTTTGTGTATTCCACTGAACACATCCCTGCAGATTTCTTAATGCACATAGCATAATTCATATTGTTCTGAAAAAGAGCAGAAAAAAATTAAATTATAGTTATAGTATTACAGTTTTTAAAGCCAAGGATCCAACATTGGGGGAATTTCGAAAATTCGAAATATCGAAAAATTGTGTAGATACAATCTTATTGCCAATTAAATTTACTATAAGTACTGTATACATTTATTCTCTATCTTCAATATTAACAGAGGTTTCATATGGTTAAAGCTATTGAAAAGCCTTTAAATATTTGCGATCTTAAAAAAACCGTTAATATCAGCGGTATTATGATGAATACATGCAAAAATGTAAGTGAAAATGTTAACAACGACCCAGGAAGTCACGACTATCAAAAAAAACATTGGTATGAACAATGTGAAGACCTTCCTAATTCTGTTCCCCGATACCTTGTTGTAAAGATACAAGATGAAGGTAAGACCTTTAATAATATCAGCCCTTTCGCCATACAAAAATGGATATGTTCATATTCCAAACAAATAAAAGTTAAAAAACTGAGAAAAGAAGGCCTTCTCCTATTAGACTGTCCAATCGAACAAATTGCCGTTAAAATTCTAAAAGCAAGCAAATACCTTTAATGGTCTTAAAATTACAGTCCAACCACACAAAACTATGAATTATTCAAAAGGTATAATTTATTGTGCTGAAATAAGAGATCTAGAGGAAGATGAAATCCTTGAAGAATTGAAAGGTGAAGGAGTTCTGCACATTCGGAGAATGAGAAACAACACGAAGAAATCGGCGCTATTTCTAGTAACGTTCAACTCCCCGAATATTCCAGAGCGCCTCCACATCGGCTATATGTCAGTGCCTGTTCGCATTTATATCCCATCGCCGCTCATCTGCTCACTTGCGGTTTACTGGGCCACCATAAATCATCGTGCAAGAGCCAACCAGTTTGCAGGAGATGCTCTAAATTGAAACACGATGACCCTTGCACTGAAACTAAGTGCTGTTTATGCCAAGGTGACCACCTTACCACCTCAAAAACGTGTCCCGTTTATGCTGAAGAATTTGAAATAAAAAGGAAGATGGTAATAAATAAACTAAGTTACCAAGAAGCTAAGAAAATGTATTTATACGAAAAAAACAGTTCGTACGCAACGAAAGTGAAAGGGAACCAACCTGATTCATCAGCTGTGAGCATGCTAACAGGTCTAATTGAAAAAATGAACAATAGATTAATGGTTTTAGAAAATTTCATTATGAACAAGTGCAGTGAACAAAATACTTTAAGCCCACCAGCAAGTGAAAATGATTGTACAACACCCATTACAGCTGATCATAACAAAAGTAATGTTAAAGCGAAAAAAAATGCTAAAACTAATGAAATTCTGGCATTAGACACGAAAAACGAAGCCAGGAAAGGAAGAAGCAGCAGTAAGAACAATGGGAATCAGAAAAATGTACTTAAAGGCAATCTCAGAGAGAAGAAAAGATGAATACTTGCATTATTTTGCCCCAATTACTATGGTTTTATTTTTATTTATTTTTTTCCATCGTTTTATTTTATTTTATTTTTTATTACCAATGTTCATTTTATTTGGTAATCCTTTAGTTGATCCCATTGTTTATCCATTTTACTGGTTATATATTCTGTCCTTTATAAGTTACAGTTCTCTTCTGTTATTAATTTTTAAATTTCTATAATTTTAGACACTACTGAATGATCTCTCTCATTCAATGGAATTTGAATGGTATTCAGAAACACATTGGGGACCTGAAGCGCTTACTGGAGGATAATCCAGAAATAGTTGCTATCCAAGAAACACACCTTACACCTGGTAAGGAATTCAGTATACATGGTTACACCACCTATAGAAAAGATTACTTCTTGGGAGGTAGAGCGTGCGGAGGGGTAGCTATATTTGTTAGAGATAACTCATATAGCGAACCCATACAGCTGAGAACAACACAGCAAGCAGTAGCAGTCTCAGTTCACGTTCCCTTCCGAGCTACAGTATGCTCCATTTATCTTCCACCAAAGGAACCTCTTGACTTACATGAAATACATACCTTACTGACACAATTACCAACTCCTTTGCTATTTTTAGGAGATGTAAACGCATTAAGCACAATGTGGAACTCTCCTGTAAGTAATAGGAAAGGAATACAGCTACAAAACATTTTTGAACACTTCGATTTAATTACACTTAATTCAAATTCTCTAACACATTTGTGCCCTCGGACTGGAACACTGACTAACATTGACATTTCTTTATCTTCTCCCTCTATCTTCAAACGCTTTTCATGGAGAGTTGATCAAGATTCCCATGGAAGTGATCACTTTCCAATACACATTTTAACTAACTCTTCTCACTCACTATTTCACAACATTTCAAGATTCAACACCAAAAAAGCTAATTGGAATACTTATCAGGATTACATTACTGAAAAGCTTAAGTCGGTTAACCCTCTCTAATGTTAGAAGCAGCTGAGATAAGTATTCCAAAAACTTCACGGACATACAAAAAACCTCCAGTTCCTTGGTGGAATGATGAATACAGAATTGCTGTAATGAACAGAAAAAGAGCTCTTAATTTATTCCGCCGAAATCCGTCTGACGTAAATCTCCTAGACTACAAAAGGAAAAAATCCAAAGCCCAATGGGTTATTAAGAATAGTAAAAGACAGATAAATTTTTTATCTAATATAAATCGACGCTTACCCGCAAAAGACATATGGACTAAAATTCACCAAATTACTCATAAAAAATACCGCAAACCAATTACAGGACTAGAACACAATAACAAGATCATTACCGACCAACAGACAATCACTAACATCTTAGGAGAACATTTCAGTAATGTATGCAGCTCCAAAAACTATACAATACAATTTTTCAGACACAAAACACTAACTGAAACAATGACTTGCCCCATTATTCCAACTTACCAACACCCACTAAATGATCCCTTCAGTTTCACAGAACTAAAACTTGCACTATCGACTGTAAAAATGACTTCACCAGGGCCCGACCTTATCACATATGATATGATAAAAAATCTACCAGAACAATGCTTACCATTTCTTCTTCACCTATTGAATGAGGTTTACACTAGGGGTACGTACCCTCACACCTGGAATGAGGCTATAGTTATACCAGTTCTAAAACCTGGGAAAAGCAAGAAACTAGTCACAAGCTATCGACCGATTTCATTGACAAATTCCCTTTGCAAAATCACAGAAAAGATGGCCAATAAAAGGCTTTTGTGGTTCTTAGACCATAAAAAACTGCTTTCTCCTTTTCAATGTGCATTTAAACCTGGGCATTCCACTATGCACCATATAGCACGGATGGAAAGCGAAATACTTAATGCATTCCTTGGAAACAAATTAATGTTAGTAATATCCCTCGATCTGGAGAAAAGCCTATGACTCTGTATGGAGAAGGCTTTTTCTCTCTCAGTTGATCGAATGGGGTGTCCAGGGAAACATTATAAGGTTCCTGGATAACTATCTGTCTGAACGATTTTTCAGAGTGAGGGTAGGTACCACTTTATCTGAAGCATTTCTTCAGGAGAATGGAGTGCCTCAAGGAGGTGTGCTGAGTACCACCTTGTTCAACATAGCTGTAAATTCTGTCATAAAGTATATCCCCCAAGAAGTATCTTACTGCCTGTATGCTGATGACCTTATCTTATACATCACTTACTCTTCATTAACATACGCACAAAACATCATACAGCACACTTTAAATGAACTTCAAAAATGGTGTTCTGTAACTGGGTTTAAGTTATCAATCGAAAAAACAAAGTATGCCATTTTCACCCGAAAAAGAAGTTACGAATGCCCACAATTAACACTCCACAACACTATTATAAATAAGACAGACGAACTTACATTTCTAGGACTTACATTTGACAGAAAACTCACATGGGTTCCCCTTTTAAAGGGCCTCATTAGTAAATGCAAGAAAAGCTTGGATTTATTAAGGGTACTTAGTAATTCTGCATGGGGAACTGACAGATGTTCTATGCTAACTTTTTATCGTGCTTATACCAGGTCATTGCTGGATTATGGCTGTATAGCATATTCATCAGCCAGTCCAAATACACTTAAAATGGAATGGCTACCACTTTTCCTTAAGCCTTTAATGCTGGTAATTCTCATGCAATGAGAGAACACTGCAAGTTTTTGTGACTCTTTACGGTAGGCAGTTTCTGTGGAAATCAAAATATCTTTCCAAGGGCACAACCGTAGCTCTTAGTTAAAGTAGCAATCGCCCAACTAATATGGTTGGAAAACAGTTTTTATTGTACAGCAAGCGTAAAGCCGGAATAATATGGAAGAAGCAGACTTAGAGCCACCTTCTCATAAACGGTGTAGGCTCAATAATTGCCGTAGAAATTCTGAAAAGAGTAAACATTTTTTAACAGGGCGTACTTACGTATATCTTAGCTATTCGATAATCCAAGTGAACATTTTAGGGAACAAAAAGAGAATAAGGTTAAACTCACCAAGTATGATCCAGTGCCTGGCGAATCGACGTAATTGAATGATTTGATGACTCCAGAGTTCTCGACGAAATGTTGGAGGCAACCTTTTGGGGCGAGAAGGCTGTCCGAGTCACAGAGCTGACTTACTTTCATCCTGAAGTGGTTCTTCGCCGGCGATATCACAGACACCATTATTGGTCCGTTCACTTCATCGACGTCAATGTGCACTACAATCAGGTTCATATTGTTATCTCCGAGTAATCACTGGTATTTGATAAACAATAAGTACATTACGATGTCTTGACTTTTTGACTTACTGTGCTGGCCAGAATTGCTCCCACAAATGATGGGCATGATGTTGTTGTTATTTTGACCGGTGATCAGGAGTCTGTCCGATATGCAGTTGCCATCAACTGGAGGCTCTAGCTATGCAACATATCGGATAGTTAAAAACCATAATTAATTAATTTGATAACTCGCATATCTATAAGCCCGTCACGCAGGGGCTGCCTAAACTAAGCGGATTTATCAAAATATCAGCTAATTATATACCTCGAGATTGTAGAAATCCAGTCGGATTTGCCTTGTGCACGGCTGCTTCTCGATGGTCAGCGTGCACGCACCTTGGGAAGTTCCTCCGACAAAGACACTCGCAGTTTTTGATGTCGTTTCTCCACATTGCACCTCCACTTTCAGTAAATAGAACAAATATTGAAATGGAATACATGAGTTTTAATATTCTATTGTGTAAAACAATAGGGCAGCTGAAACAATAGTGCTTATATTTTAGTTAAGGTACAAGAAATGCAAGAGGAAACCACCAAATGGTCTTGTGCGCCTCGAATTTTGTAAGTTTCGATGTTCGATTAAGGAGAGCACGTTGAAGAAAACAGCTGTAAGCCGTTTCCAAAGTAAAACGTTAACTTTTCTTTTTCGGATGGCATTATTGACCTTTGAGATCTGTTGCAGGAGCCGAGGGATTCGTGATCTTTACGTCGTGAGTGATCAATTCATCGTACAACCCCCGCTGTCCAAGGAGTACCTGGAATGTGTTGTCTCCAGTAGACTGACATTCTTGGATCTAAGAGAGTCACAATACAACCTTTAGTTATAAAGTATCCCGAGGGACTATCATATGTATATACTCGTTGGACTCCCGCTTAGCCAAAAGCACTGACACTACCGCTATCTGGTAGCGAACACGTGAGCTAATGTTCTCCCTTGGTGGGGTTCGAACCTGCACCTATTTCTACCTTCAGCCTGTTGACGGTAGTGGTAGGTGTACCCACGACTAACGTCTAAACCAAGCAATTACAATAGAAAAATAGCAAAAAAAAATCACTTATTAGGTTTGAATGATGTTACACGCTTTTAGCACTTTTATTAGATATTTCTAGCAGTTTAGTTATATTATATCTTTTTATTTGTGTGCTAAGTGTGTGCTTTTAAGTAATGACATTTCCCTTTTTTTTATGTGATATTTATTTCTATTTTTAGTTTTATTGTTCACATTTAACTTGTATTGTAATTTGGGTATTCATTCTTTTTTAGGCTAAGGATGTTGTTTTTGTACAAGTTCAATCATTTAAATACTGTTTGTTGCTTGATATTCACATAGTATTCATTAATGTAAACTGACACTGAAAATGGAGTTGTCACCATGTGCGCTATGTCACAATAAACGCATTGTAGAGGAAAACAGGCTTACTTTGTACAACCAGATTGCTAAGATAATGTTCTACTCAAGGTCAGTTTGATTAAAAATTAGTGAAAGAGAACCAAGTACTACCAAGTACAAAATAAATAAATAAAATATTAACTTACAAGTACAACAGACTCCGAACCCTCTCGCACACGGACCCTGTGAACTACCTCCCAATTGGTTGCACTCGTATTCATGGTAGCAGATCCCTCCTTCTCCGCAGTCTTCATTCCCGAACTTGACAATTGTAAATAAATTGAGAACTGGAAAAAAATAAAAAATAACTCACCTTTTCAATGGTATTAGCTGATTTCTCTTAATGGAAATCATCTATTGAGGTTGTGCACATGACACAATATTCGAAAAATTTCTTCAAATGTCCATCGATCTTACCCTGTTAGATGAGTTAGTTTTACCTTTATTATGCGAGATTCATGCATTATTGTGCGAATACGTCATCATTCAAGATTTTACGTTCTTATCTCGAAAATGTTTATATGATATTTACCACACTCGATATTTAACCGTTTCGGTCATCACTGAAGATCATATTTTTTATTGTCTGAAATCGTAATAGGAATTGGAGGAGGGGGTTTAGAGAGGGATTCGAAAATTCAAAAACTCTGTAATTATGAGTCGGATCGTAAAAAAAAGGCTATAGAACCAATCCTGTAAAAGTACTGACGCTCTACAGTTGTATGCATTTCTTTCGTAACTCAAATACTAAGCGAGTAATTCGTATATTCTTGCATTTAGTCAGAAAAGTCAGTGAAATGAGGCCTCTAGCGTGTCTTACTAGAACAGCAGCAGTTTCCGTAGCTGTTCGGCTCCCGTGAAATTGGTTTAGATACTCGTGTAAGCTTTTACTTTGTGAGATATATGCAAAAACGTTCTGTTGATCCCCCCCCCCTTTCTTTAGTTCTTGGACTACTAAAATTTGACTTATTAAAATATAAATTATTCTGATACTTTATAAATTGCAGTACTAGACATAGTAAATAGTTTGCAATAAAGTTAATATGTTATAATCAGTAATTCTTGTTCTGTCCAGTGCAGAATATGTCTTCTATTGGTTCAGCTCTGAGTGGATGGCAGATCTATTTGTTTCAATTCAGAAGCCGTTTCCCTTCGGAGTTTATTAAAATTAATTGAAAGATTTCTCATTACCCTTTGTATTTACTCACGGTGGTGTAACACCACTGGTGTTAAGTGTCACCAGTATGCAGATTTCTCTATTGTAAAACTTCACGTGGGATATCTGCTTGGTTTACGCAGCCCTTCCGAGGCGGATTTTTAAATAAGAGAGGGAATAAACGTACAAAAATAACTTAATGAATGAAATAATTTCATGTACCAGGAAAAAGTTGGTGGAGGACGATTTCATGGTACATGGTCTGTATGAGTACGGTAACTGCACCTTGCACTCGATAAGTAGTGCAGAGCAAGGCAACGGTGCAGTTCAGAATGGGTGTCGAGATGTTGACAACTCTAGGCAGGGTATTCAACATCTGGTCTATATTCAATGCGCTCTTATCTCCATTCGGGAGGAGAAATTTGCTTTATTTGCTCAATCTATGTATCTGATATAAAAATACATGTTAGAATGAGATGTCTATTAGAAAGAAGAGCCCGTCACGTAGGGGCTGCGTAAACTAAGCAGATTTCCATCTTGAAGATTAATAAGAGATAAACATACATACTGGTAACACAACACCACCATGAATATTAAGTGAATAAATACAAACGCTAATAAGAAATCTTTCCCCTAATCAAATTTTAGTAGTCCAAGAATTTAAATTGGTATTTAAGCTTCAAATAATGTGGTTTATTATATAACAGAGTATTGTTTATGTAACAAGAGTAGAAGTGGTGGTTTATTGAAGGCTGAAAACTGAAAAATGCAAATATCTCGGTTAATATTCAAGATAAAGAATAAATGTTCATAGTGCATTTAATTTGCAATAAGATTCATCATATACACGTTTTCAATCCGATTTATATTAACGGAGATATTTCGAATTTTCAAAATTCCCCCCTCTAAAGCCCTCTCCCCATGGTCTGATTTCAGCCGTTGACGAACTTGATCTTTCTTTTTTACACAAAACGACTAAATATCCAATTTGGTAACGATAAAAAAAAAAGTCTCGGATGTCCGTGGGACCAGAACTACAAAGAAAGAATCATGTACTTTTCATTCGGACTAGATTTAGTACATAACATTTTACCCAATTTGACAATTAATATTGTATTATATTATATTTTGTGTCCCTTCACAATATCAAAATGTCTGTTAATTTAATAAAACTGTTTCTAATTCACAATATTCCTGTTAGATTTTAAGTAAAAACTTGCAAATATTTTCTATTTTTCCTTACATCGTCGGATTGTATTTGAAAGCTAAATAATTCATCTATTCTGCATTGATG
This sequence comes from Riptortus pedestris, assembly GCA_019009955.1. Taxonomy (NCBI): domain Eukaryota; kingdom Metazoa; phylum Arthropoda; class Insecta; order Hemiptera; family Alydidae; genus Riptortus; species Riptortus pedestris. The sequence continues at coordinate 18,875,920 of CM032232.1, forward strand.
ATCTCCTTGGTTTTAACACAAAACAAAACAAATATCCTTAAATACATAATCAGACACTGCTGTGCTATTACAACAATTAAAAGTGTGTCTAGGAAAAGACAGTTTGTATAAGTAATCAAGCTGTTGATATTATCTTCGGCAGAGTTTATTATAGATTAGTAGCAAGAATAATCAGTCAATAAATAAAAGGATCAATAAAGCCTAACCTTGGAAAAAGTATTTGCTATGATGGACATTCCAGTTAAAGCCAAAGATATATAAGAAAGTCCGTCACGCAGGGGCTGTGTTAACTAAGCAGATTTTGCACGTTCGCCACGTATTTGCATTTATCTCAAAATGTAAATGTTCAATGAAAACAGTATTTGGTATTTAGGCTTCAAGTAATTGCTTCATAGTATAACAGTTTATTGTTAATATGACATGAGTAGGAGTGGGGTTTACTAAAATCCGAATAGTAAAATATGCAAATATCTCGGTTAATAACCATGATAATGAAAAAACGTGCATAATAACATTTATAGAACATTACATATACAATAATATTGATCCTTACAACTCTCCAATCCGACGCATAATAACAGAGACATTTCATGACATCATCAATTGAGATTTTACGTTCTTAAGATTAAGGCGTTATGTTAAATACTAAAGATCATATTTTTTATTGGTTGATATCGGACCAGGAGTGGGGGGGGGGAAGGGAGTAGATTGGATAGAATTCGAAAAATTTAAAAAAATCCGTTTGTGAAATTTTATAGAAGCAATTTTGTTAATCTATTGATGGTATACAATTGATGTTCTATACATTTTTTCATAATTTCAATATTAAGCGAGTTATTTCTTGTTTTCAGTCTTTAGTAAACACCCACTTCTATTTCTCATATTTTGGCTTAGAAGTAGAGAATATGTGGTGAGATGGGAGTACCAGTCTCTCATTAACTATTGTGGGAAATCTGCTTAGTTTACGCAGACACTGCGTGATAGAATTTTTATTTCTTTTAAATAAACACTTGAAGACGCCACTGATGTGGTGAAACGGGAAAAATTAATGGAAAATTTAAAATGTCCGTCATGTAGAGTCTGCGTAAACTAAGCAGAAAAATCATAATATCTCCATTATAATGAGTCGGATCCAAATATTATAAAGGACCAATCTTATTCCAAAATGCAATGTTCTATAAATGTTGTTATGTACGTTTTTTTCACTATGATGATTATTAACGGAGATATTTGCATTTTTCTGTTTTCGGCCTTCAATAAACCCCCACTCCTCCTCATGTCATATTAACAATAAGCTGTTATATTATGAAGCATTTTATTTTAAGCATAAATACCAAATATTGTTCTCATTGAACATTTAATAAAGATAAATGCAAATACGTGTCGCTCGTGGGGAATGCCAGTTAACGCAGCCCCTGCGTGACGGACTTTTTCTGGATACGATGTCCAGGAAAGAAATTCTTAATGAGCAAGTTCTAATGTGAGTAGACCATGTAATAAAGAAAATGACTTACATTTTGGATCTTTGGGGGAGACATTGTGAGGTATGGTGTTGTTCGTCATTCCTATAGGTTTCTTTCGCCTCCTTCGCTTCTTCACCACTTTCTTTCTTGGTTCGGACGACTCGTTGAACTTATGGGCGGATGAGTCCGATATGAGCACGTAGCCATCGTCCTCTTCCTGTTCCTCAGCAAGGGATACATCCGGGTCCGGAGGTAGGAACACCGTCCTCTCCAGATTGCCATGCTGATCGGTGAGCCTGAGCACCCTCATCTCCCTGGAAGAGGGGAGGCAGACCCCCAGACACACTATCCAGGCGTGGAGCAGCGCTGCCTTCTCCAGCAGATACATCACTGCATCTCTCCATACTCGTCACCGGCTCCTATATCTCCTACGGTCGTCTCACATTCCCCGCTCTAGTTCCTCCCGCTCTGCTCCGTCTCCAGGACCGCGGGCGAAAGTAAAATTTAATGCTATTATCCTACCATTACTTTTTGGACAATCGCGCTGCCTTTTCCAGTCGTGTTCCACGAATGCGGAAACCACCGAATCGTTAGTCGAATACGCGGAGAGAGTAATAATCTCTTTTTGGTAAACGGAGAAAGAAAGTTAAACCACTTCTAGTCAATTATTCCAGTGTTGGTTCCTTACTTTCAATGTTTAAAAGTCCGCCACTCAGTGGCTAAGTAAACTAAGCAGATTTCCAGCACTTGCATTTATCTCAAAAAGTAACAGTTCAATGAGAACAATATTTGGTATTTAATAATATGCGTCACAATATAACAGCTTATTGTTAATGTGACATGAGTAGGAGTGGGGGTTTACTGAAGGTTGAAAACTAAAAAATGCAAATATCTCCGTTAATACTAAAGATAGAGAAAAAATGTATATCTACTAAAAATACTACATGTTAGGGAAAAAAGTATGACTAACAATAAATTTTTACCCATGATTGATAATGAATAAAGTGATATATTGTTAACAATTTCTGAGGTGCATTCTACTAAATTGTAATATTGGGAAAAGGAACTTCCAGCTGGCTTCTTTCTATGGGGCAGAAGGTACAACTGACACCAAAATGTTCAGTTAGTTTCTTCATTTAGGGCTATGAATCTGGGCACCAATGAATTGATAAAAGTACAACCTCTAAGTCATTTACGATTTGGCGAATGTCATCGCACCACATCTACGAAATCTTACGAGTACACTGATCCTTCTCGTCGGGAACGGTAAGTTTTAAAATGTCTACCACCTTCAGATTTTCCCGGCTGAAACCCACTGAAGATAAACTAGGCGGAAGTATTGAAATTCCCAGCCTCAATTATTCATACAAGTTAAAAGAAATTATTAAGCCAAGATATAGTATTAAAAAATACAACCCCTTAAGTACATCGGTCTTAATTATAGTCTTTTAAATTTAATCAAGTCAGTTATTTTGTGTATGTATAAATTTATTTCGCAATAAAATAAATGATTCATTTGAATGGATTTAAATGTTATTTTACATAGCATATAACGGGTTATTTCATTGAACATTTTATTTCTATTTCATACCTCCATCAAAAGTGTATAATGTAAGGTAAATACCTGTTTGTAGAATGACCTTCCTTGACCTGACAAGTTTCGTCATTTCCTAATCAGGTTTCAATTTTGTAACCTGCAAGGAGTTAGAAAAGAACAAATTGATGGGACTGATGAGGCAATGTCTCTGGAGCATCCCATCCTAGGTTCACTATTTTTGTTGTCATGCTGGAACACAAGTCCTCCACATCCTGGAGGTTTCTGCTTTACTGCTTCATTCTTTCAGTTTTATTGCTTGTACGTAATTTTTTCTCTTATTTTTCTGAAGGCATTATAGACCTTAGTGAGGCCATCAGCCCTGAGCTGATGTGATCCGAGTTTTAGTCAGAGTTATCAACTTGACGCATAATCCCCATTAACCAAGGATGACCTGGAGTGAGTGTCTCCAGTAGACTAAGGAGTCTCATCGTCCAGGGAGTTGGATGGTGGTCAACATTTTTCATACAGAAAGGCTGTCAGTCTGAGTTACTCACTAGACTCCCAATATTCCTGAACCACCTCGAGACTAGCACACTCTGGTAGCATGCCGGTTTCTATCTCTGAGGTGACCCATTCAAGTACTGATCATGCTTGATGTTACTTGACTTCAATTATCTGAAGTTAGACACTATTGCTGTTCTATTAGTGTCCTTTTTATTATTTGTAGAAAGTGTGTTAATTATTTGTACGTTTTTTATTATTTTTCACCCTCCAGATGATGGACAGTGATGAATGCAGATCAATTGAGCACAGAGAAAGGTGACCGAGGATTTATTTTCTCACTTTCAGAGTTCTACCTCCATCATAAGTTATATATGGCCATTCTCTCTGGTATGAGACCCTATATATAACTGTTGGTCTCAAGACTGTCTCGTTTATATGCATTTTTGCATTTCTGGAGTGACTTTTGAAGTTGACGTGCTTTTGTAGGAGATAGAAGCAACCGTCTCCTTCAACCATTGTGGCTTTTATATTTGTATCCATACTCTTTGTCTCTATTACTATTTCTCCCAGCTACTTAAATGTGCTTCAACTAAGAAATGTAAACTCTCCCAATTGGTCAGGCCCAAACTTCTCAGTCGATCTAGAGGTTTTCATATACTTAGTCTTTTCTAAAGTTATTTTGAGCCATAGATTTTCCGCTGGTCTTGGATGTTCACAGACACACGCACACATGCTTACCCCCCCCCCCCCCTCCCACAAACACACACAGCAGTGAAATAAAGTGGGGTGAAATGAAAAAGGACCTCCTTTGGTCCTGAAGCTTACATTCAGTCTCGGAGAGATATAAATAACATAATATTGAAGTTTATATTTTTATTAAGTTTCACATGAACTGTTATCTATTTACACTTTAATTATTATATTGGCACATTTATATGTACAAGATCCATTAAATATTTAGTATAAACTATTAAAATTCACAACATAAAAGTAACTGTAACAAATAATTGCTCACATATATATTATAAATTAATATGTATACATGTAAATATACATACATACATATATGATGTATTTGTATTGTTAATATACATGGACAACTACAAACAGTTTATACATTTAATACAAAAAACATTTAACAATCAGCATGCTATAAAAAAATTGTTAGATTCAATTGTAAAATAACATGTAATCTTTAATGTCTAAAACTTTGGAGGACAAATATTAAGAAAAATATTTGTTAAAAGATCTTTACTTGATGATATACAAAATCAGGGAAATTATTTTTGACTTATTAAACATAACTAGAAACATGTTTCCACTCCAATATTAAACAAAAAAAAACAAAGAAAAAAAATTGGCATTCTCTTTAATGCCAGACTGTTAGAATGACTCTGTTATTTGAGAGATCTTTGAAACAATGAATTCCACACATTTGAAACATTCAGTCAGAACCATTTTTTTCCGTTTCCAATGTGGAAAAACTGATGGTTGATGTATGTTGGAAAATTACTTATAATTAATTCTAAGGTTTCTAATGAAATTAAAAATTATATGTGCAATTAAGGAAAACAAAAGTGCATTTTTGAACCACTCTTAGAATTTATTACATTGTAAACTTTACAAATAAGGAAGCTTTTGTTTCAAGTTATCAAATTTAAGTATTTACTTAATTTATGTTTTTTGTTATATATATCCTGTTTTGTTTAGTGTCATGAAACAAGTGAAATTATTTCTTTAAATGCTAGGGGTTTAAATACTTTATGTGGCTAATAGCCCTTCTCTTTGATACATAAATTAATAACTATCATGGTTCTCAGTTCTGATATTACTCACTATTCTTTGTATTTTTTGATCTGGCATTAAACAGAAAATTGATGAGATCTTTAAAAGTTCTTCATATTTTTAATGAAGTATCAGTAATAAAATATCTTCTATAAAAACAACAAAAATGTTGTACAACTATTCCTATTTAAAAATGTATTAGTCTTATTTAAAGAAAAAAAAAATAGTTTGTCTGAGTAAAAAAAAAAAAAAAATATAAGAAGACAGAAAAGATTAAAGTGTTCTAGTTTTCATTTATATGAGAGTTTTAATTAATAAAGAGTTTTTGTTTTGCAACAACAGCATATTTTTCGAAGAATAGAAGAAATTTCCTCCCAAGGAAATGCATTACATCTAACACCGATATGAGGGAACAATTATATTACTCATCTTGAGTGTGAAAATGTTTCATACAGGAATATTAGTTGACACATATTACTTTTGAAATACACTTAAGGATTATGAATTTCAGATACAAAGATACAATGATTCTTTATTTTAATTTGGTGAAGAATACATATGGAATATTAAGAATTGTTAAATGGATCATGATAATAGCTATTAAATATATTAGAACACATTTAGGGGGCAACATTGTTTCTGGAATGGGCAGAAAACAATTATGTGTAATAATATGTTTATTAGGAAATGAATAAAAAAAAGTTCACGATTAGCTAAGGTTGTAATTGGAAATAGATTAGTTAGATGAAAAAAACTCTTCAGGAAAACTGTACTTAGTCATTAGGGGAAAGTCATGTCTGTTTTTTTCCCCCCCAACTAAATGAAAACAGATATAAAATATTTAAAATTATAATTTAGTACGCTGAATGTACAAAATTATTTTGGAATAAAAATCTTTTATAATAGAAACTGAATAAAGGTGGAATACGTTTTCATGGGTTTCTTTTATTATTTTTATTTTAAAATGTCAGATTCTGGTCTGGAGTGGATTTTTTTCCTGATGTTTTAATTTTTGAATTGTCTGATGGAGAGAATAGGGGGAATGACAGCTTTCTGCTCAAGGGAAATCACTGGGTGGAAACATCACTTATTTATTTATGGTAGTAAATATCATTTATTTCCTTGTTTAAGAGGAAATCATCATTGTCATTAACCTAAAAAAGTACAATATTAAAATCATTCAGGAATTTTCCAACCATTTTTTAAATCAGGATGGAACAGGTGGGCGAACAAGAATTGTCAGGGATGTAGAATTTACCTCACAGATAGGGCATGTGGTTTCTCTATGTTGTTTCAAAGGAAAATACTGAAAATAACGTTGGTAGATCAAGTTTTAATTTGTGAATAAAAAATAGTCTTCAATAGTAAAAACAAAAAAAAAAATCTATTGGCATAATAATAATGAATGGGATTGTAGGAGTTTATAACTTATTTTAGTTTGAAAAATCCAACAGAGGACACCATAACACAAAGAACCTTATTATTCTCAACAAGGTAATATTAGGATATAAAGAGCTACATAAAAATATTTTTCTAAACCATTGGAAGGATATTGTATCATTTGTGTTTAGGCCATAGAGAGTAACCCTTACAATTCAAACTCTTGCAATGTGAAGAAAAGTATTTCTGATATCATTTATTACATGAAAATGAAGGATTCACATAGTTGTATAGTAAATTTAAAGATTTTTCTACTAAGTTATGTATTGTACCTTTATTCTAATTTGCTTAGAGAAAATGAAAGTATTGAAAGAAAATTTCTATTTTGGAGATTTTGTGGATTTCCATCAATGAACAATAGCTTGAAATGTTTGACAAAAAAGGATCTTTGGATAATTCACAATTATTGTTACCATTGTGCTATTGTAGTTGAAGGAAAACACTCTTTCATACTCAGATACTTTTATATCATACGATTATGAAATTATGGTAAACAAATTAGAACATTTTTCAACTCTGTGTTCTTATGTACATGTTCATCAGACCTTTCTTACGAATGAATAACCATTCCTACATATGCCATTAAATTATTGGAGAAAAGGTGATTTCAGGCAAGAAGATTGAAGAAATCAAAAGTAGAAAATAGTTATTATATTCATAATTTCTCCTTTCTTAAATACAAGACCAACAATTCCCTGTTGGATTTCAATTCAAATAGAGTATTAAGTAAAGGAGTATAAATTGATATTTGATTAACAATGTAGTGAAATAAATTGTTATGAATTAAAGAATTAAACAATCCATTCAAACACAAGTAAAATAAGTATTATATCACTGTCTCTATGTGAATATCATACCTTCTCCTCCCACATTCATCCCAATAGTTTTAAAACTTATTCAAAATGTTTTAGCAGCTAAAACAGCTTACCTTACCATGTCTTTCATATTTATTTACAAAACTTGGATGATGACACATTTACACGTCAGATTTAAACTATTTTATATGAGTAACAAATCACATTTTGATGATACGAATATATCAATTTGGGGTAGTTATTTAGAAGTTGTTGGGTTTAACAAATAAACTTATTGTCCATTAGTCGTTCATAATCAAGTTTAAAATTTAGTAAACAAATAAAGTAAAAAAATTAAGAATGAGCCATGCAAAGAGGTTTGGGTAAAAAGGGTTATTATTACAATAAATCCTTACCAACCTGACTCTTAGTAATTTAAAAGTATTGAATTTCTGTAACTTATGCCTACTCTTACTGAACACAATCGGTCTTTGCCTTAATCTATTAATATCAGAAAAATATGTTACTTGTCCTCCAAATATCTCTAAAAAATAAATTAATATTAAAATCATATAATTATATTCTTATAAACAGTTCTCTTTACAAAAATAAATTTTTGTCAGTTAGATACTTCTCTACTAAAAGGAAATTCCCAATTTCTTTAGAAGGATATTCTCACTTGGCCTTTTTTTATACAAAAAAAATTGAGCATATTCAAAAGCAATATATATATATAGTCCAGACATTGCATTTAAATTGATAAATCTATAATAATTTATAGTCATTGAGGAGGAACCACTATCATCAGTATTGTTTAACCTTTCCTTAAAAATTTAGTTTATTGGCCCTGGTAAAAAGTTTAAAAAGTTAAAATATTTATGACTATGATATTGTATGTTTAGTCTTTTCAGTGAAATATTCACCTCATTATTTCTCCGACAATATCTGTTAATTTGAGCTATTTCATGTAGATTATTTTTTTTAATTTCATGGAGATCACCACCCCCCCCCCTTTCAATATAAGCCAGGATTAAAGGAATTAACTTTTATTGATGTGTGATTTACTTTTGTCGAAAGTTCTGAATTTGGTAGTAATCACTAAAACATTTAACACAAACTATATATATAATGATAAGTAAAAAAAAATTATTATTTTTCAGCTGGAGTTGACAACACACTGTGAGCAAAAATTAAAATAATGGGACTACTTGAATTTCTGTTCTTGGCTTTTTACATCATTTTTGTATTTGGCTGAGAATTATTGGCAAACACGGTTAAATCTAAGTACCTCCACTTGATTTATTAACCCTTTCCTTGTGCCAGGAAAGGGTTAAATTTGGCATAGCACTTTCAGAGTTTATGCCCTATCATCCATGCCCAGCTATAATTGGTTAGCTTGGACTCAGTGCCCCTTCACACTTGAGTCTACACTGAAAAACGATATCCAAGTCCAATCTAATCACAGCTGAGCATTGGTTATGGGTCATAGGCCCTGAAATTATTATTTTTTCTTTTTTTAACCACCCGTCTCCAGTAACCCTGGAAAAGGGCAGTTATTTGGTCTAGGGACTGCTCTGTAGCATTCCTCCCATCATATTGATTCCCTTGCTTTTATTGTATTTTTTTTAAGCATTGTTAACATATTGTTATAGGAAAAGGATGGAGTAAATATGATGAAGAATAATTGAAACATTTAAGTAAATAAATTAAAGACAATATAAATATAAGATAATTGGACAAATAAAATTAAAAAAAAATAATTATAGTGGCATTGATAATAAGGAAAATGGAGAACAGATAATTTTTGTTGCAAATTGGTCAACTTGTTTTAAAAATTTAGGTTAATTTTTCTTAGTTTAAAGGCCAATATTTTATTCATCCTAAGTACTTGTCTAGTGTAATTAAGTCAACGGCAGTTATAAAGGAGGAGTCTGTAAGTTTGAATAGATGGTTTGTCACATAGGCAAGAGTCAGTCCAAAACTGTTTAGGTAGTTTTAAGATCCATGTGATCAGTATGTGTATTTAAACTGGCTAGTTTCATGTTTGATTTCACTTTGTTTGTTAGTCAAATCTTAATTCTGTTATGAAAGCTTTTAATGGTCATCTCTTTTCGGTGTCAGTCTACTCGCATTGTCATTTTGTCAGCATCTCTTTTAGTAATGGATTTTTAACAATAGGTAAACAAGTGAGGGAGTAACTGATTAGAATCTGACCTCTAGATACTTTGGATTTGACATCCTGATAGTACAAGGCGAATTAAATAAAAAAAAGAAAAGCTATTAAGCAGTGGAACTGATGTTTAAACATGATCATCAATTTGCGCCCCCACCGGCTGGCCATAATATAGATATATAGAATTACTGGTCGCTCTGCCTTTTTGTACTATTTGATAAATCCTCACCATATCTGCCTCTTTGGCCATTGAAGACTTGATGTAATTACAGGATTATGTTTTTTTTTTTAAAAAATAAAGTATTGAATAGTACCTTTGTGTTATATGCAAGGATGCTTTAATGTTATGAATATTAATAAAAAATATAATTTTTATTTCTAAAACATACATGGATTTCCTTCTTAGTAGAGAAGTGGTCAAATAACTTTCAATAAATTTTAATTTTTACTCTGAAATAAAGCAATTTTTTCCCCTTATAAATCTAATATTTCAGTTTCACTTTTAAATAACCACCATAACTATAATATTGCATTATGGATATTAGTAACATTATAGTATATTGAGTTACATATAGCTTTAGCTCTCTAAATAGCAGATTAATGAGTTCAAAACAGTTTAGTTATGGTCTACATTTATTTTAAACTTTGCTTATAATATATAACTTTTATGTATAATATCTTCACAGGTCAATATAACTTTGTGTATGTCAAATACACTCAAACTTAGTTACCTTATATAAAAAAATACATTAATGGCTCATATAAATACTACACTTATCTCTTTCTATTTTTTTTTTTTTTTTTTTTTTTAATTTTCTTTTCTTACATTATAAGGAATAGTAAAAGCATTCTTTTTAAAGTTTTATGTTTCCTAATTTTTAAATAACTTTTCAAAAAGGTTATTTACAAATATTAATCCTAAATATCCTAATTAATGTGAGTGATAGAAGATGTTCAAGAATGTACGTCCATATATCTTTTCATTATTTCTTTCTTATGATTGCTAAGTGTAAAAATTCTAATCAGCCAGCCTTATTGATGTTTTTCCTTGGAAAACGTTGCAAGAAATTAGCTTTTTGGTTGGGGTTTTTTATAATGAGAACGGAATGTCAAATCATTTAATAACCTTCCAAATATATAAAAATCTGCAAAATCTTTTCATAACTAATTCCTAAGTTGTAGTTAGTGTGGTTATTAAGATTAAAGAATTCCTCTACCATTTGGTCATTTTTGAAAAAAATTATATGAACTTTAAAAACTTTGTATGTTTTTGGTGAACAAATATTGGAGAAGGTTATTTCAAAAAAGTGTTTATAAATTATCTCTGGCAACTGAATCAAGACTAGTGTTGTACTTTATCTTTTTAATATTATGGTTAGTCCATTTACATGAAATTACATCTAGCTCATAAGCAAACTATCTGTTTGCATTTATGCAGTTTGTGACACCTCTGAAACCAGCAGTTCTGAATTATATTTTACTTTCGGAAGTTACCATTATTGATTTCATCGATCGCTTAAACACATAAAAAGGGTTAACAAATACTTGAACATCCTCTATACTACTTGTGTATCTAATTCTGCCATTTCCACACAGAATGCGTGTTCAATGTGTTATTTCAACAACAATAATCGGGTACAGTCGTGCAGCTTTGAAATACATGAAAAACACTGCAAACACATTCATTTTTATACAGTCTGATATACTATGGAATGGTATAATAGCGTTAATATTTGCATTTTGAGCAAAATTAAAATTATTTACTTTTCTCAGAAAAATACAAACGCTCCCCCTAGATTAGTATTTACAATCTATACACATAACACACATGGGATACACTTATTCCCCTAGTGTTTCTTGTAACTAATATTTTAAATGGGAACCAAAATGATTTTAGAATTAATGAACACATTTAAACTAACAAAAAAATGAATGCACTACTACAAAAATATTTTAGGAAGTAAATTCACAATCACGTCCATATTTTACATATTTAAATAGTTTTATATTAAATGTCGTCAATTTTAAATAAGTTGCAGAAACCAGAAGAATCATTACATAATTTAAATTCTCTCAGAGAAAACTGGGTAAAATAAATATGTTCATTACGATGAGTATACAAAATTAATGCTAATTCTGTACAATAATTTCATTATTATCTTTTCTTTTATTTATTTTTCTAATTTAATGTCATTTTTTAATAATTCTAGATTTGGTGTATTTATAAATTTGACTGTACATGTGATTATTAACCATTTTAGGTTTCCTAAGGAAATACCTTTTTTAAATATATGTATTTCTAACTGTACAGCTTGTATTTAAAATACATCAAGAACTCTATATTTAATAAAAATTGAAATTCATTTAGATAGATTTGCTTTAAATGTTCTTACAACAAAAATTTTATTTGTAAATGTTATTTAAAATTTGATCTTTTTAATTCAAATATCATTTTAGTTAATTAATTAAAATCATCATCTTTTTAATTGCAAGTAAAATGCAAAGAAAGAATTATACATCATGGCAAATGCTCCAATTTTAACTTGTATACAATTTAATTTAGAATTTTATGTTAGCATTAATTTTTAATACAAATAAATTTGTTAATTAATGCCTTAATGCTTCACACTGTGATTTCATAATGGTGATATTAATCAATACAATGAATTTGATTTAAAATTAATTCATCAGTTATAAACCTTCTTGTTTGATCTGAATTGAGTAAAAGTTTATAGTCCTAATTTGCCCAACCCATTAGTTAGAGTGATAAGATATTATTTGAATATTGGTTTGTGAATTTAGTGGCAGCTTGGAAAGTGCCTTGCAAGGGTTTACAGGATAAGAGTTAATTTATGCAAGGCTTATTACTGATTAGTGTTCATCTTGCAAAAGTGCTAGAGGCCTGTGCTCCATTATATCGATAAAAGTTCAGTATCTATAGTAGTAGTTCGAGTATCTGGGTTTGAATAGTTTGAATTTAAAATTGTGGAGTTTATTAAAGATTTTAGAAATATGATAAAGATTATAATTTATCATGGGGAATTAAATAACTCGACTGCGACATTACAGAACTATGGACGGCTCCGATGGAGGAATTATTTTTTTCTGCTTGAATAAAAATTGCTTGTAATAACCCATTAAAAAGCAACACTTAGCTCAGAACCCCCTTTTCAGACCGCATCTCTGCCATGGCCACATTTTAATCATTTATATTATCTTATTTAAAAAAAAATAAATTAAATAACCATACGTTTCTTTTGGAAACCCCATCATTTATTTTTCCAAATTAATAAATTATTATAAATTACTATTGGTAGCATTATTACTAATGAAAAAAGAAATTATAGAATCATGTGTATTTTTTTACAAACAGAGATGTACTTTCTTATTATGATTAATTTCTCTACTGTTTCTTTACAATAATACAGTTTTTGTTATACTACAAAATGAATCATAGTTTTTTTTTTTCAAAAAGGTAAATGCTTTATATAGTACCTGCTGAAATCGAAGGATTCACAATCAGAGTTTTTATGTGAGTTAGTGATCAACAAAATGTCAAAAGTGAATCCTATGGAGTGAATGTGTAATTCTGTTTCTCAATTACTAATAGAAAAAAAATATATTCCCTGAAAATTAATAATTGGGCTGTTGACATTTCCTTTTGGGCCCTTTGCATTGACTGATAGCACATTAGGAAATCACAGTATATCATTCAACTGCATAATGATGTTAAGAATAATATTTTCTTTTTAATTTTTATTCCATATAGTAAAATAAATTTCAACAATTATTCTCTCTCTTTTGTTCTACATTAATTTATTTTTACACAATGTATAGATACTATAATATTTAAATTAATGGTAAGTTATTTTCGAAATAATATTTATATTTTGGTAGTATACTTTCTTGGGTTTCAATAATATTTATTATTATTATTGAATTAATTTTGGTTTTCAAATTAACTTAATTTTATCTATTTTTTAACTAATATATCATCTTATTTAAGAAATGTTCTTCTTTCTCTGTTTCGCATAAATACTACTTATTTTATTTATTGGTTTAAGAAAGAAAGATATAGGTACCACTAATTTTTTTTTTTTTTGGGTAAATTACAACATCGATAAATGGTTTCAGAATCATTGTATCTCTGTGCAAAATATTATTGAAAATATTTATTAATTTTAAGTATTCTTTATATCAATTTTTAAAGATAACATTCAATATACAGGCACATATATATGTATATAAATTTATATAAATACATGATATAAGACTTGAGCGGTTATCTATAAGCTTATATCTATGAAACAGCTAGACATTTATTAATAAACATGACTTATAAAAAACCTGAATTTTCCCAATCTTTTGCTAAAAGTCAAATTAAAAAGCTAGAAAAACATTCAAAAATATAAATGAAATTTAAAGCTTCCAATCTTGGACATTGGCGAAACCAATCCAAGATATTTAATTTATTAAAGCGTTTGTATTCAACGTTCATTGAGGTTTATTGAATCCCTCTTTAAAATGGTATATAAATAATTATATATTTATTTTTCTATTTACATAACAACACTTATAACAGGATGAATATACAATAAAATGTACAATATACCATTTCTATAAAATCACATTTCCCTAAAATATAGTTGATATTTTCAAAAAATAACAAGAGTAACATGATACACTTTTATTATCTTTTAACTTACAGATCCGGGCCTTAGGATGTCTCATTAATGTTTTAAATTTACATATATTTACTCCAGAAGGTATTTACATATACATAAAAGATATTGGAAAATCACAAATTTGTTTAAAAAGAGCAGGGCTCAGTTTACTCTTCAAATCTCAAACAGCAAATAATGTTGTAAGAATTTTTTACCTTAAAGTTCCAATCTATATAACAAATTACAACTAATCATCTATAGAATAATTATAATAATAAAAAAATTAAACAACAATGGCAACTTAAACATTCAAAACTAAATATGTCAAAAATGGTTAAAGATTTTGGAATGTGAAAAAAGATTCAAAAAACAGAGAAAATTTCCAGTTTATGTGTGTATATTTTATTTGTATGGCACATTTTAAAATATTAGACAAAATAAAATGCAGAGTATCTTAGCATAAATCCTCTCGTTGGATTGCACTTTACTTTATGTAAAGATTTCTGGCAAGATTTAAAAAAAATGATCTTTTCTGGAATTTACTATAAATTTAGTCTTGATTACAGAAGTTAGTATTAGTACTTCACTTAACAATAATTGTTTCAAAAACTGTTAAGAGATATATACTGGACAATTTTTTCAATATGAAATACAACCATTTTATTTCATATAAGTATTTTGGTTTTAGGAATATATACATCTAGGCATGCAAATAACTTTTGGAAAAAGTTGTGCTTTATTTCGGTGTTGGACCAAAAATACCGATGTATTTAAATCAACAAATTTATTTTAATGTGCTTTTGTGTGCTAGTTAAAAGCACATTATATTTAATTTGTCTAATTCATCTTCAAAATATTTTCTTTTACCTAGAGGTAATTATCTCAATATTTATTCTCTGGCTCTTGCCAGCTTTGGAAAAAAGAACTCGTTAGATATATTTGGCATCCTATTCAATCCCCACCCTCTTCTCACACATTAAATTAAGTGACCCCTCTTGAGAGAGTCTTTGACTAACTTCCGTTTTTAAACATCTTTAGCTACAGACAACCTGTCCTGCCTAGGTGGAGTCGCACAGCCATGCTGTGAACAGTGCCACATTGAGTTTATTTGAAATTGGAGAGGTTCATCTGTTTTTATTTCATTAAAGTCTGACAGTTCCTTTCCTTAGGTGTATATTTCATGAAAACTCTATCTTATTCTAATATTAAATCATCATTCGACAAATAATTTGACTTGGTTTTTCCAAGGCCCTTCACTGTATGATTCACATTTCACTGTAAGAAAGCAATAAATAAAGTTGAACACTCAAACAAATGAATTATGGAAAAAAGTATTGTGGGTTAAAGTCGGAATAGTCTGTACACGTGCAGTGTAGGCTCGGCTCAGAGCGCTCCGTTTGGGGTATCGGAGGGCTGCTGGCGGGGCGGTTCTGCTACCAGATGGCAAAGCGGTAGCTGAGACTGGGCTCGATTCCAGTCTCCTTTCTCTCTAGCTATCACAGAACAGTCTCCATTTCTGCTATCTCAGTCCTTCCGCTGGGTAAACAGACAAAAAAAAAAATACATATTATAGTATAACTTTCTTTGGTGGGATTTATTAATTTCAGGATAAAAGAAAGGATCTCTAGATCTCAAAACCAGTTGTCTTTATTTTCTTATGTCCAATAGCAGACGTTTCGGGTTTATTATTCTGAAGTGATTTAAATGTTCTGGCTGTGAAAATTTTAAATAACTATTAACCTTTTAATTCTTCCTTTATAATTGGTGAATATAATCTAGGATTTTATTATTGTTATATATTTATTATTACAGTTAATTATGACATATGACTAAGAGTCTTAGAACCTATCTGTTAAGTGATTAGATATTGTTTGACAATTAACCACTTGGTAAGGCTGATTGTAATAAGGAGTTTTTTATTCTGTGGAGATTTATTATTATTTTTACAGGGAGGAATAATTTTAAAGGTTTGTTAGAACTCTAAGTATCTAAGAAAATTATGAGTTGCTTTAATGGATGTGAGCCAAAAAAATTACTCTGTATGCTTTTAGCATTTCTAATGCCCAGTAGAGTGAAACATCTGCTATTGGAAATAAGAGAATAAATATAGCTGGTTTGAGACCTAGAGATACTTTCTTTTGTCCTGAAACACTTTAATTGGTCTCAGTAAGGATTAGATGTGGGGATATACTAATTTTTTTAAGACCACTCATGATAAGGTGATTTTGCTCAAAGAACTAAATAAATGTTCGTCACCCAGAGACTGCGTGAACTAAGCAGATTTTTCATGTACTGGTATGACATACTACTGATCTCATCTCACCATATATTCTCTATTTATAAATAATAATCCAATGAGAAGAAGTGGGGATTTATTGAGGACTGAAAACACGAAAGTATGAATAACTCACTTAATATTTGAGTTAGTTAAATGTATCCAACAACAATTGTTCAGAATCAATACTTAAACACGATTGGTTGTATAACATCTTTCAGACTCATCATAATGGAGATATTTTGAATTTTCAAATTCTCTCTCCATCTCAACCCAATTCCTGGTTCGATTTCAGATATTAATGAACATTATCTTTAGTGTTAACAGAACTGGTTAAACATTGAGTATGGTATAGATCAAATAAAAACTTTTGAATAAAGAAGTAAAATCTTAGTTGAAGATGTAATTACACAATGTATATGGATGTCTCTCGTCTAGTGATGATCTGTTGAAAACAATATTTAGTATTTAAGGTTGGAATAAGAAGTTTCATGATATATTCGCTTATTGATAAAGTGTGGCGACTAAACATGGGGGGGTCATTCCACATCAATTCAACCACACCATGACACCCATGATTTCAGATTTTGTTAAATTTTATTTTGGGGGTTCTATTCATTGATTTAAGAAACCATCCCAAATATTTTTGATATATCTTTAACGGTTTGGATTTTATGGTCTCTTAAAGTTTTGTGATTTTAGTGTTTTCTATCGATTAGGAACTGTAAAGTTAATTTGTTTTCATTTCAAAAATAATTTGTAACTTTCTTATTTACGAACCAATTTTGATGGAATTTTTTGTGTGTATTCATAAATATATTTAAAAACAATAAGAAAATAAACTAAGATACCAAGTAAGTATTTGTGGACAGAAAAAAATTGCAAAGAGTCAATTTGAGCTTTTCAGAAAGCAAATATATAATTTCACGTAAAATTGAATATCTCCAAAAGGGAAAAGGATAATCATGGAAATCTTTTTTTATTTATGTTCTAAGACATATGACCTATCACCTAAAACAATAAAATTAATGGTTATTTGACCCGTTCATTGTTTATTCCAAGTTTAAAAATAAATATATAGAAAAATTTAGAAATTTGTATGAATTAAAAGAAAATGATAAATAAATGTAACTAAGAGCTCAGAAGTAAAATAGTTAATTGTTTATACTTAAAGTTAATTTTAAAACAGTGGTATTTAAGTTATCTTAATTCATAAAACTGCAGCTGTACAATGTAAAGAAACTAATCAAGTTGTAACAAGAAAAATCTCTTCCTCAACAGGCTCACTGGCTTGTTCAGGCATGAAAATTTCAAAAAATCAACTCATTAAAAAATTAGAATCAAAATTCGAAGACTATGACGAGGAAGACGTCATTCAGTACAATCAGTGGGTGTCCACAGATGGAACAGAAATGATACAGTGTTCCAGCACTGTTGAAGAATTCATTGAAACGTTAGTTGAAAAACTTCACAAACTGATACCTCATTCTTACATTGCTAAATCACAACCAACAACTTTTAAAAAATTGAAGGAAACATCTTCTTTTGACACAACTATTATCTCAATGGACTTTAGTGAAAAATATTCATTCACATTACAAGACGAAACCCAAGGATACCACTGGACCTCAAATTCTTGCACTATACATCCTGTCATCATACACTGCAAAGATGCAACTGAGAAAAATATTGTCCTACCCCTTTGCATTATATCTGATGACCTCAAACACGATGTAAGTATGGTGTATGAAATCCAAAAATATGTGATTGAATTTTTGAAAGAAAACCGCCCACATATCAAAAAAGTTCATTACTTCCGTGATGGGTGTGCTGCTCAGTGCAAAAATAAGTACAATTTCATAAATCTGTGCCTACATGAGAAAGATTTTGAAATTCGGGCCCAATGGTCTTTTTTTGCTACTAGTCATGGTAAAACAGAATGTGATGGAATTGGAGGTACAGGAAACGATTAGCTCAGAAGGAAAGTTTGCAAAGACCCTTAGAAAACTAAATAATATCAGTGGCTCAATTGTTTGACTTTTGCAAAACAAGAATAGAAAAAGTCAGTTTTTTCTTCATATCTAAAGAAATAGTTGAAATAACTCGTCCAGCTTTGGAAGGTCGCTTCAAAGATGTTCAAACTCTTCTAGGGACAAGATCATTTCACAACTTTCAGTCAATAGATGAAACCGGAACCATTGAGGCTCAAAGAATTAGCATGGACGAAAAAACAGCTCTCACTTTTAATTTATTGAACAATCGACCAAAGAGTCAAGTAACATTGAAAGATTTAAGCCCAGGATGTTTCATTGCTTGTGTATTGACAGATTGTGGTACTTTGGCATGGTGAGTGAGGTGAACACCAAAGAACAAGATGTCACAGTACAGTTCCTTCATCCACATGGACCTTCAGCATCATTTTCTTGGCCTAAAAAGGAGGATATATGTGCTGTACCCATTCTTCATATTATTACGACTGTGGAATCTCCAAAATCAATGAAAGGAAGAAAGTGCCAGTTTTCTCAACAATGTATGTCAAGTGTTGAAGCAAAATTAAACGATACTTTAAAATTGTAAAGAAAATTGACCAAAACAACCATAAGAATGGAATATATTAAAGTACACTTAACTGGGGTAAACAATAATGTAAACTGTATTTATTGTACAATAATCCTATGTAAACTATCTTTTTAGTTACCTTTATTTATCATTTTCTTTTAATTCTTACAAATTTCTAAATTTTTCTATATATTTATTTTTAAACTTGGAATAAACAATGAAGGGGTCAAATAACCATTAATTTTATTGTTTTAGATGGTAGGTCATATGTCTTAGAACATAAATAAAAAAAGATTTCCATGATTATCCTTTTCCCTTTTGGAGATATTCAATTTTACGTGAAATTATATATTTGCTTTCTGAAAAGCTCAAATTGACTCTTTGCAATTCTTTTCTGTCCACAAATACTTACTTGGTATCTTAGTTTATTTTTTTATTGTTTTTAAATATATTTATGAATACACACAAAAAATTCCATCAAAATTGGTTCGTAAATAAGAAAGTTACAAATTATTTTTGAAATGAAAACAAATTAACTTTACAGTTCCTAATCGATAGAAAACACTAAAATCACAAAACTTTAAGAGACCATAAAATCCAAACCGTTAAAGATATATCAAAAATATTTGGTATAGTTTCTTAAATCAATGAATAGAACCCCCAAAATAAAATTCAACAAAATCTGAAATCATGGGTGTCGAAATCATTTTTTTTTGGTTGATTTGAGATGGAATGACCCGGGGGTTTACTGATGGCTGAAAACTAAAAAATGGAAATATCTTTGTTAATATTCAAGATAGAGATTGGACAACATTAATAGGACATTGAATTTGCAATAAGATTGGTTCTACAGTGTTTTGATCTGACTATAACTTCATAGATATTTTGAATTTTCAAAGTTCCAGCCCTCTAACCCCACCTTCCCCTCTGCCCGATTTCAGCCGTTAATGAACTTGACCTTTATTTTTACATAAAATGTTTAAACATTGAGTTTGGTAATGATTAAATATAAATCATGACCGCTATTGTGTTAACAGACAAATAAATGTTTCTTTATATTTATATATATATAGTTTTGAATGGATCTCATTATCGTCATCTCCTGGGTAAGATCGACGGACATTTGAGGACATTTTTCAAAAATTGTATCTTGAGTACAACCTCAATAGCAGATTTCCCTTAAATTTGCTAAAAGAGATCATGACTTTCTCAGGGCTCTCGCATTAAGACTTGCAAGATGACCATGCAAAAATCAACCATGGGTGATGGCCTCCACCAAGACAACAGTATCTTAATGCTTCAGAGCTAACACTTCATTTTGTATAATAATATTCTAAGTAAACATCATACCTATAGAGCTGGGGGGTGGATGCGCAGAACCTTCCTTCAATTTCTGTTGATGTAATATGGTTCCTAGTCATATCTCGGGCTCTGAGGATATCCCTGCTATTAATGAACCTCTCATATGCTGGGCTGAAAAATAAAATAAGTCATAACAAAATTGACTAAAATAATTCATGTAATAGAGAAAAACAAAAACGCTTTCAGGCATCGAATTTCATGCAATATCAATAACATTATCTCTTACAGAGTAGTCACAATTAGTTTTAACTGTTGAAAAGAATGAAGTAAATTAGTAAAATATGGAACTACTGTACTGAAGTGATAGATAATTATTTAATCAATAATTTTGAGAGCACCAGGGACGTCGTTTTCTATTTTATTCAATAACAGAAATATTTATTAAATATCTTTTATTCAAGTGACTCCAGTGTGATCAGAACTTGGTTTCTCCTATTATGAAAATGGAAATACATATTAGCCTAGTATTCTTTAATAAAAAAAATTGAAGCCACTGATTTTCAAGGACTATTTTGGAATGAAACTTCAGGCAAATGAACTATCTATATTAATAATCACTCTGTTTTGTTCCTGCTACACTATTTAATTCACTTGATGTTCACTACAAATGGTTGTAACTACATGGAAGCCATTCTCTAACTGTCAGTACTCTAAAAAGCCCGTGACGCAAAGGCTGTGCAAACTAGCAGATTTCCCAGGTGCTGGTATAAGACATTTTGTTCTCAAATCACAACATATTCCCTATTTCTATGTAAAAAACACACAGATGAGTAGAAGGGGTGGGCAGGGAGTTACTGTACATTGAAAGCAAGAAAGTACGAATAACTCGCTCAATACTTGAGTTATGAAAAAAATCATGAAGAGCAATTGTAGAGCACCAATAGTTTAACATGATTCTTTCTATTACATTTTACAAACTGACTCATAATACATAAATATTTTGAATTTTAGAATCCCCCCTCTAAACCCCCACTATTTCAGGTTTGACTTCTGCCAATAACAATTATATCTTCAGTGTTGGCTGAAAAAGTTATTTATCAAGTATGGTATAGATCAAATACACATTTTTAGAACTTAATATCTTATTTGATGATTTCATCAATCAATGAATTTGCATGTACATATCTCACATAATAAAAGTCTTTTGAAAACAATATTTGGTATTTAAGCTTAGAATAAAGCAGTTCATGATATATCAGCTTATTGTTAATATGATATGATCTATAGCAATAGTAATTTAATTTCCAGAGCTATAGTATTCAGTGAAAGGGGCTTAATAAAAGGCAAAAATAATAAACTGCAATAAAATTTGTGGCAAATGAAGATGCAAGACCCACCTTAGGAGCACTTCACCAACATCAAAATTTGTTTATATTTATGGAATTGGAGACCAAAAGACTTTTGGTCGATCCAATAGATAGATCTGGTGTGTACCAAATTGCTTGCCTGACTGGCAGCAGCTCATATGTAGGGCAAAGTGGAAGTTAAGGTACAAAGTAAAAGAACACCTTTCCACATAGTCATCAGAGGTACGAAAGCGTCTCTTGAAAGAAGGTCATAAAGCTAATTCTATTCAGTCTCCCTGGAGATGTCGGCTGAATAGGGACTAACTCTAGGCTAGTATTTCCTCTCCATCTCCTGTGGTTGATTTAATAGTTATTTATATAGAACATGTTTTAGTTTATGAGTTTTACCTTGGATGTTTATTTATATATTTGTTTTTAATTTTGTATTACATTGACTTTTATTATTTATTCATATTACATGTTTTTAGATAAATGTATTTGTTATGCCACAGGGTACTGAAGATGGGGCAGTTCGCACCAAAAGTTCTCTGATTTTAATAAAAGATTGGAGGTGGTTTGATCTTTCTTATCCTTTCACTGATTAATGTTTGGGCTTTGGGTACATTCCTGATTCTTTCACCCTAAAAAGCCAATACTGCCTAATTTCAAAGAACTAGAGTCCATTAAAATGAAATAAAGCAGACTTCAAACTTTTAGCAGATTTACTTTAAGAGAATATATTATTGGCCTGGTTAACTCTCAAATGGTCATTAATTTTGTATGTTCGATATGAAACTTAACATTTAAGTCTTTAGTGCAAAACTAAAGATCAAGTATATTAATCACTAAAATTGGATCAGGAGTAGTTAAGGAAAAGAGTAAAATAAGAAATGTCAAATATTTCCATTATTATAAGTATGATTATCCAAACAATTTTGCTGAAAATAAAAATTCTTTCTTCAGTTTAAAGTTCATATTAATTGGTTACTTTTGGCTAAATGACACTGGGGTGCACCGGACCTTCCCAGGTAAGTCCCCGCACCCGGGGCTCAGGTTAGCCATGCGAGTTAAAGCGTTGGCCTTAATCTCACATGGCAAACCTAGAGTGGCGAGTTCGATTCTCGCCTGGGCAAAGGAAATTATTTAGTGACGAAATTTATTAAATAACATCCTAAAATCCCACCCTGGCTAGAAAAGGGTGGTGACCTGTAGATAACCCGTCCCAATTAGCCTGAGTTGCAAAAAGTGGACGTTAATAAATAATAATAATAAAGTTCATGTTACATATGTTTCTTAATAAGTGAGGTATAAGGATAATTGTGAGATATCATAACAATGCCATTGCAGCACAAGGGAAATCTGCTTGGTTTACGTTCAATTCTACTATATTTTTCTTTCTTTTTAAGTTAATGAAAAATTATAATATTTTATGATTTTACTGAGTTTCCCCTATTTAATGGATATACAATACAATCAATATTTTTTTAATTTTTTTGTATTTGATAAACAGTGTCGAAAATGGTTAAAACCAAGGTTTTCCTGCTTTTTAAGCAGGAGGAATTTAGCTGGAAGCTCATTTAGTAATACTTACACCTAGAAAGGAAGATGACTCAGATTTTGATTCTAGACGAGTCAAACTTATAAAATCATATATAGAAACATTGAAAATAAAATAAACACTTTGAGACATTTCTGCGTTATGACATATCTATACATTACATTTCTGATAATCCCAAATAGTCGGATAGTTTTTATCATCAAATAAAATATTACTCCTGATTTATACAATTTACCAGTGTTTTAAAACAATAAAATATAAAGTACCTAGTACACATGCACGGTGTGGAGCATATTCTGCCATATTTAGAGTATCTTATAAATTGTAACAAATATCCCACAAATAAAAGTAGAAATGTCTGTTTTGAAAAATCTAAGAAAGAACTTTATAGCTTGTATTGGTGATCTCTTTTTAACTCTCACAATTCAATTATTTTTCTGCCTATAAACAAAGAAAAGTATGTGATAGATTCCCACCTGGGCAATAGGAATTTATTTAGTGACGGACTCATCAAATAAAATCCTTAGTTCCATCCTGGCTAGAAAAGGGTGGTAACCTGTAGATAGCCTGTCCCAATTAGCCATAGTAAGATACAGTGGACGTAAATAAATAAATAATATCTACACATGAATTGTAAAGGAAATATAACCATAAGCTACTTCTGAATTTCTTTGGGTATCTATTTTTCATGGTTTTTAAGCAACTTTAAGAATTAGGATTAAAAATAAGTGATAGAAGAAGATCACCCAATTTCAAGCTGTCAGTTAGGCCCCCCATATATGCTTCTTTTTTTTTTCAAAACAATTTTATTTGATCTCATTATATATAAAATTGTACCAATTCATTTGTATGATTATATATATATATATATATATATATATATATATATATATATATATATATATATATATATATATATAAATAAAGAGTTTAAAGGATAATTCAATGTAGTATTATCTGGGATACCATATGTATTCCAATACCAATTTCTTAATAATAATTCTTCTACAAGGCTGCTATGAATGCCAGGTAGCTACGACTATTTAAAAAATGTCTTGCTTTTTTTCAAATAGTTTTATGGAGAAGTAATTTTAGAAATTTTATTATTTAATAGTACTTTAGATCAATGTTATTCATTTATTTTATGTAACGTGCTTCTAAATGTATACAAAATCAGCAACATTCTTCATGCACAACAATCTTCAAGCTCTAATTGTAAATACTGGAAGCTTAAAAAATTTAAAACCCAATCTGACCACTGGTGGCATTATTATTAAAAAAAAAATAACTTATATGTAATACAATAAAAATACTAACAGGGTTAGAAGAGTAATTCAAAATAATTAAATTGAATACATATTTTTAAAGATGCTTACTTCTTGTGTTACTTTGAATCTGAAAGGTTCAAAGCTTATACCAAATAAGTACATGGAAAAAAAGAAAAGAAAAAAGAAGTCTGTTTTTTATTAAATAAATCATGCAGATCCCCCCCCCCCTACATCATGATATGATGATACAAGGGAGCTGCTTGTAGCTTAACTTAATTCCTAGTTTTAGCTAAATATAAAAAATGTTTGGCACTGAGGGAGAGAATATGAATGAGGAAATAAGGAATGGCTTGCTTTGTAAATGAACAGCTAAAATACAGCTATAACAACCCTCGTGGGTAGCAAAGCGTAAGCGAATGTTAATAAAAGATAAGAGAATACAGGAAGAGTACCACAGAGATTTGGTCTCAAGTTAATCAAAATCAGATGAAACAACATAATAGCCACATATACAGAAGTAAAATCTAGCTTCTGAAGTTACTGTCTTCTATTCTTCTGTCTCAGTACAAGAAGTAAGGTTTTCAAGGTGAAGCTTATAGAGTAAGTAAAAATTATTGTACAAATATTAAAACAAATAATTTTTGACTGAAGGGATTGAAGATAATATTAGCCAACCAGTGGTCATTACTTACTGTAAATCACCAACGGAGGCTGACTCATCTTCGGGCGGAGAGCACTGGACCCAGCAACAGCTGCTTCCACCTTTGCTTTTCTTCTTCCTTAAAACCCAAGACTAAACTTACCTCGAGCCCTGTTTACTAATTTCAATTTTATTTTTTGATTTTTTTTTCAGGGAAGATGGTACTTTTGTATTGTGCATCAAGTGCAAACTAAGTCAATCTGGCCCAATAGGCATTGAGCTATCACTCTTGTTAGGTGAAAGACAAGATATTGTGAAATTAGAGTTATCAATGTCACAGAATTATAATTTTCTTTGGTAAATGTTTCAAAACATGTTTTATTTTTGGCAAACAGTTTTTAAGAAAATTCAAAATTCTTCCTTTTCAAGGGTTACAATTTAATATATAGATATCAATTTTAAAATTATTTTTGATATTGTATAAAAATAAATGTAAGTGAAAATTTAAGCATTCTGATACATCTCATATGTACCTGTATTTATTGATTGAATTGAATTTTACAGTGACCTGGTGTTTGCCGTTTTACAAATCAAATTGAATAAACTAAACCAAGAAACTGTAAAGACTGTCAGGGCTAAAAATATTCAACTATGCTGGCATAGTTATAATTCACTTAAAATTTCAAGAATCAAATAACAAAGAGTTTTTAAAAACAGTTCGTTCTCTTTATAATTAAGGAAAAAGAAGTTAAAAAATGTGTTGATGAAATGCCTCTCATTACCTTTAGATAAGGTGTTTATTTTAAATTGAGATTAAGTATATATTTCTTTAACAAAATCATCTAAATTATGATGTGTCACACTCATACACTCATGCATGTAGGAACATATAAAAACATAACAATAATAATTTGTCTATTTTAATATATATATATATATATGCTTTAAATAGAAAATTTATATATTGAAAAGTTTTTACAACATTTTCAAAACTTTTACTTATTCCTTAATAAATTTTTAAATATAAATTCGGAATGGCAGCTGTACCAAAAAACACGAAATGCTAGTGAAATAAAACTTGTTATGAATCATTTTGAACGAATCTTAATTCTGTGACTTGACTTCAGTGTTTCTAAATTAAAATAACAAAATTGGTGATTACATGCAGGGCTGTTATATTAATTTTTAGGAGATATAATTTGAATAGATGTATAAAACAATAGATGAATAATTTTATTAGTTTTAGGATGATACAGCCTTAAGCTAAATGAAAAGTAATTGTTCTGAAGAAATTCAGATTGTAGGAAATTCAATTCTTCGGAAAAGAAATTGAGTTTTTTTTTTTTTTCAAATAATATACTAATTTATTTTTTACAAATTTAAATACATTTATGAATAACGTTTTGGCTGTCATCTTTAAACTTGGTAAAATATTATCCGGAAATATTACCTAAGAATGGTGGTATTTTCGATAAAATTTGCTTGGTAACTCTGCAAATCCCCTTCAAAATATTTTAGGATTAAAAAATAAATAACTAACGAATTTAATTTACTTTTCTTTGCTATTTTTATATTTAACTGGTTGCATAAAAAATATTTTTATTATGAAAGAATATGAATATTTTTCATTATTTATTTATTTTTGTTTAGCACATAAAGGGGACTCTTGTATATTTTCATACAAAATTGATGATGCACTTTCAATTTTTTAAATAATAAATATAGAATAGTCTGACATAAACATCTGAAGCAGTATTGGTAATGTTTATATTTAAAATAATGGGGACAAAACCTTATTTATTTCACACATATGTTTACGAGTTGGAGTTACTTTAAAGACACACATGTGTAGAGAGATATGTGAGTGCTATTGAGGAGCTTATCATGTAAAAAAATTGAATTATATGAACAAGAAATGAAATGGGAAAAAATACAGGCATAGTGAAAAGCAAAGGGTTGTTAGAAGGAATAGTAATGCATAGGAAGTAAAAGTGTTTCAAAATTTAAATATCATGAAATATGTTAGATGCTATTTGTAACAGTTATTTTGTTTATTTTTTAAATTGATTCAAAAGACAATTCCAGACAAAAATGGAAAAATAAATAAACATAAGCAAAAATAAGGAACTTGTTTTTAATTTGTTCTGGGGGTTATGCAAAATGTTGCATCTTTCATGGGTTAGCCAAAGAGTTGTTTGACTGTTTTTTCTAATACAGTGCATGGATTTGTATTAATTTGAAATCAATAGTAGAGAGGGGGGATAAGGGCATAGTCCAAAGGGACTTGTATACTATGAATACCAAATTGGCTAACGGAACTTAAGTTAGGTTCCAGGTTAGGAAAATTGGGATAGTATTGGACATTTTCCTTAGATGTATGGTTTCTGAGCTTCGGGGTTTGAATTTATCCGTTCCTCCACATGTTTACGGAACATTATGAGTCAAATAAGTATCTATTTATACAGAAAAGTTACAGTGGCTGGCATCTAATCCTGAAAAAACGGCAGGGAATATGAAACGACCACATACATAGTTATCTCTGATATTCACTGTAATTTTAAGTCGGGCACTCTCGCCATATACTTCTTTAATTGTGAAAGTAGATAAATGAATTAAAAAATAAAGAATTGGAAGGGAAACAAGTGAATAAATAAAAAAAAAAAGTATTTTTGGTACAGACTGAGTTAAGGGAAGGAACATTCTATATAAAACAATTATCATTGCAGGAGTGGTTTTTGCACAAATTGTTTCATGCCCTTCGACTTTTCTTACAAAGCTGAGTATTTTGGATCTCCACATAAACATTCATCGGAAGAAAAGGCAATATGACACAAAAAAATGTGTGGAACAATGAGTATTCTTAAAAAATAAATAATATTTTAAACTATCCTTGTCAACTAACAATTCATCACATTTGAAATGTTCAGATCTTTGTGTATTAAACGTTATTTCTATATTATGCATTCAAATAAAAATTTTAATTGAGTCTATTGTATTTCTCATAAGATTTTTTTAAGAAGAACTGCAAAATTAATAAATTTATTGATGAAGGAGGCTAGACTCAATGATCCTTCCCAAATAACGAGAATCCCTTGATTTAAAACTTTCTTATTTGTAAGAAATTATTGAGATCATTTGTGAAACTTCAAATTCAGGACATGAAATTGTATTGCTTATATTTTTGCTTCAAACAACAAAACATTTATACTTAATAACATTTAAAATTAAAGTAGACTTCTGTTGTAAAATAATGGGCCGAGTAATCAATGTTATGTATAATTAAACCAAGATTGATCCTGAGATAGTTTTGAAGAAAAATGCAGAATAATGATTTGAAGATTAAGAATTTTTTTAAAAAAAATAATTAGTTTTTATTCATTTTGGTTAGACTGTGTAAAGAAAAAAAAGATAAAAGGAGAATAAGTGATCAAAAGAGCAGTGGTTTAAATATTGTGAACAGAGCTAATGAGAAAATTTGACAAATAAAAAAATGAACTTCATAGCAAACATAAAATGAAAAAAAAAGTCACACCTGAAATATGAAAGTATTGAAAGCATGATTGAAAAGAAAAAGAACAAAAGCATGCGTGTTAATTGTTATTGTGTATAAGTCATGCTTACAAGTGGTTTAGAGTGAAATTATGTTAATAGCATTTAACTAATGGTTAAAGAAAAATGCATTTAACATAACTTATGTATTCTAAAATGCATAAGAATTGGGTGAGATGGTTGACAATTTTTATGAATAGAAGGAATGTTTCGGTATTCTGTAATGTAATAAGAATGATTACAAATTTAAGAAAACTGATTGAAGTGAGGCAATGGTGTCATACATTAAGGAAAAAGTGCTTGTGGATGTGTATCCATTTTGGTTTCAAAATAAATCATTAATCTCACTAAATACAATGCACTAAATAAGTGAGCGTTAATTGATAATTTTACTTTTAAGATCTACATACCATATTTTATTATATTTTTCTTAATTTACCAAGAGCTAATTTCATTATTAACTGTTTAATGAGTCATTTACTTCTATTTGTCAAATAAGCCTAGTATATGTGTCACTTTATAATAATATTTTTTGAAGATTAAAGCTTAATTTTCGACTTAGTAGGCAACCAGCCAGCAGAAACTAGAAGGAATCATAACAATAATGACATCAGCCTATAGAAATACAGGGAATACAAAAAAGTAATTTTTTATCTACAACACTTAAAGAGGCAAGGGTATTTCAATTTGTTTAAAAGCACATAATTAGGTGGATATATGCCACACGCAAACTCATAAGCAATGTAACTAGTTTAATTGCTTGCTTAACTGTAAAAAGTACATTATTTATGCGCGAGAACAATAAATGAATCACACACACGCACAAACAAAAGAAATAAAATAGTTTAGTTCATTTAGTTTGAATAATTAAATCATATTTGTGAATTTAACAAACATTTTTTCCATCCTGTTCAGGGTTTGAAATCAATGCTTTATGTTTTTATCAACATTAATCAATGTTTGGATAAACACTAGTGGATTGAATTTGTTAATAATATTTATGCAAGCAAATAAACAATTTTCTTCATGATGAATAATGTTGTTTTATCAACATTATCTTTATACTAGTATTTCTTCCCAAATACTACTACTTACCTCCTGCTCGGCTTTATGCCATGCGATTCCATCTCTTTCTCTAGCTGTCGAATTCTGAGTCGTGCAAGATCGAGTTCATGCCTGACTTTCCACAAATGTGTGTCACAAATGGGATCGTTGCACTTATGGTGTCGTAGGATATCTTGTGCTTCATACACAGCGCCTCGGAATGTCAGAGATTTGCCCATGCTCTGTGAAATAAGAGAACAGTAAAACGTGTGAATTACATGTCATATGAATGTTAATTAACATTAAAACTGAGTTTCTTCACTGTTTTATGTCAGAAAGTTATAGATTGCTATAAAAACAGTGATAATAGTTCATTTATATTATTTTAACTCAGATAACATCATCTTTTTGCTCCAACTTTTTGTGGAGTATATCCGAGAGCAATACATTGGCAGACATAATAAAAATATTCTACTTTAGCGATATTGAATTGTAAAGCTAGTTTTTACTACTAATGAAGAATACGTTTATATTTTTGCAGTACATAATCTATATTGGGGGGTTCAGCCTGCGGGCCTGTATTCCTCTTATTCCCTTGTTAGGTCCTGTGAAAATCAGGTTTACCTGCTCAAGAGAATAATTATCTGGTGTAGCCTGTAAATACCTTATGTATATACCCTTTTGTAACATTCTGATGAATTTAGGTGTGTTTTTTATTTAGAGACTTCAAAAGTTCTGTGATAGAACTAATTTAAACATTTTTTGGTGTCTAGGTATCAAATAAAAGTTTATTAGTGTTGTATCTTCATGATATGCTTAGTGATTATTTCCATGATAGAAATCCTCATTTTCTCAGAAACAGAATAGTAAGGTTTTCTATTAAATCTTTAGAGTGGGAGGTCAGCTCTAAACTCACACAGTAATAAGGTTAATTTAGATTTAGGGATTCAGTTTTTGAGCCTTGAAAATTGACTTCTGGAATGTTAAGGTTATTTGGGGCAACTCCAAAAATCATATTTTAATGTTTAAATTGCAAAAGAGAGCAATAAGTTTATATAAAACAGAAAGTTGAGAAACTCCTGTCATCCACATTTCAAGGGTTCAAAAATAATGACTTTTAGCTCAATATATATGTACCAAACAATATTGTTAGTGAAACAAAACATTAAATTGTTTTACAAAAATAGCATAACACATAATCATAAAACAAGATACAAGAATATGATCCAACCACAAACATTAATATTTTGAGAAAAGGGTACCATTTTCAGGAGTGAAACTTCTTTAAGCCCGATTTTATCAAATTATTAAAAAATACTCTTTTTTTAAAAATAAACTAAAGAACTTCATGAATGATGGATGTATGTTATGGTGAAACCCCAATACCTGGAGAATGTCGACATTCACATAGTCACTTGGTGTATGTCCGAAATATTTGCTAAATACCCTTATTTCTGACTTTCACCTGTGAATGTCGACATTCACCATGGACTAATTGTCGACAAACACCGGTGAGGGTCCGAATGTACAAGAATGTAATGAAATATTCGATCTTTCACCAACGTATTTGGTGTTTGTTCACATTCACCAGTGAATATTGACATTCTCTGATTTTGGTCTTTCACGGTAACATATACACAAGATGAATACTTTCAAAAATGTTCAATTATTTAATAAAACTACTAAATATTGGTCTAAAATAATATGTGATGAGGTACGTTGCCTGTATAAGGTGAGACAAGTTTGTCATCATTTATAAAGCTTGTTATCCTTTAATAAATTTGCAAGCCAATAAATAAAATAATGTATGTTATAGAGTAGTAAAAAAATTGAACATATTTAGAGTTGTATTAAGATTGCTAATGAAACTAATTTATTGTATATAATTATTTAAATTGATGAATTTTATGTTATGTATTCTTAGAGTTTGACCTATTTTTTAACAAATGTATTATATAAGTATAAATGTATTTTCAATAATTTGTAAATAATTTAATTGACATAATATTACAAAACTGTTTATAGATTAACAAATAATGTGTCTTATTATGTTATGACAACATTTAATGGAAATAAGCACATTTGCTAGACTTGAAGGCCAGTAGAGTTACTTACTAGACTTTTGGAGTTATAGAGTGACTTAACTACCCTTATGAAATAGTATGGTGACTTACTAGACTGACTAAGGCACAGCAGCCTCCGCGATCAGTCTTGGCCAAGTGCTTCCTTACATATCTGAAATATAGATACTCGAGTAGGAGTAGAGCAGCTGCAAGGAGGATGCCGGCCATCAGGAGTAGGAATGCAGACAAGAACTGCTCGAGGGCGAGGGGGTCACTGCTCTTCACTTCCTGCTTCCCCGGCTTGCACGTACCAGTCATCCAGTATCTCCTCAGCCTCTCCAAGTCACCTGCAATCGATTACCATTACACAGGTGTATGTTAGTTTTGGTGCCAAAGTTTGATGAAATGAAGCATAAATATACTGATATGGGTATATTATATTGAAATAAAAACACAGAACTATTAAAGATATATAATTATAAAGCTATTTAACCATGTCAAACCAAAATAAAACCTTATAGCAAAGTTAAACATATATTCATTTATTTTTGAGAAAACAAAACACAATGAATATCAAAATAACACATTGCTTTACTCAATGCAACAGAAGCTTCTTTTGCACGATTTTCTTGAGTGAACTGTCAAGCAGTCTCGTTTCAAACTCCAACAGTAATCTGCCATCTTATGAGTATCACTCCCATCTTCCTTGGTAGCGGCCCTCCATCGTTTTGATATCTTGCTGAAATCTTAAACCTTGTTCTTCACTTGTGTCTCCTAAATTTCCAGGAAAGTGGCTGCTTAGATAGTGGATTTGGATGCTCATATTGCATCCAAGGGTGTGGAATTTATTCAGCATATGGTTTACCAGCTCAATATAGTTTTCACTTTTGAGATTTCCCAACAGATCTTTCATTATATCAACAAATCAAAAAGCTTCCCCCCCCCCAATCTCATTCATTGTCTCTACAAAACCCAGATCTTTTGTAAGTAGTATTATCTGTGGTCCATCAAATATTCCAGCTTTATGCTTTTAGTACTTATCTGGGGCAGCTTTCTTCCGGTGTAGGTCTATGGAACTACAAGTATTTTTAAATTCCTTATTTTAAAAGATTTAAGTTGCTTTATTTGGTTGTATTTGATTATAAAATATTAATATAATGACACTTATTGATAGTTTCTTGCATAAACAATGCATAATACAGAGGAAATGACAAGATTAGACAGGAAGTAGTTTATTTGATAATTTATATTACTGTGAATAGTCCATTTCTCAATATATGAAATATTAAAAGAACTAATTTCGTGATGTGACATCTATAAAAGTAGAGCGGATGCCTAAAAACAGATATTTGGATTCAGCAACAGAAATATAGTAAAAGTGACCTCAAAGACATCACAATTTTTTTTTCCCCTATAGGCCTGTGTAATTATTTCATATATCCATTTATTCCTTTATTTTAGGACATGTTTATTAGAGCCAAAGTCTCTCTTTACAACCCTCGGGACTTTCTATTAAACAAGAATACACCAGAAACACGTTGATAGAGTTCTTAACTCCAATTACAGCCGAATCTATAGAAGTCTTAGTACTTTTAAAAAACTCTCTCCCTGAAAATTATTTAACGTTTCACACAAACTTAAATAAATTAAAACTACTCAGTCAAATAATAATTTCATCTTGTGAATATTTAAAATTATCCTATAAGAACATGGCTCACATTATATAAACTGGAGAGGCATGGAAATGGTGTCAAATATATATATATATATATATATATATATATATATATATATATATATATATATATATATATATCTACATTTAAATTATTTACTATTGTATTGTTATGCTTTTGCATCAGACAGGTTAAAATTCCTAGATAAATATATAGTGCCTCTCAGAGAATATCTATATTAGTAAACATTTTGGATTACAATTAGTGAAAATAAAGTTAATGATGTTTTCAGTTTCATATCAAACGGTATTAAATAAAGAATTGTATTATTGTTATGGGGGAGTTATTGCTTGTAAACATAAGCCAATAAACTATCTTTCTATCTATGTATATTGAAATATTAGCCAAATCTCAACCAAATTTCGCATCCCAATATGCAATATACCTGGGTTGAAGAGACTAAGCTAAAGGAGAGTAGTCCTAATAAAGCTGGGCATGGATAAAAAATAAATAAATAATACAAATTACTCCATTTAGAAAAAAACAGGGAGAATATATAGTACATACACATTACTATATACATACTATGTACACATATAATTACTTATTTTGGAAGCATTTGCTATGAGGAGATATTCCTCATGAAGAAAATAAACATAAATTAAATAGGAACAATAAAATATAAAAACTAGGAATATGAAAAATTAAAATTTATTATATAAAACTCAGCAAAAGAGACTAATATCTTCTTAAGCCGGTACCTACAGTTGATGACCACTCGTCTATAACCCATACTCAACACTCTTCTATAACTCAGCCTCACCACTCGTCTATAACTCAGACTTGCTACTCGTCTATAACTCAGACTTGCTACTCGTCTATAACAAAAACTCGCATATAACTCAGACTCACCATCCGTCTATAACTCAGACTCACCATCCGTCTATAACTCAGACTCACCATCCGTCTATAACTCAGACTGACCATCCGTCTATAACTCAGACTCACCATCCGTCTATAACTCAGACTCACCATCCGTCTATAACTCAGACTCACCATCCGTCTATAACTCAGACTCGCTACTGTTCTATAACTCAAACTCGCATATAACTCAGACTCACCATCCGTCTATAACCTAGGCTCACCGCTGTCTATAATTCAGACTCTCCACTCGTCTATTACTCAGACTCGTCAATAACCCACGCACTTAGCAGTCGTCTAACCCCGCACTTAACACTCATCTATAACCTGCACTCACTACTCTTCTATCACCCAAACTTAGCATTCCTCCATAACCAAGAATGACAGCGAATGTGATTCTACTGTTCCTAGAAACCGGGATTAGAGTTCCAAAGAGCCTTGACATTCCTCGCGTGAATTCTAATCCCTGCTCAAAGGTATTTTAATGATATATTTAAATTGCTTCATGTTTATGTGTATTTATTTGTTGGGGGCAGTTGCTTTGTTGTGGAAGATTTTTAGCTCCTTTGGGCTTTGTCCTAAATACTTTCTCAACACGCAAAAGAGTGAATCTAAGCTTTGAAATTGCTTAACATCTATTTGTAAAGGGCAAGGCTTTCAGTTCATTTAAGCATATTCACATGTTCCTGTCTGAACCAACTTAACATGGAAGGGGTGGTCAGAGGGATATTGCAGACCCATTGAAAACTAAAGAAATCTTTTTTTCTTATTTGGATGTCCTTGCAATGTACTTTATTTGTTATGAAATATTGCGGTTTGTTAAAATTATAGCTGTAAATTTAGGTCAAGATGTAAGTAAACCCCAGGATTAGAGCCTCTTCTGATGAGATTTACCTTCCTGATTGTTTATCCCGAGAGAGAACTCCTTCCCCTAACAAAAACGTCTCTAGGGAATTACACAAAACATTTAAAATCGGTGTGAAAGCTTAAATTGAAGAAATTATCGGTAGTAGGTCAATTCAACAGCACCATTTACCAAATAAGGCCAAGTAACAAGTAATAAAAACACTTCCATGCCTGTTTCAGTTTAGTTATTTCCCAACCAATTCTGCTTCAATTATATTTAGCCCTATTAAATAATCAACAAAGACTTGTATTTGATCCATTGATTTTATAACAACACTTTGTCGTAAATACCTTTCAGAACTAATTGTCAAATAAGATAATTAATTATTTATCAGCTGCTCAGAAACTCGTCAAAGCGATTCGGTCATTAGCTAGAGTAAGTGATTGACTCTAATTAACTACCTTACAATTTGTCTCCTTTAAGTTGGAAGGGCAGAGTGAAACTGAGAGCTACCTTCGGAGCA
Source organism: Riptortus pedestris (assembly GCA_019009955.1). Taxonomy (NCBI): domain Eukaryota; kingdom Metazoa; phylum Arthropoda; class Insecta; order Hemiptera; family Alydidae; genus Riptortus; species Riptortus pedestris. Next base: position 18,911,851 of record CM032232.1, read on the forward strand.
ATTCTCTTTACTTCTTGGATAGTTAGATATTAAATTAGAAGGGAACTGAACCAAACTATTGACGACTGAATTTCCAAACTTGAAGGAAAGCATCTCGTTATCATAATTGCTTTAAGTGCTAGCAGATAAAGTTAAATATAGCAAAATGAACAATTAATTAATTATATATTGTTTTACATAATAACATGAGTTAGATTAATTACTAAATGTCTTAAAAATCCAAGGTAGCAGGGAATTTTGTATGCCTTAAACTCACTGAAGGTATGACAGTAAAACAAGATATTGTTACTTTTTATTACCAAAACCATTAATGAACGTTGTTCATAAGAGTTCTTTTTGGATTGCAAGATTAAATACTCGCAAGTTTCATAGTTTTTATCACTGCACAATTTATTTCACAATTCACTTGGTAATTATTCTTAATTACTACTCACAGTATCTACTGATAGCGTCACTGTTCTTCAGATTACACAGTCCAATAATTCTCTCACGGTCACTGAAGTACACTAAAAGACGGCACTGCACGGTCTTATACACGGCACTAAACTGTTACTTACAGTCACGGCACAACACTGTTCTTATTATAAAAACACTTCACCGCACTGCACTAAGTCGCACTGTAGCCCCGAACGCACTTATGAGCACTTGAGAAGAAACTGACTCACTCGCGGCTGGCCGGGTCGTCAGCATACATCAAAGGGGAATTGGCTGGGCTCTTCGACGTCTGGACTGGAAGGGTCTAGTATGAGCTCGACCCTCTGTCGGTTTCTTTGATCTACCTCGCACTTCCCAAATACGCGACTCTCTCTCTGAAGGATTTTCATGTATTTCATTTTCGCAACAATATCATTATTAAATTGGGTTTACGTTTAAATTCACAATTCAGAACCATCTGCTTTCATTTATCAAGTATTCCTGCACTTTCTGAAGATAATACGGTTTGCAGTTCTCTTCATCTGCATAATTACTATTAAATATTTCACACCTAGTGTACTATTTAGTAATAATCTCATATGGCATGGCCTAGCAGATTCGGTAGCTTATAAAAAAATCCGTCACGCAGGGGCTGCGTAAACTACTAAGCACTAAACTAAGCAGATTTCCCACGTGAAGTTATACAATAGAGAAATCTCCATACTGTTAACACAATACCACCGTGATTAGATAATGAGAAATCTTTCAGTTAATTAAAATAAATTCCCAACTGAAACGGCTTCTGAATTGCAAGAATAATTTATATTTTAATAACTCAAATTTTAGTAGTCCAAGAACTAAAGAAGGGGGGGGGCGGATGAACAGAACGTATTTGCATAAATCTCACACAGTATCTAAGGTAGGTAAGGTTAGAAACGTCCGGTACGGTTAGAAGAAGCCTCCCACCTGAGCCGAACAATGACGGAAATGACCGACCTAATCCGAACTATCACAGACTTCATAAAAATGCAAATATCTCAGTTAATATTCTATATAGAGGATAAATGTATATAACAATGTTTATAGTAAATTTAATTTGCAATAAGATTGGTTCTATATAATTTTTCGATCCAATGCATAATTACGGAGATATTTCATATTTTCGAAAATCCCCCCTCTAAACCACCCCCCCTCCCTCTAGTCTGATTTCAGCCATTAACGAAGTTGATCTGTCTTTTTACATAAAACGGTTAAATATCGAGTTTCGTAACGATCAACAAAAAATTGCGACCGGTAGAGCGTTAAGAGACAAATATATATATATATAATTTTGATATATATATATACGTATAATCATATTTGAATTTCCTTTCACTTCGATTTTTGAGCTATTGAGGTCGTACTCATGACTCAACATTCGATAAATTTCTTCAAATGGAGATGACGAAAATGAGGTCCGTTCAAAATTATATATATATATATATATATATATATATATATTGACTTAAGAGATCAAGTTAGTGGCTGAAATCGGACAAGTGGGAGGGGGAGGGGTTTAAAGGGGAGTGTGAAAATTCAAAATTTCCCCGTTACTATACATCGGATCGAGAAATTGTATAAAATCAATCTATACTAAATTAAATGTCCCATAAATGTTTTATATACATTTATTCTCTCTCTTGAATATTAATCGAGATATTTGCAGTTTCCAGCATTCAGCAAACCACCACCCATACGCTTGTCCTATTACTAATAAACTGTTATATTGTGAACCACTTCATTCCAAGGTTAAATACCAAATATTGTTTTCAAGAGATATTTATTACACGATATATGTTCTGTTGATTCCCCCCCCCCCGGCCTTAAGTTTTTGGATTACTAAAATTTTAGTGATTGAGATAAAAATTATTGTGATTCATTATAAATTACCGTACTAGATATAGCAAATAGTTCTTAATAAAATTAATATGTTATAATCAGATATATTTCAGTAATCGTTTTTCTTTCCTGTGAAGTATATTTCTATCTGTCTGTTCAGGGCAGAGAGGTTGGCTAACCTGTTATATTAATATATGGAACCTTTCGGTTGGGTGGTTATTAAAATTGACTGAACGATTTCTCCTTACCATTTGTATTTATTCACTTAATATTTGTGTTTAATATGTCATTAATATATTTTTGTGTTACCAATATGTAGACTTATCTGTTGTAAAACTTCACGTTGGAAGTCTGCTTAGTTTACTCAGCCCCTGCGCGAAGAACTTTTTATATTCTTCTTTTTTTAACAGATATAATTTTCTCCATTTAATTTCCTTACTAGTAAAGTGAATTGGTTTTCTGAAAGCGCAGCCATCTCACTTTAGAAAGTATCTTCTACTCGGAAGAGGGAAATATGAAAAAAATAAAACTATTTCCTTTAGTACACTGCCCGGTTGGGTAATTAGTTTCAAAATGGACTTATTTAATAAAGTATTGCGAGAAATTGGTATTGAGCGAATTGTCTTTGTGAGGGGGGGGGGTTCTTAGACTGTTCATTAAGGAGCTATTCACTGCCTTCTAGAGCCTTGATAGGGGCGGGGCCTCAGGGCTACCAACTTACTCTCTTGCTCTTAACATAATCCCAGCTGATACTTTTATCGGCAGTGATGTGTAATGTTGCTCTTTTAGCAGATTTCCCTTAAGGAAAATCAGCTATTGAAGTTGTACACATAACGCAATTTTCAGAATATTTCTTAAAATGTCCATTATCGTCCTACCCAAAAGATTACTGAACTGAGGTCCAGACAAAACTATGTATATATAGTTAACGATCTAGTAGTCGGAATTTTATTTAATCGTTATTAAACTCGATATTTAAGTGTTCTATGTAAAAACAAAGATCAAGTTCGTCAACGGCTGAAATAGAACGCTTGAGAGGGGGGGGGGGTGTATTAAGAAATATCTCCTTTATTATACGTCAGATCGAAAAAGTATATAGAACCAATATTATTCCAAATTTAATGTTCTATAACTGTTGTTCTATACGTTCTATCTTGATTCTTAACCGAGATATTTGTATTTTCTTAGTTTTTTAACCCCCCCACTTCAACTCATACCAGAACAGCAATACGCTGTGATATCAAGTACCACTTTATTTTTAGCTTAAATATGAAACATTGTTTTCAAGAGCCTATTATTATGCGAGATACGTGCAAATTCGTTGTGTGATTCTTCAAATGTCAATCGATCTAGAATGTCTTGGAGATGACGAAAATGAGGTCCGTTCATAATTTTATTTATATATATATATATATATATATATATATATATATGTGTACATACACATTTCTCTATTAATGCTCTTGCGGTATCAATTATTGTTTGATCTTTACTAAACTTGATATTTAAACGTTTTATGTAAAACTAAATATCAAGTTCGTTAATGGCTGAAATTCGACCAGGGGGGGGGTATTTCGAAAATTCTTAATATCTCAGTTATTATGCATTGAAGAGAAAAATTGTATAGAACCAATATTATTGCACATGTAATGTTGTTATGCACGTTTGTTCACTATATTGAATATTAACCTAGATATTTGCATTTTTCAGTTTCAGCATTCAGTAAACCCCGTACTCCTACTCATGACATATAAACAATAAGCTGTTATATAATGAAGCGCTTTATTTGTGGCCTAAATGTCAAATATTGTTCTCATTGAACAGTTACGTTTTGAGATAAATGGAAATACGTAGTTTGATACGAATATAGTTCCTCTATGACTTACTGGATATGTAACTGGTTCATTTCATACTAAAGATCTTATTAGTTATTGGCTACAGTTGGGGGGTGAAATAGGGGAGGGGTTTGAGCGGGAAAGTTTTAAAAATTGATAATACTTCCGTTATTTTGAGTCATATCGCAAAATGTTATAGAGCCAATCTTGTCATGCTATTGATGTTCTTCAATTGTTGTTCTATACATTATTTCGTAACTCAAAGCTAGTTATTTGTACTTTCTTGTTTATCGACTTCATTAATCCCCTCCTCCTCCTAACCCCACGCTCCTTTTAATAATCTGCCTTTTACATAGAAAAACAGAATACCTGGTGAGATTAGATCACATTAGACCAGCACTTGGGAAATCTGCTTAGTTTACTCAGCTCCTGCGTGACGGAATTTTAATCTAGAGGTCATTATGGAGCTCTTTGTATTGAATTAGAGAATGGAGACATGTATTCTAAATATAATTGTTATTTTGAACTCCGTTTTTCTCTCTACAAAAAAAAAAATATAATATTAATATTCTTTTGTTTACCGTTTTTCCTGTTTTGTTTTATCTTCTGTTTGGTTTTGACATCTCTTTTTGTTTGAATTTATTATAATTTTCGATAATATAAATGTATTAGTTATAGGAATAAAATCTATATATATGTACATTTTTTTTAATAATAAACCCATTTTGAATTGTTACCTGTAATACTAGTTTAATGTAATATTTGTAGTATAGTATAATATCTGTTGTTATTACTTGTATTTATCGTGTTTAATTATTTTTTATTGGTGATACAGTTTTTGTTATTTTTCTATTATACTGATTTTATTACATTGTTAAGTTTTGAGCCAAATCGCCTAGTTGAGGGTGCTCCTGTATAAATAAATAAATAAAAAAAAAATTACCGTTTTCCCTGAAGTCGAGTAGCCTCTTGTTGAACATCTGTAGATATTTAGAATTCCTTGTGAATGCGAGACCATATCCAGTCTTGGCGTACCACGATCCTACCGTCAGCAACCTGCAATCTTCATCCTGTGCAACGAGGTAGTCCAGCACTGTCCCATCGTAAATAAACGCATCCAAATCCCTTCAAGCAGAAAATAAGTGTTTAGTTAAATACATACATTAATAGAAGTGTTATATATCACAAGGAAAGAATATTTAATCAAAAGTCGTTCTATCTGTCCCTACTAGGGATTTCATTTAGAGAGATTTAGCTCCCTTGAAAAATGTTTCCTAATTTTCATATTTTCTTGTGTGCTTAGTTTGAATCTGCCCGAAAAATCAGGGAACATTTTTGGGAGAGTATATAATCGGTTTATGTAATAAGAAAGATCAAGTTCTTTAACGGCACAAATTGGACCAGATTGAGGGGGGAGGGGTTAGAAGCGAGGAATTTCGAAAATTCCAAATATCACCGTTATTATACGTCGAATGGGAAAATTGTATAGAACCAATCTTATTGAAAATTAAATGAACTGTACATATCTCTCTCTCTATATATATAAAATTGTAACCTCTGTCTGTACATTGATTTTTTTCGCGAAATTTCACGATAACTTTTCGTTTCACATGTCAGACACCATAACTACATTTTGTTTCTTTCGTGTCTGTTTGTTTGTTACCTTTTCACGCATAAACGGCTGAACCGAATTTTATGAAACTTGGTATGTATATTACTACTAACCCAACTTAGACTTTAGGCTATATTAATATTCTCTGACACGAACAGGAGTGGGGGTTATAAGGGAGGCCTGAAATTAAAAATAGCGATATTTCGTTTCCTATTGTTTTTTTTTTTTTTGGAAAATATGCATATAACAAGAGTTGTTTATTATGTTGTTCAAAGTGACTTGTATTATATACACTTTTTTCTTATAACCAACTATAAAGGCGTTATTCACTAAACATTATAGCGGGAGTCAACAATTTTATTTGGCACAAAGACTCAAACGAACTAAATAAAACTCGGTAGGTGTATTAGCACTAACGCCTTCCTTATAATAAGACATACAAACATTTCTAGGGCCGGGCAGGAGTGGGGGTTATAAGGGAGGTCTGAATTTAAAAATAGTGATATTTCGTTTCCTATTGGGGTTTCGGTCAATATGCACATAACAAAAGTTGTTTATTTTGTTATTTAGAGAAACTTTTGTTATATACACTTTACCTTACCTAGTTTTTATATATACATTTATTCTCTATCTCGAATATAAAACGAGATAATTTCATTTTTTTTAGTTTTCAGCCTTCAGAAAACTCATCTCACATAAACAACAATCTGTTATATAATAAACCCCTTTATTCGAATCTTAATTAGCAAATATTGTTTTCATGAGACCTTTATAATGGGAGATACATACAAATTTGTTGTGCGATGATTCTTGTTTCGAAAATACTTATTTGATTTATATAATACTCGACATTTAACTGTTTCAGTCAACACTGCTATAGGCAGAAACATTCTTAGAATGTTGGGGGTTTAGAGGGGGGGGGGAATTCGAAAATTCAAAATATCTCTATTATTATGAGTAATTGAAAAATGTTATAGAATCTATCTTGTTAAAATATTGAATATAGAATTGCAGTTCTATACTATATATTTTTTCGAAACACAAATATTAAGAGATTAATTCGTACTTTCTGGATTTCAGTCAGAATATCTGGTGAGATATCACTAGTGTGTCATACCATTACGTGGGGAATCTGCTCATTTTACGCAGCCCCTGCGTGACGGACTTTTCGTTTGCTGTTCCACTCATATAAAAAAACAGCAAAACTTAGTATAACCACATTGGAGCCCTGTATGCATTGTATTAGAATCTTCAAGATAAAAGGCAAGTAACAACTGGTTCCCTGCATAATACTTCAGACAGTAGTCCTAAAAAATTCTCAAATTCTAACACTCGAGCTTTCGCAATTTTTTCCAATTGTATGATATGCTAATAGCTTCAAAATGAAATAGATTTTTTTCAATTATCGATGAAATTTTCTATTATAAAAAAAGTACTCAAAATGTCGAAAAACTACTCATTTTTTGACCGAAACTCAAATTCGTCATAAAATAGTGCCTGATAGAGATTTTCAGCTTACCTCATAATATAAAAAAAAATATTTTTTTTTAGCAGATTTACCCTAAGGGAAATCAGCTATTGAGGTCGTACTCATGACGGTGATTTTCGAAACATTTCTTCAAATGTCCATCGATTCTACCCAGGAGATGACGAAAATGAGGTCCATTCAAAATTATATATATATATTTGTCTGTTAAGACTCTAGCAGTCGCAATTTTTTGTTTAATGGTTACCAAACTCGGTATATAATCGTTTTATGTAAAAAGAAAGACCAAGTTCGTTAACCGCAGAAATTGAAAGAGTGGGAGGGGGGGTTTAGAGGGGGGGTTTAGAGGGGGGATCAAGTCTCTAATGGCTGAAGTCGACCAGAGGACGGGGGGGGTTTAGGGGGGGATTTTCGAAAATACGAAATATCTGCGTTATTATGGATTGGATCGAAACATTGTATAGAACCAATCTTATTGCAAATTAAATTTACTATAAATACTGTCTTATACATTTATCCTCTATCTTGAATATGAACCGAGATATTTGCATTTTTATTAAATTGACGGCTAACGGACGAGAGTGACTTATGTAAAAAGACAGATCAAGTTCGTTAATGGCTGAAATCGGACGAGGATTTTCGAAATATCTCTGTTAATATACGTTGGATCGAAACATTGTATAGATACAATCTTATTGCAAATTAAATTTACTATAAATGTCTTGAATATTAACCGAGATATTTGGATTTTTATTAAATGTGGGCCGATAACAGACCCCTGAATTTCCCGCTAAAAGCTAGTTCGGCCCTTTGCCGTAACTGTTCTGCTCTCGTATGGAGATTTCTCTATTGTATAACTTCACGCTAGGAAATGTGCTTAGTTTACGCAGCCCCTGCGTGACGGACTTTTTTTTTGAAGGGAGGATTTTGATGCACAACAATTGTAATTGAGGCATCTCTTTCAGAAATAAATTCTTTTAAAATTAGAGAGCATTTTGGGTTTAAAACCGTGAAAAATGATCCCAGTTTTTGGGCTTTACAATAGTATTGTTCTATAGATGTAGAAGATATATGAGGTTACTAAGGAGAGAGCTTTTCTCATATTGGTCATATTTCTCGACAACAATAGATCATGGTTTCGAAGCGGGTCAAGCCAATCTGGGCTAGGACCTTCATCGGGATTCTCTTTCTCCAGATATATTGGATTATATTGATCCGGGTAGCTGAGGGGGGATTCGGCCAGATTTTAGGGACCGTTGTCTCTATTTCTCCTACAATTCCGCTCTGTCGGCCTCCCTCTCACAGTTTTAGCACATTTCCCTGAAGGGACACTTTTTCTCAAATGTCCATCGGTCCTACACAAGAGATGAAGAAAATAAGGTCCGTTCAAAATTATATATGTATGTGCGTATATATGTATATATATATATATATATATATATATATATATATATATATATATATATATATATATATAAATGTAACCTCTGTCTGTACATTGATTTTTTTTGCGAAATTTCACCATAACTTTTCGTTTCACACATCATAGACACCATAACTGCATTTTGTTTCTTTGGTGTCTGTTTGTTTGTTTGTTTGTTACCTTTTCATGCATAAAAGGCTGAACCGAATTTTATGAAACTTGGTATGTATATTACTACTAACTCAACTTAAACTTTAGGCTATGTTAATATTCTCTCAGACGAACAGGAGTGGGGGTTATAAGGGAGGCCTGAAATTAAAAATAGTGATATTTCGTTTCCTATTGCACTTTCGGCAATTAAGCACATAACAAAAGTGGTTTATTTTGTTAATTAGAGAAACTTTTGTCATATACACTTTTGTCGTATGCCTAATTATAAAGGCGTTATACGCCAAAAAGTGATAGCAGAAGTCAACAATTTTATTTGGCACAAAAGACTCAACCGAACTAAACCAAACTGGGTATGTGAATTAGCACTAACGTCTTCCATTCTAGCATTTCTATGGACGGGCAGGAGTGGGGGTTATCAGGGAGGCCTGAAATTAAAAATAGTGATATTTCGTCTCCTATTGGGGTTTCGGCAAATATGCACATAACAAAGTGGTTTATTTTATTATTTAGTGAAATTTGCTCAACAATTCTTTGGAACTACAAGGTACCTCACCGGGAAAAACTAATTCAAATGTATGTTCATATTTTGTGCTTAATAATTCAAATGTATGATAATGCACAGGAAACGGGAAATATGAAAATATGTAGAACAGTGAATTCTTACATAAAAAAATAATTTTATTATTAACAAATCCACAGAAACGACGGGTATTTAAACTAAACACTGGGACGGCTAAATGTCAAAATATTGTGCAAAGTAAAGCCTTTCCAAAAAAAATACCATCACCATTAAGCCTCATATGAATTCCCGAGCGAAGCCGGGTATCTGAGCTAGTATATATATATATATATATATATATATATATATATATATATATATATATGTATGTATATATATATATATAATTGTGTGGATATGTTTTCGAACAGGTTATATTTATATATGGCGTTGTTATTGTTCCTTGGACTTTGGGTCAAATCGGTTCGTGTTCCTAATATAACCAGAAGTGCAATACATAATGTACCATAGTTTTTAAATATTTCTAGTCTTTCCCCGAAGAAGAGAAGATAAATGTACTCGAATTATTGTCATAAACTAAAATCTTTTTTCACCAACATTGTCCAAAACTCCAGGAGACAATAACAACAAGTATATCATATATATATATATATATATATATATATATATATATATATATATATATATATATATATATATTTAACGCTCTAGCTGTCGCAAGTTTGCTTTGATCGTTAGCAAACTCCATATTTAAACGTTTTATGTAAAAATTGAAGATCAAGTTTCTTAATGGCTTAAACAATGGGGAGGGGGTGGTTAGAGGGGCGGAATTTCAAAAATTCGAAATATTCCGGTATTGTAAGTAGGATCAAAAAATTGCATAGAACCAGTTCTATTTATTAAACTTTTAACGTTCTGCATATTAACGGAGATATATGCATTTTAGCAGATTTCCCTTAAGGGAAATCAGCTATTGAGGTTGTACTCATGACAGAATTTTCGAAATTTTTCTTCAAATGTCCATCGATCCTACCTAGTAGATGACGAAAATTTTGTGCGTTAAAAACTATATATATATATATATATATATATATATATATATATATATATACCAAGCTCGGAATTTAATCGTTTTATGTAAAAAGGAAGATCAAGTTCGTTAATGGCCGAAATCGGACCAGTGGGAGGGGGGGGTTAGAGGGGGGATTTTCGGAAAATTCGAAATACCTCCGTTACTATGCGTCGGATCGAAAACTTGTATAGAATCAATCTTATTGCAAATTAAATTTACTATAAATATTGTTCTATACATATATTCTGTATCTTGAATATTAACCGAGATATTTGCATTTGTATTCTGCATTGGTCGGCAGGAGTGAGCTGTTTGGTACTTTCCGAAGAGAGCTCTTACGGCCGTATTCGTAACTGTTCGTCCTTCGTGTATAAGTTTAGTGATCCCTTAATACTTACTACACTTGTTATTGGGCAGATTTCTCTATTGTAAAACTTCTCGCGGGAAATCTGCTTAGTTTACGCAACCCCTGCGTGACGGAATTTTTTAAATGATGTGCCTACATTCCAAAAAAAATAATACTCCTTTGAAATTGTAGGACGACGGAACCGCGACCTTGATTGCATTTATTATTCGTGGTACAATCCCTTGTTTGTTTTTTTTTTTTGGTCTTCTCAGTAGAGAATAGAGCAGGGAGAGAAATTGATGGAAATAGCTTGAATTATGTACTATGTGTTTTACTAGTTTAGCATATATTCTTATGCTCCTTGGTACTGTAATGCCATAATGACGTGTGATTTTATTTATAAAAATGATGTAAATTATTTTTTCTGTAATCGTTGAATAATGGTAACAATACTAAACTGAAATGAGTGAAGAAAGTGAAACATTTTGCAATAGAGTGAAGAAAGTAATCACTTTCTTCACAAGTGAAGAAAGTGGATTGCCTTCTTAATTAGTAATAAGTATAAATTAAAAAATAATTTGAAGTTGGAAATTAAATACTTTTAAATGTTTCTTAACATTGTAAGAATTTATTTTAACAAAATAAATTGAAATGTGAATGAATTATTGGTGGGAATAATCAATATATTTTAAAATTTAAATATAATAATAATTACCTTCCTTGTTTATAACCTGCACTGTTTATAACTGCACTAATTCACAATCATCACTAGTTGTTTTATAACTATGCTTATAACCTTTCACAACCATGCTTATAACCTACCAACAACATACCATAATCTTCACAACATCCTAATTTTGTTCATATTCTGATTAGATCTGATCATGTATTACACGATTACAGAAAAAATTTAATATTACACTCGTGACGAAAGTAGAATTTACAACTCTCGTGAAATTGCCACACTCGCTTAGCTCGTGTGGGTAAACGTTTCACTCGAGTTGTAAAATGATCTACTTTCGTAACTTGTATAATAAATAACTATTATATGACTGCAACTTTTATTGTATTTTTTTTGTTCACTTGTGTGGCATATTAGCACGAGGGAAGTCAGTTTTGTTTTCGTGGACCCTGCGTGGCAGATTTTATATTTCGTATTTTAGAAGGTAAGGACATATTTATTATCTTTTCGCCTAGTTTTATCCCCGTGGTATGCCGATGATTAAAAATTAATATTCCGAAAATAAAATGATCTTCGATATTTTCCCTTCTCAGTTGAATTTCTATTCAAATAATGCTGATTTGAGGAGCCTGTTCGATTGTGGATTACTTCGATCTTGTACGATTTATGTTTGGAAGCCTTTAACCCCAAGAGTCATAATCATATTTCTTGCTAACTCCAAGTTATTTCTACCTCAATATTTCCACTTATATTTATGTCGACGCTAAATAGGACATTTCCTTTCATGGGCTCGACGAGCCGGCCATTGTAGCCTCCATAAATACTAGCCCATGGCATCTGATATATCATTTAACAAGGCCTGCTTCTAAGATTTCAAGAATCGTGGAAAGTCTCTAAATTCGTAGCATCACAGATGTGAAGGGTTTAGAGACTTTTGAAGTATGGCTTTATTATTTAAGCACATATGCTAATTTATTATAATTTGGCTGCGTAAACTAAGCAGATTTCCCACGTGAAGTTTTACAGTAGAGTAAAATGCTAATCTCCATACTGGTAACACAACACCACCGTGAGTAAATACAAACGGCAATGAGAAATCTTTCAGTCAATTTTAATAAATTCCCAACGGAAACGGCTTCTGAATTGTAAGAATAATTTCTATTTTATTAACTCAAATTTTAGTAGTCCTAGAACTAAAGAAGGGGGGATGGCGGATGAACAGAACGTATTTGCATAAATCTCACAAAGTAAAAGCTGAAACGACAGGTAAGGTTAGAAGAAGCTTCCACCAGAGCCGAACAATACCGGACCACATGTTCCACACACTTTATAAAAATGCAAATATCTCGGTTAATATTCAATATAGAGAATAAATGTATATAACAATATTTATAGTAAATTTAAGTTTCCATACGATTGGTTCTATATAAGTTTTCGATCCAATGCATAATAAAGGAGATATTTCATATTTTCTAAAATCCCCTTCCCTCTGGTCCGATTTCTACCGTTAACGAACAAGATCTGTCTTTTTACATAAAACGGTTAAATGTCGTGTTTGGTAACGATCAAACAAAAATTGTGCGGCCGCTAGAGCTTTAACAGACAAATATATATATATATATATATATATATATATATATATATATATATATATATATATATATATATGGGTAAAATCGATTGACATTTCGAATATCGCATCGTGACGACCTCAATAGCTGATTTCGCTGCCCCTTGTGCAGGGAAATCTGCTAAAACTCAAGTTTTACTAATTTTACATGAATCAATTTTTGAATATGGATGTTATTTGAACTGATAAGTGCTAATATTTCCCAATTAAATAAATCTTCTGATAATCAAACAATATTAAAAAACTTTCTTAATATGAACGAAGGATTTTCCTTATTTTGAAACTTTCAAGTGATGTTAATAACTTGTATCCATTTTCCCATTAGTAATAAGATGTATTAAAGTCTGCACGCTCGAGTTCAACATATTTTTTAGAGTAATTTCTTTCGTGAAGAAATTTTTTGAAGAATGGTTAAATTTGCCAAAGGGAGGTCGAATCTCTTTGAGTTCCATCCAACCAAACTCAGTTTTGGAAACCTTACAGAGGATTCTGAAAGGAAAATAAATATTAAAGTCCGTCACGCAGGGGCTGCGTAAACTAAGCAGATTTCCCACGTGAAGTATTAAAATTGAGGTATTTCACGAGAGCCAAACAGTTACGAAAACGGACGAACTAGCTTTAGGCGGGAAACTCACATGCGTCTGTTACCTGCCCCCATTTAATAAAAATGCAAATATCTCGGTTAATATTGAAGATGGAGAATAAATGTCTATATCAATATTTATAGTAAATTTAATTTGCAATAAGATTGAGTCTATACAATTTTTCGATCCGAACTATAGTAACGGAGATATTCCGAATTTTCGAAAATCCTCCCCTCTAAACCCCCCCCCCCCTTCTACTAGTCTGATTTCAGCCATTAAGGAACTTAATCTGTCTTTTTACATAAAACGACAAAATATCAAGTTTGGTAACGATTAAACAATAACTGCGACCTCTAGAGCGGTAACAGACACACACACATATATATATATATATATATATATATATATATATATATATATATATAGTTTTGAACGGACCTCATTTTCGTCATCTCCTAGGTAGGATCGATGGACATTTGAAGAAATTTTTCGAAAATCGCGTCATGAGAACGACCTCAATAGGTGATTTCCCTTAAGTGAAATCTGATAAAGTGAGAGTAGCTAACTATTCCTCCTGGATCGTTTCATGAAGGCATATCAGTGATGAGCGATCTATAAGCGATTGTATGTTGTGTGGATGGTAGGTAAGATTATAAAAGTTCGCCACGCAGGAACTGCGTTAATTAAGCATATTTCCCACGTGAGTAACGTATTTCCATTTACCTCATATCGTAACACTTCAATGAGAACAATATTTGGAATTTAGGCTTCAAATAATGTGCTTTATAATATAACAGCTTATTGTTAATATGACATGGGTTGTAGTCGGGGTTTACAGAAGGCCGAAAACTAAATAAAATAATATGTGTTTCACAGTTACTTATGGTTCCGAAAATCTGCCTTCTCCTGAAATGCACATTATTTTTTTGACTCACGGATCACAGTAAAAGAAACCGATTAAGAATGAATGAAAAAAAAAAAAAGATTCGATATAGTCGGAATTAATACGAACAACAGGAAAATTGTTGGAGTATTGTGAAATTGGTGGTTGTTTTGAGTTATCTGATCTAGCTGCGAATTGGAAATGGACATAATGAAAAGTTAGGAGGAAGTTGGACAGTCTGGACTAGAAACGCCAACAAACGTCTACAACACTCTTTCAAAGTTAATTTAATCGGAGTCCTGCAAATGACATCATTTTCCATATCCCGAAGATAAATTTGTTTCAAGAGGAAACATGTTTTACAGATATTTTTTTTTGTTTTTGTGAACTTTGAATATCCCATTAAATACTTTTTTTTTTTCGTTTGTACGAAGTTCACAAAGGAAGAATTGTTTATAGCACATTTCCCTTAAGGGACATTTTTTCTCAAATGTCCATCGGTCCTACACAAGAGATGAAAAAAATAAGTTCCGTTCAAAATTATATATGTATGTGCGTATATATGTATATATAAAATTGTGTGGATATGTTTTCGAACAGGTTATATTTATATATGGCGTTGTTATTGTTCCTTGGACTTTTGGTCAAATCGGTGTTCCTAATATAACCAGAAGTGCAATACATAATGTACCATAGTTTTTAAATATTTCTAGTCTTTCCCTGAAGAAGAGAAGATAAATGTACTCGAAATATTGTCATAAACTAAAATCTTTTTTCACCAACATTGTCCAAAACTCCAGGAGACAATAACAACAACTATATAATATATATATAACGCTCTAGCTGTCGCAAGTTTGCTTTGATCGTTAGCAAACTCCATAATTAAACGTTTTATGAAAAATTGAAGATGAAGTTCATTAATGGCTTACACAAGGGGGAGGGGGTGAAGAAACATTTTGCAATAGAGTGAAGAAAGTAATCACTATTTTCACAAGTGAAGAAAGTGGATTGCCTTCTTAATTAGTAATAAGTATAAATTAAAAAGTAATTTGAAGTTGGGAATTAAATACTTTTAAATGTTTCTTAACATTGTAAGAATTTATTTTAACAAAATAAATTGAAATGTGAATGAATTATTGGTGGAAATAATCAATATATTTTAAAATTTAAGTATAATAATAATTACCTTCCTTGTTTATAACCTGCACTGATTATAACTGCACTAATTCACAATCATCACTAGTTGTTTTATAACTATGCTTATAACAATCATGCTTATAACCTACCAACAACATACCATAATCTTCACAACATCCTAATTTTGTTCATATTCTGGTTAGATCTGATCATGTATTACACGATTACAGAAAAAATTTAATATTACACTCGTGACGAAAGTAGAATTTACAACTCTCGTGAAATTACCACACTAGCTTAGCTCGTGTGGGTAAACGTTTCACTCGAGTTGTAAAATGATCTACTTTCGTAACTTGTATAATAAATAACTATTATATGACTGCTACTTTTATTGTATTTTTTTGTTCACTTGTGTGGCATATTAGCACGAGGGAAGTCTGTTTTGTTTACGCGGACCCTGCGTGGCAGATTTTATATTTCGTATTTTAGAAGGTAAGTACATATTTATTCTCTTTTCGCCTAGTTTTATCCCCGTTGTACTCCGATGATTAAAAATTAATATTCCGAAAATAAAATGTTCTTCGATATTTTCCCTTCTCAGTTGAATTTCTATTCAAATAATGCTGATTCTAGGAGCCTCATCGATAGTGGATTTCTTCGATCTTGTACGATTTATGTTTGGAAGCCTTTAACCCCAAGCGTCATAATAATATATCTTGCTAACTCCAAGTTATTTCTACCTCAATATTTCCACTTATATTTATGTCGACGCTAAATAGGACATTTCCTTTCATGGGCTCGACGAGCCGGCCATTGTAGCCTCCATAAATACTAGCCCATGGCATCTGATATATCATTTAACAAGGCCTGCTTCTAAGGTTTCAAGAATCGTGGAAAGTCTCTAAATTCGTAGCATCACAGATGTGAAGGGTTTAGAGACTTTTGAAGTATGGCTTTATTATTTAAGCACATATGCTAATTTATTATAATTTGGCTGCGTAAACTAAGCAGATTTCCCACGTGAAGTTTTACAGTAGAGTAAAATGCTAATCTCCATACTGGTAACACAACACCACCGTGAGTAAATACAAACGGCAATGAGAAATCTTTCAGTCAATTTTAATAAATTCCCAACGGAAACGGCTTCTGAATTGTAAGAATAATTTCTATTTTATTAACTCAAATTTTAGTAGTCCTAGAACTAAAGAAGGGGGGGTGGCGGATGAACAGAATGCATAAATCTCACAAAGTAAAAGCTGAAACGACAGGTAAGGTTAGAAGAAGCTTCCACCAGAGCCGAACAATACCCGATCACATGTCCCACACACTTTATAAAAATGCAAATATCTCGGTTAATATTCAATATAGAGAATAAATGTATATAACAATATTTATAGTAAATTTAAGTTTCCATACGATTGGTTCTATATAAGTTTTCGATCCAATGCATAATAAAGGAGATATTTCATATTTTCGAAAATCCCCCTCCCTCTGGTCCGATTTCAACCGTTAACGAACATGTTCTGTCTTTTTACATAAAACGGTTAAATGTCGTGTTTCGTAACGATCAAACAAAAATTGCGACCGATAGAGCGTTAACAGACAAATATATATATATATATATATATATATACATATATATGGGTAAAATCGATTGACATTTCGAATACCGCTTCGTGACGACCTCAATAGCTGTTTTCCGTGCCCCTTGAGCAGGGAAATCTGCTAAAACTCAAGTTTTACTAATTTTAAATGAATCAATTTTTGAATATGGATGTTATTTGAACTGATAAGTGCTAATATTTCCCAATTAAATAAATCTTCTGATAATCAAACAATATTAAAAAACTTTCTTAATATGAATGAAGGATATTTCCTTATTTTGAAACTTTCAAGTGATTTTAATAACTTGTATCCATTTTCCCATTAGTAATAAGATGTATTAAAGTCCACACGCTCGAGTTCAACATATTTTTTAGAGTAATTTCTTTCGTGAAGGAATGTTTTGAAGAATGGTTGAAGTTGCCAAAGGGAGGTCGAATCTCTTTGAGTTCCATCCAACCAAACTCAGTTTTGGAAACCTTACAGAGGATTCTGAAAGGAAAATAAATATTAAAGTCCGTCACGCAGGGGCTGCGTAAACTAAGCAGATTTCCCACGTGAAATATTAAAATTGAGGTATTTCACGAGAGCCAAACAGTTACGAAAACGGACGAACTAGCTTTAGGCGGGAAACTCACATGCGTCCGTTACCCGCCCCCATTTAATAAAAATGCAAATATCTCGGTTAATATTGAAGATGGAGAATAAATGTGTATATCAATATTTATAGTAAATTTAATTTGCAATAAGATTGAGTCTATACAATTTTTCGATCCGACTTATAGTAACGGAGATATTCCGAATTTTCGAAAATCCTCCCCTCTAAACCCCCCCCCCCTTCCACTGGTCCGATTTCAGCCATTAAGGAACTTGATCTGTCTTTTTACATAAAACGACAAAATATCAAGTTTGGTAACGATTAAACAATAATTGCGAGCTCTAGAGCGGTAACAGACAAATATATATATATATATATATATATATATATATATATATATATATATATATATACTAGCTCAGATACCCGGCTTCGCCCGGGAATTCATTTGAGGCTGAATGGTGATGGTATTTTGTTTTTGGCAAGGCTTTAGTTTGCACAATATTTTGACATTTCCCCGTCCCAGTGTTTAGAGTTTATTATACCTGTCGTTGCTTGCTATGGATTTGTTAATAATAAAATTAATATTTCATGTAAGACTTCACTGTCCTCCATATTGTCATATTTCCCGTCTCCTGTGCATTATTGAATTAATTTTTTCAGGTGAGGTACCTGGTAGTTCATATTGATAAGAAGTGTTTAGCAAATTTCTCTAAATAACAAAATAAACAACTTTTGTTATGTGCATATTTGCCGAAACCCCAATAGGAAATCATTATTATTAATTTCAGGCCTCCCTTATAACCCCCACTCCTGCCCGTCACTAGAAATGTTAGTATAGCTTATTATAAGGAAATTGTTAGTATTAATTCACATAGCGAGTTTCGTTTAGTTCGGTTGAGTCTTTTGTGCCAAATAAAATTGCAGACTCCCGCTATAGTTTTTAGCGTATAACTCACTTATACTTCCGTATACAGCAAAAGTGCATATAACAAAAGTTACTCTAAATTACAAAATAAACAACGTTTGTTATGTGCATATTTGCTGAAAAAGCAATAGGAAACGAAATATCGCTATTTTTAATTTCAGGCCTCCCTTATAACCCCCACCCCTTTTCGTCTTAGAGAATATTAATATAGCCTAAAGTCTAAGTTGGGCTAGTAGTAATATACATACCAAGTTTCATAAAATTCGGTTCAGCTGTTTATGCGTGAAAAGGTAACAAACAGACTCGAAAGAAACAAAATGTAGTTATGGTGTTTATGACATGTGAAACGAAAAGTTATCGTGAAATTTCGCGAAAAAAATCAATGTACAGACAGAGGTTACAATTTTATATATATATATATATATATATATATATATATATATATATATATACAGTTTTGAACGGACCTCATTTTCGTCATCTCCTAGGTAGGATGGATGGACATTTGAAGAAAAATTTCGAAAATCACGTCATGAGTACAACCTCAATAGCTGATTTACCTTAAGTGAAATCTGCTAAAATGAGAGTAGCTAACTATTCCTCCTGGATCGTTTGATGAAGGCATATCAGTGATGAGCGACCTATAAGCGATTGTATGTTGTGTGGATGGTTGGCAAGATTATAAAAGTTCGCCACGCAGGAACTGCGTTAATTAAGCATATTTCCCACGTGAGTAACGTATTTCCATTTACCTCATATCGTAACACTTCAATGAGAACAATATTTGGAATTTAGGCTTCAAATAGTGTGCTTTTTAATATAACAGCTTATTGTTAATATGACATGGGTAGTAGTTGGGGTTTACAGAAGGCCGAAAACTAAATAAAATAATATGTGTTTCACAGTTACTTATGGTTCTGAAAATCTGCCTTCTCCCGAAATGCACATTATTTTTTTGACTCACGGATCACAGTAAAAGAAACCGCTTAAGAATGAATGAAAAAAAAAAAAGATTCGATATAGTCGGAATTAATACGAACAACAGGAAAATTGTTGGAGTATTGTGAAATTGGTGGTTGTTTTGAGTTATCTGATCTAGCTGCGAATTGGAAATGGACATAATGAAAAGTTAGGAGGAAGTTGGACAGTCTGGACTAGAAACGCCAACAAACGTCTACAACACTCTTTCAAAGTTAATTTAATCGGAGTCCTGCAAATGACATCATTTTCCATATCCCGAAGATAAATTTGTTTCAAGAGGAAACATGTTTTACAGATATATATATTTTTTTTTTGTGAACTTTGAATATCCCATTAAATACTTTTTTTTTTCCTTTGTACGAAGTTCACAAAAGAATAATTGTTTATAAATTCAATTTAAAAGTCAGTTACGTATGGGTTTTCTAAACTAAGCAGGTTTTTCACATGCTGGATCGATAAACAGATGAAGACCGTATGATCCGTATGACCGTGATAATCCATATTTTATAAGAATACACTGTAAAAATGGCTTCGACTTGAGACTGCAAGTAGATTTCAGTGAAATAAATAGCTTGATCTGATAATTGTGCTTGTTATTTGAGTTGGAGTTGGTTTGTAGTCTGAAAAAATAGTAAATTTAAATAAATCCGGTAGTTTTGTAATAGAGCAAAGTGTATATAAGAACATTCGTAGAAAATAACTGTCTCAAAAATACCTAAACAATGTGAATTATCCCATTTTAATACTATCTTAAAAATCGATTGTCTACTCATGTAAAATTTAACTTGTATTATTAAATCAAATGTATATTTTATTTTATTATTTGGTTTGTGCCCCACAGCGATGGTGATTGGCATAATTTGAATAATATATGTACTTTATTTTTATATTATGGAAAATATTCCTTTAATATCTGATTGTTTCTCATATCCGTGATTTGTCTGAAGAATATAATTAAAGTTAACCCTTTTAAATATTTTTAAGTATGCTGTAGACATATTAATTCATTTTAAAACAGTTATTGGCTTTTTTTGTAATAATAAATCATAAATATAATACAAAAATAGTAAATAGAGTGGGAAATCTGCTTAGTTACGCAGCCCCTTTGTGACGGACTTTTGTAATGGATCTTTTCTGAATTTTTGTTTATCATTTTGATAATGTAATGTTATAAAGACAATCCATCATATCAAAATATTTCCTGACTTCCATTTTTTAAATGATGTGCCAACATTCCAAAAGAAATAATACTCCTTTGAAATTATAGGACGACGGACCAGCGACCTTGATTGCATTTATTATTTGTGGTACAATCCTTTGTTTGTGAGTATAGCAAGCCTTTGTTTATCTTTATTATTTTTGGTCTTCTCAGTAGAGAAAAGAGCAGGGAGAGAAATTGATGGAAATAGCTTGAATTATGTACTATGTGTTTTACTAGTTTAGCATATATTCTTATGCTCCTTGGTGAAGCACTGTAATGCCATAATGACGTGTGATTTTATTTATAAAAATGATGTAAAAAGTATGTCAGTTTCTATATTACCATTTATCTGTGCGCCTAATATCTGGCTCATTATTATATATTGTGCACATTATCAGGCAAGCGATATTTGAGTGCTCCCAATATGTGAATTACTCAATATATGTATATAATTTTTAAATTGTGTCTACCAAAAATAATTTTTAAGTTAATATACATAAGCCTAATGGCTTTGGTATTTCCTTGATTTTTGAAACTATATAAATGTATTTTGTTGTTATTTAAAATACTAGACTCGGCCTTGGGAAACTAATAAATAGTTTAAGAATTTCTTCTGAACAAGATTATTCTTTTCCAAATAAAATATCTGTCTGTCTATGTTAAAATTATTTGTTTTTTTTTATTTTAAGAAGATGAGCACGGCATAAGAAAAAAAACAGAAGAATTCATCAAATATATTGGATGTATTGTATATTAATTATTAATCTTGTCACGCAAGAAATTTATATGAATTTAAAAACCTAAATATTTATGGGTTTAGGAAATGGGTGGCTGTCCAGGCTGTTGGCCATTGAAAAACGTTTCCCAGCTGACTGTTGGCTTGGAATAAATCTTTCCACCCCATATTGTTCACTTTTCCCCTAAAGTCATTCGGCTGTATTTAAACTGTCTCATCTAAACCACTGCCATTTTCATATTTTGTTGACCACAAGAAAAAAAAAGAAAATGTTTGTTAAATTTTAATGATTTCCTGAGGTTTTAATACGTTCGGACCCGTACCTTTATAGTCCAGCAGTTGTGTTCACAGTCTGCTTGTTAATTGGGATTTCCACAATGCTGTTGCCATAAATTAATTAAATTATTTATATTTGAAAAAATACGTTTCCTAGAAGTTTAAAGTATTATGTAAAATAAACAGTAGTTAAATAAAAATCAAAACTTAGAAAAGATGAGTGAAAACCTGTTATTAAACACAAAAATGTTTAGCATGTTTTATCTGAATGTGTTTTTATTCTTCTTCTGCTGAGATGAAAAAAACAAAAGCTTAACTTATGAATTTACAAAACATATGTTTTACACCTAACCTATATCTTTATTATTATTATTATTATTTATGAACGTCCACTTTTTGCAACTCAGGCTAATTAGGACGGGTTATCTACAGGTTACCACCCGTTTCTAGCCAGGACTTAGGATGTTATTTAATGATTTTCGTCACTAAATAATTTCCTTTGCCCAGGCAAGAATCGAACTCGCCACTCTAGGTTTACCATGTGAGATTAAGGTCAACGCTTTAACTCGCATGGCTAACCTGAGCCCCTATCTTACAATGATATATTAATAACGATCGTTCATTATAATATTAACTCCTTAATAAAATCAATTTTGAATCCAGTGTTTACTTGGTATCCATATTATTTGGCAAAACTACTATTGGCTTTCTCGATAAACATGTAAATTAGAATGTATTGTTCAGGTATAAAAAATGTTTTCAGAACATTCCTAAACATTTTTATTGTGTAGTGTGTGCAATTATGAATGTATGTGCAAGGTTTTAAAAAGTACCTAATAATTTTATTTATGAACGTAATAAAATAATATGTGAATAATTTTTATTGATTTATTTTAATTTTTTTTAATTTTATTTAAACCATTTTAAATTGTTGTCTTTATTACTAGCCTAATGTTTATTAATTGTCTTTATTACTATTATTTAATGATTATTTGTTGTATTTAATTTTTTATTTGTTGTTTCAGTTTTTGTTATTTTTCTATAATTTTGTTTTCATTTTACATTGTGAAACTTTGAGCCAAATCGCCAAGATGCGGGTGCTCCTGTATAAATAAATAATTTTAATAATTGGATATATAATTGTTTTCGTAATTTATGACTCACCATTGGTTTTAAGTATCTTGTTATTTTATAAGTTATTTTTTGTTTTTAATTTAAAGTTTCGTTTTTATTTTTTCTCATTTGTTGATAATTCGTGTTTTCCTATTCAGAAGATGTTGAAAATGATGTCCGTTCAAAATTATATATTTATATAATTATTAATTATATTATTATATATTTGTCTCTTACCACTCTAGTGGTCGCAATTTTTGTTTGTTCGTTACCAAACCCGATATTTAATCGTTTTATGTAAAAACAAAGGGGTTTAGAGGGAGGATTTTCGAAAATTCGAAATATTACAGTTACTATAGGTCGGATCTAAAAATTGTATAGAACCAATCTTATTGCAAATTGGGTGATCTATAAATGTCAATCTATACGTATTTTCTGTATCATTTTCACGTATATATTTTAATATTAACCGAGATATTTGGATTTTATAGTTTTCGGCTTTCAGTAAACCCGCACTCGTGCTCATGTCATATTAAAAATAAGCTGTTGCTTCATGAACCACTTCATTTCAATGTTAAATACCAAATATTGTTTTCATTGGACTTTTACTTTGTGAGATTTAGGCAAATACGTTCTATTGATCTCCCCGCCCCTTCTTTTGTTCTTGGATTTCTAAAATTTGATTGAGATAAAAATGATTCTGCTTTATTACAAATTACGTAGCTATAGTAAATAGTTTTTAATAAAATTAATGTCATATTCAGATCAATTTATCAATTGTAAACCTTCGCGTGGGAAATCTGCTTAGTTTACGCAGCCCTGCGTGACGGACTTTTAATAAGGTCACAAAGTCATTGTTCAATTCAAACATGTCGTCCATTGTCTGGCATAAAGTTTACAAGAGTATATTATGTGGACAAAAGTTTGTTCAGTTTCATTATCACAGTCACACGTATTGTTGTCAGTCAAACCAAAACGATTAACTAAAAGTAGCTTAGTAACTTTTAATTGGTAGATGTCCAGTTAGAACTTGAGTAAGCAGTCCAATTATGTATGTGATTTGTTTTCTTTCCTGTACAGTTTTAATGAAGTCATAGAGGCGAACTACTTTTTGTTGTGTCCGTCCATTCTCTGTCCCATAAATAGATCGTTTCTTCAAAAGTCACAAGTGTCTAGGACATCATTTAAAGAAGTTTCCTCGGCTAATTAATCAGCATGTTCGTAGCCTATATTTCCTGTGTGTGTATTCTTTAATATAAGTTAATCCCAATTTTTTTTTTACATACAAAAATATTTAGTCTGGACTTATTTCTTACCCATTTATGACGGCTTCTACACCCCCGGTGACTTTAGTTTTGTTGAATGGCTTCATGTAATTGTGCATCTCCCTGAAGTACTTCTTGAGCGTAGAGTCTGTGTGTGACCAGGGGATTGTTCCAAATTTGTACATCGGTTTGTGGCTGTACGGCTGGGCTAGCTGCAAAAACCATTTAGAAACATTATAGTAACTTCATTTTCACGCAGTCATTAGATATTTGTGTCAGATAATAGTCGCATATATGTAGTGTAAAGTTCCTGATCTTGGAGTGATTTTTGAAGCTGAGAAAGAGCAGCATAGACGAGGGTCTGAAGCAACCCCGAACTGACTGTGATGTGAACAAGATATCGTTTCTGGTATTAAGGGTGGAATGAGCTAGAAGGGTGACATTGAGATGTTGAAATTGTCTTCCAGTTGAAAATAATAAAAATGGTTTAGTTGAGACCTTAAGATATTATTATTTTTGCCTGAAATTAACCAGTCAAAGCGCATTTGAAGTTGAAGATTTTTCAAGATTGCAATATTAACTAAACACAGGTCTACTCAAAACCAGAAACATGGCAAGTGGAATTAAAACATAAATTAATAGCTCATTTTTTCTTCGTTCAGGGAGTTTTCAAAACGTCTGTAGAAGTGCAAACTTGATTTTTGAAAACATTTCTCTTTCAAAGCACACCATGCGTACCGTAACATATAAAAAAATAATGGCTGATGACAATTGGTGATGATGAATAGAATGAATTTTAATACAATCCTCTCTATATAATATTTTGCGATTCTGTTCATAGAAGCAGTTTTGGGGAAGCTTGATAAAATATATAACTTGACGATAGAAATATACATCAGTGATCCAAGGCCAAACACAATGAAAATATAGCTCTAAAGTGTTAAACTGTTAAAGAACATTTTTATGTCTAGATCAAGAAAATTTTCACTTTTTCACTTTAGACCATATTTTATTGTATTAAGCCCGCAGTGTATATTCTTTTTAGTGTCCTTTAAAAATTAGATAATTAAGAATTGATGTAACTGTTGCTCTACAAACATGAAGACATTAAATGGACTTTTAAGTAAAAGGGGAGTCCCCTCTTTCAATAAAAACCACTTCTTGAGGACTTGGCAATATTTCATATTTCTTATCTCTGTTGTAACTTGGACTTTACTTATTCATCTTACACAACAGTTATTAGCATTTTGCGTCAAGACAATTTTTATTTAGACTGGTTTCTCAGATGTACTGATGATTAATGATAAATCTTATTATATATTATGAGAAGTAAAAATTTTTTTTTTTTTTTTTTTTTTTTTTTATGACTGATGATATAGAAGTGGTAATAGTTACCCTGTGATCATCGACGCCTGAGAACTCGTGATATTCCTCTCTGGTGATCATGAAGGCTGCGAGGTTAGCAGTGTATATAGCCAGGAACACCACAGCGAACATGGCCCACATGTTGGTCATGAACCTGAACAGAAGTAAGGTGGCGGTTTAACAACAAAACAAGTATGCACAAGAAACGATAGGTTAGTGTTATATATCAGATGTTTAAAGGAGTTAGTCTACGGGCTAGACTACAGGCAAGGGAAGGCATTCTGGTAGCTCGGGGTGATCGAGAAGATACTCGGACAGTACACTTGGCTGGTTGAAGCAGAAGGAAGATTCATGGAGAAACACGCGGATCAGCTGAGGAGAAGGAAGGTACTGGCAGAAGAAGGGCGTCATCTAAGAGGGGAGATGTTGAAGATCAGATGTTTTGTTATTCACATGTTTGGAGGAGATCATATGTGTTGTAGGTTGAGTATGTATGAGATAACATGATGTTAATATAAGGTTTGTTATTGAAAGTAGAAAGTGTCTATTCTATTACAAATAAGTTATTTATAAACATAACAGCCACATAAACTGAAATTATTAGGTTATTCAATATACAGTTTTGAGGCTCCTCACAATTTATTTTTAAAAACGCTACGAGCTTTCAGGAATTTACATCATCAGAACAAAGCGCCTGCCTAGAGAGAAACTGCTGGGCTGAACTCTGCTGATGCACTCCTCTTGAGTAATAAAAAGTCCGTCAAGTAGGGGCTGCGTTAACTTAGCAGATTTACCTCAAAACGTAAAAGTTCAATGAGAACAATATTTTATATTTAGAATTGAAATAAAGTGCTTCATAATATAATAAATAGCTTATTGTTAATATGGTATGAGTTAGAGTGGGGGTTTACTGAAGGACGCAAACTAAAAAAAAATGCAAATATCTCGGTTAAAAAACCAAGATAGTACCAACATTTATAGAACATTACATTTGCAATAAGATTGGTTCTATACAATGTTTTGATCTGACGTATAATAATGGAAATCTTTTCAAAATCTCCCCTCCTATTGGTCTGATATCAGCCATTAACGAACTTGGTCTTTATTTTTTCATAATTGCCACCGCTAGACCGTATATAGTCTTGAACGGACCACATTTTCATCACCTCCTGTGTAGGATCGATGGACATTTGACGAAATTTTTCAAAAATCACATCATTAGTGCTGCCTCAAATCTGCAAATTGGGAGGGGGGAGTTGCCCAAATGGTGTTAAGACCAACTCACATGCCTTACCCCAGCCCCTAAAAAAGTATGCATGATATCAATCGTATAATGGTTTCTTATCGGTTAGTTTGGCAACAGTCGATTCATTTACTATTACTCTTCTACTTAAACATAAGAGTTTGTTTCTAATTTGCAAAATATAATGGCTTGTTGGAAACCCATTCAACCGGAGATGCTTCTTTTTTTTCAAACGGAGTTTCCTTCAAAAGGTCCATAAGATCGAAAGAGAAATATTAAAGGAGGGAAGAAATATAAGTGATAAAGAAGAGGTAAGTAAGGGTCAGATTGTATTCAGAAACAGCCGTGGATGTGGTAATGGGAATTATTGTGTGAAATATAAAGGTTATCCTTCATCTGCAAAGCTATTTATTCAATGGGTCGAGTGCTTCTGACGGGCAAGGTGGAGCTGATTTCAATCCCATTCATAAAACCTCTTGACGAGGTCACGCTTTAACAATCAGTTTTTATTTTGAATTATTGCAAACGGGTCAATTTTTTTAAAAAAAATACTCTCTTTTTATTCAAATATCGGGATAAATATGAAAATGAAACGTGTCTCTGTATAATCGTATTGTTAATAATCTTTACAGAACGTCCCCTGCATTAGCATCCCGGCTTAAAGGGATCGTTTTATATTTCTGTCTAAATTTCCAACACGATCATTGCTACACATAAAAAGTCAGTCACGCAGGGGTCATCTCATTACAAATTCTCTGTTAGAAAGAGAAGGGGACTGGGGAAGCACTGAAGGCTGAAAACAAGAAAGTAGGGATAACTCGCATAATATTTGATTTACGAAAAAATGGGCATGGATCATAAAAACATTTTCGAGAAAAGAACGTAAACTCTTAATTGGTGAATTTGCATGTACCTCTCAAAGTAATAGTTCAATGAAAACCATATTTAGTATTTAACCTTGGAATGAAGTGCTTCATGATATAACAGCTTATTGTTAATATGGAATGTGTAGTAGTGGGGGTTTACAGATGGCCATCAACTAAAATGTGGAAATATTTCGGTTAATATTCAATATGGAGGAAAAAGGAACAGAACAACATTTATAGAACATTACATTTGGAATGAGATTGTTCGTATACAATTTTTCGATCGAATGTATGATAACGGTGACCCCCTCTTCCACTGCTTCGATTTTAGCCGTTAACGAACTTGATCTTTCTTATTACTTAAGACTTTTAAATATCGAGTTTGGTACCGATCAGTCAAAAATTGCGTCCGCTAGAGCATTAACTGATAAATATGTATATTAAATTTTGAACGAACCCAATTTCGTTATCTCCTGGGTAAGATCGATGGACATGTGAAGAAATGTTTCGAAAATCCCGTCATTAGCAAAACCACAATAGCTAGTTTCCCCCGAGGGAAATCTGCTAAAACCACGCCAGATTCAATCACCTGGTTGTCAATGTTTCTTTGAGGTCGTCAGGTAATGATGGTGTCATGATGTTTTTCATGAACGTTTTGCTTGAGTCTCTTCCAGGGGTCCTCAGGGTGCATTAATTTGTACTCAAGAGATGAGGACCGATCAAAACCAGGAATATTCAAGGTGAAGCTAGAAGCTAACTCTTACGAAACACAAAGATCATATATAGACCATGTCTATGAAAAAACAATAGAGGAATTGTGGATTATTTTGCAATTCCTTCATATTTTACGCAATATACATAAAATATTTTATTGGGAAACGTGATTTTTCGTTAAGGTCTGGTTATAAGGAAATAGGAGAGCCAGTAACTCGTCTTCTATTGGTTTTCCTCAAGGATTGAGAAGATAAAAACGGATATTGGAAAACAATTCTTTTAATCTGAAAATGTCGTAACTTACCTTTTGACTTTGTGAGCTTCACCTTTATGAAAACGTTATTATGAAATCTGATTGTCAAAATAATTGGGAGGAGAAGGGAAATAATAAAGGAAAATAAATGTCCAAGGAAGAAAGGGTAGGAAACCCTTGGGGGAAATGGAATAAGGGTGCCATCATTTGGTGCTATAAGCAGAGGCCAGCTGTCCTATAACCTAGAATAACCTCTCTCCCGCCTAAATCCTAACAGTTTATATACATCCTCTGTATTCTGTCATATGACCTTTTATTTTTATCACAGGTCTTTTTTTTTAGTCACTAGATGTCTTCCTCAGTGTGTCTCAGCTTATATTTTTATCATTTCCTTCAAAAGTTAATCTTATAATATAAATCCAAAAAAGAATTGAAACCATTAGTTATTGTGTGAAAGCAATTAACAAATGGTAGAAGGAGCTGGGTAAATTAAGCATATTTTCCACCGCGTCGTCCGCATATTCTATTCTCTATTTCAACAACCCTCTTTCCATATAGATACTAAGATATTACTATTATGTATTTTCCCCTCTCTAAAATCCATTTTTCTTCTGGCCCGATTCTATCCATTACCAACCAAAATCTTTAACCTTACATTAAACGTGATAGTATTAACAAATAAATAAATTCGATATTATCGAGCTCTTTATTTGATGCCTAATTCCAAATATTGTTCTCGTTGAACATATACGTTTTGGGATAAATGAAAATACGCAACGCACATGGAAAATCTACTTAGTTAACTCAGCCTCTGTTGTGATTTGTAGCTATTGTGACTTCCTCGCATGTATCTGATGTAGGCACATCTTTAAACAGAGCTCAACTAGTGAAAGATCACCCAACGATCTTTGAATATGATCTGATGGAATGATGGCGTTATTGGCTTGATGAGGTGCATTAGCCGTGGATGTATAGTATAGATGACAGGAGGGTGAGCGATATCAGCTGTTATCAGCTCTAGTAGTGGTGTGATGTAATTAGAGAGAGTGGAGTACACAGCTAAGTGTAATTTACATCCCCTACATCAAAGGGGCCGCACTTTCATGTGGCCATGACACTGGCGGCGGAGTGCCAGCCGCTCAAAGTAGCTCTCTGCATATAGTTTTTAATTCCATTTTTAACTTACTTTTAATCCAATAAACCCTATTCTCGGTATGAGGAGTCGAGCCCACCTGTCGATTCACCAACGTAGGATAGCAATGTGTGCTAATGTCTTACTCTTAATGAATATATTATAAATTTTTACTTTTAACTTGTGGTAAGGGTGATAAATCAGGTTATTCAAAAACACTTTTTTTGTGGCTTTCGCAATTTATCATAAATTGAGGAGCCACAAAAAGTGTTTCTGATTAACCTGAATATATTAGAGCCTAGAGTCGTGGAGCGGTTCCTACCTGTCCAATAGAAATTGAGTGACAAACTCAGTCCGTCACGCAGGGGCTGCGTTAACTAAGCAGATTTCTCACGTGCTGGTATAGCACACTTGTGATCTCATCTCACCACAAATTTTCTATTTCTAAGAAAAAACCGATGAGTCGAAGAGGGACGGGACTAAAGGCTGAAAATAAGGGAGTACAAATAACTCGGTTAGGAATTAAGTTACAAAACAATGCACAGAACGAAAATTGCTCAAAAGCTTCGATAGTTTAACCAAGATTGATTCAATAACATTTTACAATCCTACTCATTTTACCGGAGATATTTCGAATTTACGATTTCTCCTCCCTCTCTAAACCCTGCTATTCCTGGTCCGATTTCTGCCATTAACAAAATATGATCTTTAAAGTTGAATAAAAGAGTTAAATATGGAGTATGGTATAGACCAAATAAAGATTTTCTAGACAAGAATGTAAAACCTTAATTGATGACGTTATCGCAAAACGAATTTGCAAGTAACTCTCATATTAAAGGTCCAATAGAAACAATATTTGGTATTTAAGCTTGGAAAAAAGAGGTTCATTTTATAACAGGTTATTCTTATTAGGACATGAGTAGGAGTGGGGGTCTACAGTGGGATGAAAACTAAAAATTCTGAATATCTTGGTTAATATTAACCTTAGAGAAAACATGTATATAGCAACATTTATAGAAAATTAAATTTACAATAAGATTAGTTCTTTGTACTTTTGATCTGACGCGTAATAACGGAGAAATTTAAAATTTCAAAATTCATCATCTCTAAACCACCCTCCCCCTTATCCGATTTTAGCCGTTAACGTACTTGGTTTTTTGTTTTGCATGAAAAGCTTATATATCGAGTTTAGTAACAATAAAACAATAATATTGGCCGCTAGAGCTGTAACATTATATATATATATATATATATATATATATATATATATATATATATATATATATATATACTAGCGGACCCGGCAGACGTTGTCCTGCATTATATATCAAGCGATTAGGATATTAAATTTAATAATAATATGTTTAAAAAAATCTACTTTTAATAATGCAAAAAACAACATTTGTTATATGCACGTTTGTCTAACTAGTAAATAAATAGTAAATAAAATATCGCAAAAACTTGGTACACAAAAGGAAAAGGAAAAATGAGAGAAGGAAAAGAAGACGTTTTAGTTCTGAGATTATCTGGTAGAGTGCGTACTACACGTTCTTAAAAACAAACAGTTGTAGACCAATAACTGAAATAAATCAAAACCCTCAACAATAATAACGCAAATACATAAATATAAATAAAGAAAAGAAAATAATTGCAACATTCAAATCAAATTAAAATAAATTTGGAAAATAAATAACAATGTCTGAAAGTGGAAACCTCTCGCAGCTGAAAACATCATTATATAGATGACATACTTAAATTCTAAGGAAATACATTAGATAAACATATTAAGATTTCATTACATTTTCCAATAACCCCGCCCTTCGCCCTTCAACCGGAGACCAACTCCATCTGCCTGGCCGATCTGCGGCGCTAAACCATCCGGGGCGTCACTCGAACGCGTATTTAAAAATTCAATCAAATCGGTCCATCCGTCTAGGAGGAGTTCAGTGACATACACACGTACGCTAGAATTATATATATAAAGATATATATATATATATATATATATATATATATATATATATATTCCAATTTTCAGGCTACATTGCTGGAAAATATTTGCGGAGTTCGGCTATCAGCTCTAGCGGTTTGAATTTTTATTGGTTTTGGAATTTTCAATAGAAATGCGTCCATCTTCTTCAGGCTGTGATTTTTATTTGACATTAACAAGAGAACAAATACAATAAACGGTGTGGAAAATAATGCTTTGTTAATTGACCTAGTATGGCAACATTTTCAAACAGTTTAACAATTGAGCCATCTATTGTTAAGGAAACACACACACACACACACACACTCACACACACACACACACACACACACACACACACACACACACACACACACACACACACACACATATATATATATATATATATATATATATATATATATATATAGTTTTGAAAGGACTTCGTTTTTCATTTTTGGCCTATCAAGGGTGGGATCGTCGGTCATTTTAGGAAATAATTCGAAAATCGCATCATGTACGACCTCAATACCTCCTCATTTTCTTGAGCGAAATAAAGACTGCTAAAGAATTGTAATACTGGCATTAAGTTTATAAGAGTTCGAAGGAAACATAAATTTTTAATTGAATGTCTCATCCGCGATTTCTTGTGTTTATCTATTTATTTTGTTTTACATAGGTAGTTCGTTGAGAATATCTGAGTAATCTAATACATACTACAGACTTCTTATCCCTGCCAAGTCATATCATTAGGTGACCCCACAACATCTAAATATGTTGTTGAAGCAACCAACAAGACTTGACAGATGTGCGGGTTTAGTATATGAGAACGCCGTGTATGAGTTAGTGGCAATATTCCATTTGGGCGATTTGGTGGCCGTTTTTATGAATACAAAAAAGTCCGTCAGGCAGGGGCTGCGTAAACTAAGCAGATTTCCCACGTGAAGTTTTACAATAGAGAAATTTCAGAATAGAGAGTCAAACAGTTGCGGGAACGGCCCGAACTAGCTCTTGACGGAAACTCACGACTAGACCCGAAGTTGGCCGTTCTCATCTCAGAAGTTGAAAACAGAAAAATGCAAATATCTCGGTTAATATTCAAGATACAGAATACATGTATATAACATTATTTATAGTAAATTTAATTTTCAATAAGATTGGTTCTATACAATGTTTCGATCCGACGTATAGAAACGGAAATATTTCAAATTTTAGAAAAATCCTCACCTTTAAACCCCCCCTCCAACTGGTCCGATTTCAGCCATTAACGAACTTGATATTTATTTTTGAATAAAACGCTTAAATATCGAGTTTGGTAACGATCAAACGAAAATTGCGACCGCTAGAGACAAATAAAAATGAAAGTTATTGACAACAGTTTTTTTAGCAGATAGGGGAAATCAGCTATTGAGGTCGTACTCTTGACGTGATTTTCTAAAATTTTCTTCAAATGTCCTTCGATCCTACCTAGTGGATGACGAAAATGAGGTCCGTTCAAAATTATATATATATATGTTAACGCTCTAGCGTTCGCAGTTTTTATTTGATCGTTACCAAACTCGATATTTAGACGTTTCATGCAAAAAGACAGAACAAGTTTGTTAATCGGACCAGTGGGAGGGGGGGGGGGTTTAGAGGAGGGATTTCGGAAAATTCGAAATATCTCCGTTACCATAATTCGGATTAAAACATTGTGTAGAACCAATCTTATTGCAAATTACATTTACTATAAATATTGTTCTATACATTTATTCTCTATCTTGAATATTAACCGAGATATTTGCATTTGTATTGTGATTGGGGTCGGTAGGAGTTGGCTTCGGGACTTTCCGCCAAGAGCTAGGGCGGCCATTTCTGTAGCTAATCGTCCCTCGTGAATAGGTTTATAGTTTCCTTACTACTACTGTTATTATTAGGCAGATTTATCTATTGTAAAACTTCACTTGGGAAATCTGGTTAGTTTACGCAGCCCCTGCGTGACGGACTTTTTTTTGTTTAGGTAGTTCCTTCAGATTATCTTAAGAATCTGATACTCCAGACTTCTGATACTAGAATTAGAGTAATCTAATACTACAGAATAGGATTCGTATCTATGCCAAGTAATATCATGAAGTGAACTCCAGAACATCTAAATACTGTATTCAAACAGCCAACAAGACTTGACAACTGTGCGGGTTTAGCATCCGGTGACGCCGTGTAGGAGTTGGTGACAATATTCCATTTGGGCTATGATTAATTAAGTTATTTTTTGGTGGTCGTTTTTTGTTAATACACACACTCACAAACTTTCTTGAAATTGGTGCAGAGAAAACTAAATTCTGTTTTAATAACTTAAATATATCTACAATGGCACGTTTTACTAAATAATGTAAAGAATCAAACAATACAGTGGAAAACAGTAAAATTCCCTTTTTGTTTTTCTTTGATTTGAGCTGTTCATATCATTGTATTGTAAACTGCAAAAAGTATTCTAATACATGAAAACACTAATAATATTTTGTTTTAGAAAAATACATTTTTTGTATGTAAAATGTGTATAAAATTAATATCACATTTTGTAAGAAGTATGTTAAGTATAATTATACTTATAATTTGTTTATTTTATTTTCGGTTGGCATTATATTTCTTTATGATCTTTAGCCACTTGCTCAACTTGTTACATTCTCTTGGCGGTATGAAGTACTGACAGAATGGCGAAAACGACAACACCAGGACTTCCCCTATGACTTAATGAACTATTTGACGGAAGGAAGTAAAAGATATTTTCATGCCTACACAAAATTCAAATATACGACTAAATTTAACATTCAAATTAATTCTGTGGTTTACGACTAAATTTCAAATTAAATGCATTAGTTGTATTATCTGTATATATAACAACGAACACAAAAGGCAAGAATATATTGGTTAATAAATCATAAAATAATAAATAAGATAGGAGGGTTAATTATCTTATGTAGAAGAAATATTTATATTGTATTATAAATTCCATATAGTTAGAAGGTTTATATTGGTTTCCTTCGTTTGGGGTTTTTTGAAGCTATGACAGCTGAAAGGGGAGAGCATCCAACTTTCCACTTTTATATATTTTTTTCTTACTGACGCTTTTATGTGGAAAATCAAGTTTTTCTATTCCCTGTGTTATAAAGTAGAAACTTTTAAAATGTTTGGAAAATAGAATTTTCTAGAGACTTTAGGGAGGATGAAAACAGTGGGACTCCTGAAGCCTTCCACTATCTTATTTTCAGACCCTTTCTAGAATCTGGAAACCCAAAGCTATCATTGTATGGGTGACTCTTTGTGAAGTAGTCAAGATAAAGGAATCGATTCATCCACCTTCTCTGGAAATACAAATATTTTTAAAGGTGTACTAGTGTGGCGAGTGAAAAAATAAAGGCATACAGATATACGTTGACCGCAGGCGTACAGATTAACGGTAAATTCATTCATTGCATCAGATTTGCAGATGACATTGCACTGGTGACTAAGTCCGAATTAGAGATGAATGCTGCAAGCCCTAAAATACGCTCTAGATCAGATTAAACTCAAGATAAATGCATATAAAACACAAGTTTGGCTGTAGAGAAGATAGAAAGTCAAGGAAATATAAATATTAGAATTGGAAGCATTGTACTTAAAAAAGTGAAAGAGTTTTGTTACCTAGGGAGTATTATCACTGAAGACGATAGATGACACTTACTAAACAGGCTTTTAAAAGCAAACGGACTATTTCAACTTGTGGAAATATATATATATACAAGGATACTAAAAAATAGGTAGAGTGTACTGGTGCAAACGTGGGACTCTGGACAAAATGTAATATTATAGATTGGAAGAAATGGAAATGTGAAATCGCTAGAACAAGATGGACTCAAAAAAATCCAACATGGAAGTTGTAAATGAGGTCAGTGAGTGCAAAAGTCTTGTTAAGGCCATGGAAAAAAAGATAGTGAAACTTCTTGGGCATATCATAAGGCACAACGACTTCATGTCTTATATATTTATTTGAAGGTAAGGTTCTTGGATATATGGGAAGGAGGCTTAGAAAATCCTATTTTGAAGACATCAAGCATCTTATGGATTTCGGTGAGTATAGTAATATGAAAAGTGCAGCTGCTGATAGAACACAATGGTTTCAACTACAAGGCTACTTTTTGTGTTTACCGAAATGTTTGGAACTTCGAGCGTAGGAAACATTTAATTTTTCACAGATACTTGTGAGGAATTGGAAGTTTTTTTTTTACTCCATGAACGCAATGCCGACAGTGTTGACCGCAACCTCGTGTTTCAAAACAATTACTTTTACAGCAAGCTGA
Source organism: Riptortus pedestris (assembly GCA_019009955.1). NCBI lineage: Eukaryota > Metazoa > Arthropoda > Insecta > Hemiptera > Alydidae > Riptortus > Riptortus pedestris. The sequence continues at coordinate 18,948,082 of CM032232.1, forward strand.
AAAAAACTGATCAAATCATTTAGAAAATGAAAATATTGATATATATCTTTTAGGTATTTTAAAGTACAGGTGAATAATATAAAAAAAAGTCCGTCACGCAGTGGCTGCGTAAACTAAGCAGATTTCCCACGTGAAGTTTTACAGTAGAGAAATCTGCCCAATAACACCTGTACTAGTAAGGGATCTCTAAACCTATTCACGAGGAACGAACAGTTACAGGAACGGCCGCCAGAGCTCTCGGTGCAAGGTCCCGAATATAGCCGACACCTGCCGACCACACACAGAATACAAATGCAAATATCTTGGTTAATATTCGAGATACAGAATAAATGTATAGAACAATATTTATAGTAAGTGTAATTTGCAATACGATTGATTCTATACACTTTTTCGATCCGACGCATAATAACGGAAATATTTTGAATTTAAAGAATTCCCCCCTCTAACCCCACCCCCCTCCCACTAGTCCGATTTCAGAAACAGTGCAATTAACATAAATATTCAAAAATCAGGTTTGATAACTTTTTTTACATAGGAGGTTGATGATCAACACTGTCGATATTCTTCACTTATAACAACACTACTGTGATATTTTGATCTTTGAGACACTCAGGCCCGGCCGGCTTACTCTACTCTATCCGAAATAACTTTTAAAAAACAAGCCTGCGCATAAAGAGGAATGGCTGATACAAATGAAGAAGATGGAAGAACACGTAGTATATTTGATTACATTCCTTAAACCTGATGACACGCTCATGTGTTCGGGAAGAACAATTTCCCGCCCGGGACGACCTGAAAATCACGTACTCCTTTAGAGCGTGAAGATATTCGGGCAAAAAGCCGCCCGGAACCTCTGTAAGTGACTTGCCTAAAACACTGCGAGGGAGTTCCCTCCCCCAATTATTGCTCTCTCTCGCAAAAACCTTGACCATTTATAAGCCGGCCCTTGATTGCTTCAGTTCTAAATTGGATTTAAGGCAACAGGTGTCTCTGCCTAATGAGAACAACTCTGACGGACAAAGATTAGATAATTGAATCCTAAACTTAATTAACATTCTTTAAGAAATGAGGTCATTCATTTTGAGTGTTCTTAAATTTAGTGCATTAGTTCTGAATTTTCTCAGTAGCCAGGCCTATGTAACAGTTTTAGCTGATTTCCCTCAAGGGAAATCAGCTATTCAGGTTGCACTCATAATGCAATTTCGAAACATTTTCTCAAATGTCCATTCATTGATCCTGCTCAGGAGATAATGAAAATGAGGTCCGTTCAAAATTATAATATATATATGGGGCAACGTTTCTTTGACCAAACTCGATATTTAATTTTTTATAGTGTTAAAAGGAAGATATTTCCGTCAACCCAATCATACTGCAAATTAAATTACCAATAAACCTCCATCTTAGCAGATTTCCCTTAAGGGAAATCAGCTATTGAGGTTGTACTCATGACGAAATTCATGAATTTTCGAAATATTTCTTCAAATGTCCATCGATCCTACCTAGTAGATGACGAAAATGAGGTCCGTTCAAAACTGTCTCATCTATCTATCTATCTATCTATATATTTGTCTGTTACCGCTCTAGCGGTCGCAATTTTTGTTTGATCGTTACCAAACTCAATATTTAGTCGTTTTATGTAAATAGAAAGATTAAGTTCGTTAACGGCTGAAATCGGACCATTGGGAGGGGGGGTTTAGAGGGGAGGATTTTCGAAAATTCGAAATATTTCCGTTACTATACGTCGGATTGAAAAATATTACAGAATCAATCTTATTGCAAATTAAATTTACTATAAATATTTTTAATACTGAGATATTTGCATTTGTATTCTGCATGTGCTCGGCAGCAGTGGCTATGTTCGGACTTTCCGCCGTGAGCTCTGGCGGCCGTTTTCGTAACTATTCGTCTCTCGTGAATAGGTTTAGAGGTTTCTTACTACTACAGTTGTTATTAGGCAGATTTCTCTATTGTAAAACTTCACGTGGGAAATCTGCCTAGTTTACCCAGCCCCTGCGTGACGGACTTTTTTTCAATCATGAATATTAAACGTCACCAATTAAGATTTTGATGTTCTAACTCGAAAATGTTTATTTGATGTATGCCATACTAGATATTCAACCGTTTCAGTTCACACTTAAGATTATATTTATTATTGATCGAAGTCGGACTTGAAATAGAGGAGGTTTAGATGGGAAATTCGAAAATACAATATATATCCGTTTTTATGAGTCGGATCTTAAAATGTTAAAACAGAAGAAATCTTGTTAAACTGTTGATGTTCTACAATTGTTGTTTCGTGCCAAGAATAGAGCGAGTTATTAGTACTTGCTGGTTTCCGGGTTTTTATACACTCAACCGCAAAAAAAAAAAACCGGACACTTCATATTTGTCGTATTAAAAGCTAATTTTCAGCAATGTGTTTCTTTATGTGGTATTCTAGTTATTACAGAGAATGTAGAGTATAAGTACATTGAACTAATCCCTTCAGGATTAGTAAACAATTAGATAAAACTCAGATTAGATTTATTTGTCGTGAAGTTGATCTATTCTAAACTGTAAGTCGTTTTTCGCACATTTAAACATCTTTAATTATTAACCAAGCCTTATCTTTAATTAATGTTTTATTTTTATTTCGGTCCAGAATAATGGGTCTTTCTAACTTAGATGGAAGGCCGGAGCTTACGTTACATTGCCGAAACACTTGTGGTAGCGAAGTCTACAATTCATTGTAATAAAAATGAAGAATAATTATTTTTTTTTAAATGTGTTAATTTAGCATTTTTTTTAAATTTTGTATTTTTTTGCAAATAATCAATAAAAATTATTCACTTTTGGCAGATTTTGTTTAAATAACCTATAGATTAATCAATTATTTTAATTAAAAAAGATTAATATAGATATATATTAAGTATTTAACAAAATTATAAGACTAAATCTAAGTGTCCGGTTTTTTTCTTTTGCGGTTGAGTGTATGTAAATAGAGAATATTTGGGGGGGGGGATGATATCAGAAGTGTGGGAAATCTGCTTAGTTTACGCAGCGTCGGCGTGACGGGCTATTTAATGACTCACAGCTCTTCTGAAATATCAAAATATATTCGTTGTAATGTGTCGGTCCAATCTTGTTCACGGTCATTTTGTTGTTGTTGTGTTAAACTATTGATGCTCTACAATTGTGATTCTACACATTTTCTTTCGGAGGAGATATTAAGCTAGTTATTCGTACTTCACTATTTACGACCTTGAGTAAATATTCTCTTCTGGGGTATTAGAACTATAGCGAATGAGATTAGTAGTGTTTTATTCATGGAAAATCTGCTTTGTTTACGCAGCCCCTGCGTGACGGACTTATTATCTTTCTTCCTGTTTAATTAATAGCGTAATCATAATTGTGGAATTATTTTAATAGCAGATGACTGGCTGAACCTAGTTTTGATTTTATATAAAGAATAAAAATGTATCTTGGCGCTTTTAGCTGTTGAAATCGTTAGCCAGTTAGCTGTTATAATAGTCTGTTTTCGTATGTTGTATAGAAATAGAATCATAAGGCATGAGTAGTGAATAACTATAAGTTAACATAAATACGTGAAATTGTAGTTCATAAAACAAGAGGAACTGCTTGACTACTTCTTTAAGTTTTGTAGTTATTATTCTGTTACTGATTGATTAATAATATTTCACAAAAATGTCCCAGATCATCAAGTCAGATGAAATATGCGAGTGGGCATAAGATATATTTTTAATAAAAAACTCGGAATTTTAGATTATTCTATTGTTAGTCTTTAAACTCACAAACAACAATATCTGCAAGCATAATTTGTTGGAAACAAGGATGAACTTTTTCATTTTTTTTTTGTTTAGAATATATTTTAAATATTAAGAGCATTGAAAAGTTAAATAATGTATTATTTTTTGAAAAGTAATTAATTAATATCATTTAATATAATTTTTGTCCGTTGTTTCTTGATGTTAACTACTTATACTTAGATAACATTATTGAATATATTGTTATTTATAAGCTTATCTTAATATTATACTGAAGTTAATTGTTATGGTAGACTTTAGAATTAACAAATTAATGACAAATGGTCAGATCCCATTGCAACGTTATGTATTTATGCCAATAAATTATTATCTATCTATTTAATCATACATTTCTGCAGTTTATGAAAAAGTACCATGGTAAATACCAATAAGAGATTTAATAAGTTTTTAAGTATTTTTGAAATGACTTTATAAACGCTGATTGGTACCTAATAAAAATATTCTATACTAGACTGACAAATATCCAAGTTTATCAATGAATAAATTCGTGAGCATGCCTAATGCCTACATAATTCCACATTTTAAATTAGTATTGTTAATATATTTATTCTTCACGTGTACAAGAAAGTAGGACAGTTTAAAATCCTTTTCGGGTGGAAAGATAAAATAAATAAATTTCCTACAGAACAAATTAACCGCAACACAAAAGCCCTGTTGAAAGCATCGAACGTTTCATTTCATATTCGAAATGCCATATTTTACTTCACACCTACTCATATATAGTAGTTAATAGAATATATAAAGAATTAAATCGCTGACCATGTAGTACTCGAGTAAGTTTAAATTATACTTAGCAGTAATTATATATTACAACCTTAGTCTGAATTTCTCCACTGCTAAATTCTTGAGCTCTCGTAGGATTTAGTGAAAGGGGTTGATTAAAATTCTTGCGGGGTTTGCTGCTCAAGAAACAGATAATTATATTAGGATGGCTATTCTAGCGTTTGTCTTATTCAGTGCCTGAATACTGGCGTGGTTAGAATGCCGTGTCCGACCGAATTATTTCAATAATGCCGAATAAATTAAGTTATCATGTGAATAAATTTAAAAAAATAGTCTGAACTGAAGGACTTCAATATTGTAACTCTTTTGAATAGTAATGGCCATTTTATGTTATCCCTTTAATGTCATGTAGTGAAAAATGTTTACACTTGGAGAATAAAACGCCTAATCCAAGTTTATTAATTAAGCGCTAAGCACTTTCAAAGACCCTTATCCCAATCCTCAGAGCTACACTTAAAAACAACAATAAAAATGAAATCTATATGCATATCTATAAAAAAACATGCTATTATACAGAAATAAAAACATCTAAATATATAGTGCAAATATAATTAAACATTATTGGAATTGTTATAGGTCAAATATTATAACACGGAAGGCGTGAGATGTATATTGGAACATAGAAGGCAATTTAATATACTGGTCTACTTGCATGCAATCAAATATCCACACTTCGTGTGCAGCTTCGCAATGACCTTCTTGTTCTTGTTGGTAGAAAAATTCCGAATCCAAATGATTCCTACGTGCTCCAAGCTTTAGCAGATTTCTCCTATCGCAGATTTGTCTGTATCGTAAAATAATGGTTTCAGCTCGAGGATGTAATTCATAAAGGATTACACTAATTCTACTCTTGTACAAGAGAAATATTTATCGTATTCATTAACAAAAAAGGTGCATTATGAAGCATTTCTAAAGGGTACAATGAAGAAGAAAATTCTTTTTTTTAGATATCTCACTTTAGAGTGAAGTTTTTGATAAGATTGATGTAAACTAATTTTGAAAAGTCGTTTACTGTAAATAGTGTTAACGGCGATATATTTTTGTTCCTCGAACGATCTTCTCATCATTTTTCATGCATCTCTTCATTTCCTCAGGTTAAATTTCAATTATGGATTTCTAAGATAAAATTTTTAAAGTGTAGGAGGGAAATAAGAATGAATTGTAAAATGACGTCAACAGTTCGCTGTTTGCTTATTGCAGCTTTATTTGTCTGTTTCTCTGCGAGTAGTCTTGTTTAAATGCTTATGAAGTCCCTTAAATATTTGTAAATGTTTTCAATATCTTGAACCATGTGGTGAACAATAGAGTGATTTAAGATAATAAATTGTTTTAATGGTCGCATTGAATCTTTTAAGTTTCGTTTTAGTAGTTGCTCTTAAATTTCCATGCCTTGGAAAGATTCTCAACTTCCTCTTCTGTCACGTATATTATTTTGAGTGTGTTGGTTAAGTCATCCTTTTATTCCTGTGATTATTAACCTTTTTATTAAATTGTTTAAGCCTTCAAATGAATGGTTTTATATGTAAAGCATAGCTAACTAAGTCTTAGCAAATCTCGGAGACTCCAGCTTCCAAAGAAAAAGACGACCAACTTCTTCATTGAAAGCAAGTGTATGTATGTGAATTGGGGCCTGAGTCTGCAAGTTTGAAATAAGACATTATAAACAAATTTCTCTTTTCGCAGATTTAGCTCAAAGGAAAATTGCTGCTGTAGTTCTAATCATGAGAGATTTTTAAACAATTTCTTCAAATGCCTAACAATACTAACCTTTTGACGACACAAATAAGCTCCATTGTACACATATATTTTCGTGTTTTTTTTTTGTTAACTATCAACTGATAGAAATTTGTATCTGTCAGCTATCTTAGTCAATCATTAAACGTTCCAAAGTAAAGTAAAACTTATTTTTTTAAAACATTAAATGTGGGTTTTAATGCCTTGATAAAATTTGAACTCTTATTCATCTCCGTTTTTATGCGTCCGTTTCAGAAATTTTAAATAGGCAATCATGTTGATAATTTACTTTCCTACATATATAAAGGGATTAATGGGTGTTATTGCTATTTTTGTTTCTATTTTACTTTTCTCTTGGTTATAGTTCATTCTTTTTCTGAGAGAAGTTTGAGAAATTAAGTTATCTCTATTGCTGAATGTCAAATTTTAATTAGGTCTTTCAAATATAGCCAAGTCAAACTCTATTCGATTGGCTAGCCAGATATCAAGGCTCATTAATTTCACTATATCGGAAGAGCCATTAAATTTTCTACTTCATGAAAGTGTTTATCCAGCGGTTTATAATATCTAAGTGAGAGCCTTTTCACCATATGATAAATTATCATGTTTTACAGCGATAGCGAAGCAGCCCTGGTGCTAGGCACACTATATCTATCTAGCATGATTTGTGACAAGGACCCGAGACTGTTACTAGCGAAATGACTGATCTAGACCGTGTGAGTTACGAGCCCTTGTATCTAGGAGCTATTCATGAGCCAGATACAGATAACGAACGATACACATACATAGATACTCGTTCTCCGCTATTAATTACCGGATCCGGAGATAAGCAGGGCTTTATGGGATATCTACAGATAATATGGCGGCTTGGGGCTGGATTAATGAGCTCTTACCCTCCATTAGCGACCTCATTTTCAACGCCATAACAACACCTAAATATGATTACGAAATGAGATACAAATTAAACCGCTATCGATCTGAAATGCTTCATTACATAAAACTATCTACTCTCATGTAGTCTATCAACTGTATATAAGAATACTTCGTGCAAAGGTGTGGTAGCACCCATCTTTTATCCATTTTTGAGGTGTTGGAGGGTGTGGGAAGCAGTTCACATGAAAGAATCAAGGAAAAAGGTCTTCTCCGTTCACAGAAATGCTTCACTTCCAAAATAAAAATAATAAGAATAACATTAATATGAATATTAAACTTAAATAAAAATAAACACGGATAAATGTACAAGACAATTACAAAATAGAATGTAATGCTCAATTATTCGTTCACAAATAAATGAAGGACATTTCAAGATGTTCATCAAATACATGCATAGCATTATTACTTTATGGGTGTCATTGCCACTGAGTGCTTTGAGTTAATAACTTTCTCGTTTTTCTTCGAAAATAAATTAAACATATGTATTTTGCCCTAATCAGGCTATCTACAATACAATAGAAAAATAAATCCTCATTGCTTTCGAAATAGTTCAAACTACATACTATGTTCATTTCTGACGTGCTGGATTGTGAAGGAATCTCAGGTAAGAAAAGTCCGTCACGCAGGGGCTGCGTAAACTAAGCAGATTTCCCACGTGTAGTTTTACAATAGAGAAATTTCCCTTAAGGGAAATCTGCTAAAATGAAGGCGTTGTTCCTTAACAGTTATTTATTTTATGCGACGGAGGACTTTCAGAACATATACTCCATCATCAGTACCCTTCTGGCAAACATTTACAGGTAAAAAACGGCATACTAGCTGTTATTAAATTAAAAATAAAAAAAATATATGTACACATTGAAAGGGAAGTATTAATTTTAGAACATATAACTTTAAGAAAAAGTAAAAATTTGTGGCTCAGTGAATATGAGTATTTATCTAAATTTATATATTATCTTTAATCATTCATTTTTAATCTGTAACAATATTTATTTCTATATTATCTATAAATATTCTCTGGGGCACAAATTTGATTTTTTCTTAAAGTTATATGTTCTGTAACGAATAAATTGTCCTTCATTGTGACTATATATTTTTTGATTAATAACATTTTTACTTAGTACACTGAAGAAGAATATTCTCTTTCTAGCTATCCCACTTTAAAGTGTGCTTTTCGATAAGTTTGATGATGTGTAAACTATTTTTGAAAAACCATTTGCATAGTTAAAGGCGATATTAATATTTTTCCTTTTTAGACCGATGTTCTCCTCATTTTACATGCTACTATAAAAGCAGCTTGTATGACGTTTTTAATGGTAAATGCTTTTTAGCAGGGCACTGATGATGGTGCGTATGCTCTGAAAGCGCTCTGTCGCATAGAATAAATAACTGATGGATGCCTTTGTTTTCACACCTGAGATACACAATATGTTATCCTTTTTAGGATCAACGGAGTAAATTATGATTGTAATAGTCCGTTTAATATCTGCTTACTTGATTTTTTTATCAGAAATATTGATTTTTAAGTTGAAAATGACACATTTATCGAAGGAAGTTCATGTATAAACTGGTGTAATTTTTAACGACTTTATTATTGGCACCGTCATTCGATAGCTTGTCTCTGTAGGCAGTTATAATTGATAACATCATGATTTTGATTTGGGCAAATATTGAAGAAATGCAGCTTAACAAGTGGCTTCTTAATTTGACAAGCCTAAGCAAATAGCCTACTGAAACGTTGACTGGTTGTCTTATCGCTTGCTATCTAAGAGAAATAGACAATATTCTGCATAGGATGGTAAGGCAGTGGTTTTAGGAGAATCTTTAGCAATGTCGGATTGATGATGCGACAATTTAGGCTTAGGTGAACATTGTGAATGGGCGAGTTGAAAAATATATGAATGAGTGAATAATTATGTTTATTTTTTCAATATTTACATGATGAATTCAGCCTTAAAAAATTGGGGCATGGTTGAGACAAGGTCAGCCATAGTTCGATTGCTTTTTGAGTTAATTATTGCACTCTTAATATACTTAAAATAATGTTACGTTTATTTTATAATTTATACAAATAGAATTTACATTATCTTTGTACAATATAACAAAAACTGTACCACAAATAACTAATAAGCCTCTTATAAAATGTCTGGAACTTTAATACCTAATATTTAAATAATATATTCATAGAGAACATATATAGATCTAGTGCTATGCCTTGATATCTAATGCAATTTATTCATATATTGTATTGATGGACTATATATTTCCAGGCAGTACTCATTATATATGCCACGAGTTTCTTCCAGTCCCCACCCTTCAGCACTTCCATCAATTCTACCTTACTCTGGGATCTTCTTTGGAAATGTATTTTCCTGAATTATTTTTCAGACCCGAGGAAATAGACAATGTCCTCCGTAGCCGACATGTTACACGGTCATCATCAGTGACGAATATAATGTTTAAAGAGACCAAACTTACTTGGAAGTGAACCCTCTCGGAGAGTCTACATGTACGGCGGCTTGGAAGAGAACTGCCCACACCAGCCAGTAAGTCCTGAAGAGGGAGAACCTGTGACCGGAACCTGCTGCTGCCGATTGCTGCTGGAAACACTGAAACAAACAGTTTAGTTCCAATAAATAAACAATTGGGGAGTTAGGTTAGCCATGTGAGTTAAGGCGTTAGGAAACTTGGTAATAACGTTGGGAAATCTTTCGGTTGATATTGAACTAAGAGAAATAATGAACATAACAGCATTTAATAGATTATTAAATTTACAATAAGATCTGTTCTATACAATTTTCGAACCGACGCATAATCCATTTAGAAACTCGACCTTTGGTTTTGCATGAAACACTTATATATTGAGTTTGGTAACGATAAAACAAAAATTTCGAGCGCTAGAGCATTTACAGATATCTATATCTGTCTGTGTAATTTAGAACGGTCATCTCCTCATTTTCGTCATCTCCTGGGTAGAATCGATGGACATTTGAAGACATTTTTCAAAACTTACATCATGAATACAACCTCAATAGCAAATTTCCTTTTAGGGAAATTTGACAAAATCATTCCTGCAACCCTGGCTGGGAAAAGGGTGATATTTGCAGTCCGATTTAGCCGTAGTGGATGTAGGTGCATAGTGCTTTTAACTACAATGTATTTAGAAATTGCTGCCAATACTACTAACTTGATCAAAGGAAGTAAGAAGAATTAATTATATGAACAAATTTAATGGGTAAAGAAAATGGTGATGAGCATAGTTTCTGAATAATTAGTAGGAATTGAATGGTACTTTTGCTGATGTTTGTCGTAATATCCTCCCTGACGGTTGCTGTCGACACTCACACACACAAACATAAATGTGTCAATTAGTGCAATTAATTTGAAATTTAGTTGTACATCACAGATTTAATGTGTATGTCAAATTGTGTGGTATAATTTTAACGGTTAATCACAAAACTTTTTTATGGCTCCTCACAATTTTATTTCTTATAAACGCTGAGCGCTTTCGGGGACTAAATCCCCATCCTCAGAGCTACAAAACAATGTAACACCATAATTAAGGAGTCGCAAAAAATCAGTTCTTAAAAATGTTTTACATAGTTTGTCATATATCAAACAGTCTATAACATTATAAAATTTTTAGAATAATAACACCTATATTCAAAAACACAATTACAATTAAAATATAACAAATTAATAACTATAATATCATTTTAATGTTTAAATAGTAATTATTAATTTGTTATATTTTAATTGTAATTGTGTTTTTGAATATAGGTGTTATTATTGTAAAAATTTTATAATGTTATAGACTGTTTGTTATATGACCAACTATGTAAAACATTTTTAAGAACTGATTTTTTGCGACTCCTTAATTATGGTGTTACATTGTTTTGTAGCTCTGAGGATGGGGATTTAGTCCCCGAAAGCGCTCAGCGTTTATAAGAAATAAAATTGTGAGGAGCCATAAAAAAGTTTTGTGATTAACCATTCATCACCCTCACCACCAGCTAAAAATAAATATGTATAATTTTAACATTTAACACCTAAAGAAGTAATGTAGATGGGTTGATGTAAATCATTTCATACTCCTTGAGGGTGTAGGTGACTAATTTATTATGATGAGTAAATTGCCGTGTGTTAGAAGAAATGTGGAGTTATCAAAAGAAAATTTTCTGAGTAGAAATTATCCTTAGTATTCCATTCCTCGAGTAGAACTATTTTTTTTTTTTTTCGTAAGTATCATATTTCTGGTATTAACTCTGGATTATAGGGACGGGTTTAATAGGGTTTCCACCAAAATTTCAAACCATCTTTCTAAATTTCATTACGATATAATGAATGACTAATGACACATTGACCTGTTGTTATACAACAAATATACTTGCACAAAAGTTGACAATGGTGTTTTAGGAAGTAGATATTGAACATAAAAATATGTCATAAAAGAACCCCTTAATAAGGAGCTAGAGAGAGAGAGAGAGCTTGAAACGCGTTAGGGATTTAAATAAAACAGATGTTTTAACAAAAGTTTATATGTGTGTGTGTGTGTGTGTGTGTGTGTGTGTGTGTGTGTGTGTGTGTATATGTTTATATAAATTGTGTGTGTGTGTAATTATGGCATAATTTATTATTATTTATTAACGTTCACTTTTTGCAACTCAGGCTAACTGGGACGGGTTATCTACAGGTTACCACCCTTTTCTAGCCAGGGTGGGATTTTAGGATGTTATTTAATGAATTTCGTCACTAAATAATTTCCTTTGCCCAGACAAGAATCGAACTCGCCACTCTAGGTTTGCCATGTGAGATAAAGGTCAACGCTTTAACTCGCATGGCTAACCTGAGCTCCTGTTTAAGGCATAAATGGATTGACTAAGGCATATAAAGAGTATGAGCAGTGTTAATCTGTCTAGTTATGACTTTTACTAGGTTTAATATGTATTCCAAAGATTTTTTAAAAGGGCTATATTCAGAGAATTTTTTCCCTCATTTTTTGTTTTTAACTTTCCAGAAATAGGACGATTCTTTACATATATCTAATGTGGATAGCCAAAAAAAAAAAAAAGTGGTAGTCGTTTGGATGTTGTATGTGAGTTGTCTGATTTGAAAGGGATGCCCAGGGCTGGTTCGATTCGCATAGCGGAGAGGCCCGATCGGAGAATAGACTCTTTTATTCGCAAGTTTTTATCTGGTCCAAGCCGCTTTTTCATCCCCCGTATCTGCGTTGGGTCTGTGCCGACGAGAAAGGATACACGAGGGAAGGGAACAATTTGTATTTGGGTGTCTAAACCTGTGGTCGGCGAATCTTTCGGCTGGCAGACCCTTTTATGAACAATATGTTAGCCGTCGCTTGTATTGTGATTTTTCAAAAAAAAAAAGAAAGACTTTTGCGATCATTTGTGGCCCCGTCAGGAGAAAAATGACACCCAAACTGTATGTGTACGTCGTTACGTAGGTGTCCATCTTCAATGAAACAGAAAAAGAAAAAAAAAAACATTCCTCAATACAATTTTCTACCTTTCAAAATGCCCCCAGGTAGTGGTGCTTCCAACTCTGTGTCAGTCCGTCAATTAGGGGCTGATGTCCCTAAGCAGATTTCCCACTTGCGTCACGTATTTGCATTTATCTCAAAACGTGAATATTCAATGAGAACAATATTTGGTATTTAGGCTTCACATAAAGTTCTCCATAATTTAACAACTTTTTGTCAATATAACATGAGTAGGAGCGAGTGTTCACTCATGGCCGAAAACTAAAATATGGAAATATCTCGGTTGATATTCAATTTAGAAAAAAACATGTATATAAAACATTTATAGAACATCACATTTGTAATAAGATTTGTTTTTTTGTATATTTTTCGATCCAACTCATAGCAACTGAGATATTTCACGATCACCTTGGCCTCAGTGCATCGGCAGGGTTTAGCCTGGTAGCAAGTCTATAGGATAGCACTACGCTCTGACGGTAATTTTACTTATAATATTATTTTAATGTTTAAATAGTATTTATTAATTTGTTATATTTTAATTGGAATTGTGTTTTTAAGTATAGGTGTTATTATTGTAAAATTTTATAATGTTATAGACTGTTTGTTATATGACCAACTATGTAAAAACATTTTAAGAACTGATTATTAGACTCCTTAATTATGGTGTTACATTGTTTTGTAGCTCTGAGGATGGGGATTTAGTCCCCGAAAGCGCTCAGCGTTTATAAGAAATAAAATTGTGAGGAGCCATAAAAAAGTTTTGTGATTAACCATTCATCAACCTCACCACCAGCTAAAAATAAATATGAGATATTTCATTTTCTCGATATTCTCTTCCTACCCCACCCTTCCCGCTGGTTCGACTTGAGCCATCAACGAACTTGATCTTCATTTTTACATAAGACGCCTAAATATCGAGTTTGGTAGTGATCAAACAAAAATTGCGACCGCTAGAGCGTTAAAAGACAAATATATATATAATTTTGGACGGACCTCATTTTCGTCATCTCCTTGGTAGGATCGATGGACATTGGAGGAAATATTAAGAAAATCGCGTCATGAGTACGCCCTCAATAGCTGATTTTCCTTAAGAGAAATTTGCTGAAAGAGACTAGCAGCGTGGCAACCTTTTATCAGGGCTCATTTATTTAAAATATAAGTATTTATGGAATTAACATGGCCCACCAACATTTCTAATTAACCAAATTTCAATCCAAAGCAGGTGTTAGAGAAAATAAATCAGCAATCACCTCTTCTATGCGGTAAACAATCTGAGAATTTCAACAATTCAACTGGAGGCAATTAAAAATAGGTACAATTATTTATCATATTTCTATCGTCGGCAGTCATCATCCAGGATTAGCCATAATATGCTATATGTAAATTTTGATATAATCTTTTTGTCTAATATTGCTCTTATAATATTTTTCGTCACTAAAAATTAAGATATTTATTTTTGTTCTAATTTAAATTAAATTTAGTAGTCGTCACCTCTCCAGCCTCACCCTACAAATAAACGTACGGCAAAATTGAAGTCTTTCCATAGTTTTAGCCCTAACACCTTTACGTGGTAAGGACTCCGCCTGCATTTTCTATTTTCCTAGTAGTCCTGATAGTTTTTCCGGTGCCACAGATACGTGGTCTGGCTCACTATTTCAACTTGTTGACTGGAATCGATACCGGCAGAAGGTCATAAAGTAAAAACCACATTATTGATTTTTCATAACTCTTAATTAAAACAGGTCCCGTTTACGTCTGATAGCCCCCTCGGGAGTGTGTTAAACCTAAAATGTCTGGCATTGCTAAAAATCCTATTTCCCGACGACATAATTTCCGCGTAAAACTAGTAAATTAAAGTAATGAATTAATGAAATAGATAATATTGTGCTTTTAACTTCTCTAATTATGCTGTAAACCTATCAATGCAATGATTAATAACTTCGTAATTGCAGGGAATTTTTTTTCTATCCTTTATTTTTTTTTTTACTTTGACTGATTTATGGTGAAAGGTCAACAAAAGAAATAAAACTTCATATGACGGCCTCATCAGAAGAAATTCTACTACAAAGAAGAAACTAGACTAACGGCTACATCTTTCTCTATGACCTTCCACAAACCGTAACAGTCGGAGAATGGCTTACAAAGTATGGCGGCTCAGCTGATTGGACAATAAAAATGTACCATATAACATCTGCGTTCTAAAGATGAAATACAAATTTTAAAACTGATACTTTGGAAAATACGATTTTCTGAAACATGTGATCAATTAAGATCACCTTATAATTCCTCCATGAAAACAGCCCATTTAAAAAAAAAAACAGTGAAAAGTAGCAAATTGTCCGAAAAATTATTTTTTTTTTTCGTCTGTCAATATGAAGAACTCACCAAAATTGTGAAGTTTCATCCATCCAAAACTTAATTTATTTTAATTTATTATGAGGTTAAACAGTGATTAAATTGTATATACTTCTCATCAATTTTGTATACTATACTTCTGACAAATTTATTGCATTTTTAGTAAGCTAATATATTTTTAAGGGGGTTTCATTAAAAAAAAAAAAGGATGCTATAATGTTCATGATAAAGTATTTTCCATACATTAAGAGTGATAAGATTAGAATTCCTGTCGCGGACATGAAAGGAAAGCAAAATGCCTCGGAAATATTCGATAATTTGATGTCAGACATTTTGCTAGACTAGGGTTAGGGGCATCTGATTGATAGCTTCGTTGGCCAACATATCTTCTATATATCGATTAGTCATTCGAGTTACTATGGCAACCACCGGCTTCTCTGCACTCGCTGGGAACTGGGTCGAAAAGTTTGAGCTCATTCAAAAAGTTTGGCTGGGATCCTCTGAAAAAGTTCCGCTCAGCTCTTTGGTCAGCAAAGAGAGCAGCTGTTTAGATCTCAACTTGCGCTCAGACTAGCCTATTTTCTAAGACTTCGATTTATGCTGATGTTTTGAATTATTGAGCCTTTGATCTGTAGATATTACTTAAATAAAAAAAAGGGAAAACCAAAATAAAAAAAGGGAAAACTAAAGAAAAAAGGGGAAAACAAATAAAAAAAGGGAACACAAAACTCCCTCTTTTGTTTCTACTTGAAAAATTGTCCATATAACCAGATTTATTTCGGAGTTCGTTTTTCATTGACTGATTTTAACGCTGCTGCTAGCACAAAGAATGAATCACAGAATTTGAGTAAATATCTGGAGATTTGGCAGCCTTAAGAGAGATAAAACTCTGACAGTAAACTTAGAGAAATTAAATAGAACAAACTAAATTGGACTTCAAGTAATAGACACTCTAGAAATGAAGAAATAGTACACACACGCCTACTTAAAGAGTAGACTGGAGTAACACATTCATATCTAATGAGCAGACAAGATGAACCAATATGTCGCTACTGCAGTAGAGCGCTGACTGTAAAACACATACTAACTGACTGCACACAAGTAATAACCTAGCCATGACCCAGAAATTTATGCCAACTACTAGCCTCTAGTAGCCAATTCATAGATGGTGTTTTTAAGTATTTAAACAATAATGAATTACTTGATGAAATATAAAAGCTAATAAATTGGTGCACGTGTAGGTGGGTGTGGCTGAGTGGTTAAAAAAACAGTTCTTCAGGAAAGTCTGGGTGACTGCATCTATTTATAAGTTATCATTATGTAAAATTATAAATAGTAAGCACTGTATTTGATCCAAATAAGATCATAAATTTACCTCCTTCCAGTTTAGATATTTATAGTTTTTTTTTCTTTTGTTGTAAACTTACTAATATTTTTAATTTAATTTTGTGAAATATTTACTTTGTAGATTTGTAATATTTAATTTTTTAGTTCTGAAATACTCGATTAATTTTGTAAATATATATTATCTTTTGTTTAAAGATTAATCGTCATTGTACCTAGAATAAATAAATTACAAAAAAAATAAATAATTTTATTTTGAAAATGTCTCACCAACAACAGAACTATTCATAGATTTAGAAAATATTTAATCAATGATTGGATCTTACCTTCATATTAAATCCTGACGGACTCAGCCACTCAAATATGAAAATTGTGAAGGTGGCAGCATGGATGGCTACAACTCCCACCAACATCCAGGAGGCAGTGTCGAAAGGCTCTGAAAACGACATGAAAATTAAGTTTGATTTTTTTTAAACTATGAAAGTTATTTTATTATTACAATAATTAGATGTGGAAAATTTATTTTCTTATTTGAGAGTGCTTTTTGGTTGTTTTTTAGGCAATTTTTATAGTTCAAAGTTGAATGTGGAATAATTTGGATGGCATCTATTGACCCGTTCTGTTGGTAGTTGTGCTTTTCTTGCTCTGGGACAAGCTCTAGGACTACAAAGGTTAACTACACTGTCCCTCGCCTCGAAGTGTTATTGCTTTGTGTTCTGAAACGCTCTTTGCCTCGTACTTGCCTTGATACACATGGATCTTTGCATTTTATGAGGCTTTTAAACATGTTTTTAATGAGAAAAATCCCAAAACAGTTGACAGTAAGATAAACAGCCTTAAAGAGCATTTTGGTATTTATATTACATAATTGAATGCTGTATTTTGTATTACCTGTTCAACAAATTGTAGAAAATATATATAAGACAAAAGATGGAGAAAATACTTCTTGCGTTATTTTTAAATTTAATCAAATGATCACAGATGGATTTAGGAAGATATTTAAAAAAGTAAGAAATAAAGCTAGTGCTTACAGGGATAAAATACGTAAGAGGTTTTTGTTATGTAAAGGACAGACAACATTAGAAAATCTATATATAATGTATACCAAATTAAATACTTCCTTAGGAGTTTCGGCGCAATTTTTAAAAAAGACTTAAACCAGCATTCTAAAAATATTTACGGAATGGAAATCAGAAAGTTGCTTACTGTGCATCTAGGTGATTTTGACAATGCATGCTCTTGGAAAAACAATGGAATAGAATTATAATGAGAATAAATTAAAACATCATGTTAAACAGTACTTTTTCTGATCTCCTAAATATGGAATAAACATTTTTACATTGCTATTATTTAAATAAATAATGAAAATTACTTTTAAATATTGAAGTAA
This sequence comes from Riptortus pedestris, assembly GCA_019009955.1. Lineage (NCBI taxonomy): Eukaryota > Metazoa > Arthropoda > Insecta > Hemiptera > Alydidae > Riptortus > Riptortus pedestris. The sequence continues at coordinate 18,965,942 of CM032232.1, forward strand.
CTTCATTTAAAAAAAATATTACAATACTAACATCGTTTAATCTTTAATTTAGTAATGTAGTATCACACAGGCTACGGCTGGTAAATAGACAGATAAATATTTTATTTTGAAATGAATAATCTTCTACAACTAAATTCTTTAATTACTAATAAATTTCTCATGACTGAGTCTAGTATGTTACTTAAGACCAAAATATGTGTGTTGTTACAAAAATCAAGAAAATACAAAAAACAATAACTTGAGGAATAAATTATCTTTTAATCAACACTGATTTAAAAGTATAAATATATATATACATTTAGGCATAAATACAAAGGCGTTGCCAGGGGTCTGGCAATTTTATGTTAGTATCGTTAGGTATTCTACTTAAATAATTTAGAATTCAACAATTTCGAATACTCCTATAGATAAGTAATATATAACAATACATAAGCAATATATAATAGTATCGGAAAATCAACAAAAACAAAACAAATATTAATAGTTAATAAACTGACAATAATGTACTCTTCAAAAAGTAATATATGTTATTTAGTTTTTCAATATTTTTAATTCTTAGCATAAATTCCAATGAAAGTTCGTCCATGTTTTTAACTATATATGATTGTAAATATTGTTTTCTGTGATTTACAAGTGCAGCGGAATGTAGTATTACATGCTTCAGGCTATTATAAATGTATATTTTACACCACTTACATATTTCGTCTGATTTTATTATATGGGTTTTACCTGTAAGGGGTATTTTAATGTATTTCCTATTTCAGACTCTGAGTTGGCTTATGGTTCTTAACATTTTTATACTGACGTTAAATTGAAGGTAATTCGATGGTTCCGGATGTAAAAAGTTACAGAAAGGAATTGTATTTTGAGTTAAGTGCCCGGTCAATATCTCTGTAAACTGAATTATTTCTGGCTTTTAGTATTATATTATTTTTATTAGCAAGTTGTCTTTGAGGGTTAGATAAATTGGTAAAATATTCCTGTGCAAAATTTGAAGCTGCAAACATTTTAATTTGAGTAACCCAGTTAAATTCATCCGTCCCTACTATCCAAAACAACCAATTTTTCAAAGCATCTAACCCATGTTCTGGGAGGGATAACATTTTTAAACAAAAATTATTTTTTCCCTTTAAAATAAGAATAGCTATCGGGCAACGACCTGATTCCAGTCTGACTATGTAATCAGGAGTACATCTTATGTATTAATAATATATATATATATATATATATATATATATATATATATATATATATAAAATTGTAACCTCTGTCTGTACATTGATTTTTTTCGCGAAATTTCACGATAACTTTTCGTTTCACATGTCATAGACACCATAACTGCATTTTGTTTCTTTCGTGTATGTTTGTTTGTTTGTTTGTTACCTTTTCACGCATAAACGGCTGAACCGAATTTTATGAAACTTGGTATGTATATTACTACTAGCCCAACTTAGACTTTAGGCTATACTAATATTCTCTAAGACTAACAGGAGTGGGGGTTATAAGGGAGGCCTGAAATTAAAAATAGCGATATTTCGTTTCCTATTGTTTTTTCGGCAAATATGCACATAACAAAAGTTATTTATTTTATTATTTAGAGTAACTTTTGTCATGTACACTTTCGTCGTATACCTAAATATAAATGAGTTATTCGCTAAACATTATAGCGGGAGTCATCAATTTTATTTGGCACAAAAGAATCAACCGAACTAAATAAAACTCGGTACGTGTATTAGGACTAAGGCCTTTATTATAACAAGCCATACCATCATTTCTAGGAACGGGCAGGAGTGGGGGTTGTAAGGGATGCCTGAATTTAAAAATAGTGGTATTTTGTTTTCTATTCGTTTTTCGGCAAATATGAACATAACAAAAGTTGTTTATTTTGTTATTTAGAGTAACTTTTGTCATATTCATTTTTGTCTTTTAACAAAGTATAAACGAGATATACACTATAAACTAAAGCGGGAATGCCTGAAATCTAGGCATAATGCACAAGAGACGGGAATATATGACAATTTGGAGGACAGTGAAGACTTACATAAAAAATTAATTTTATTATTAACAAATGCCAACTACGGGTATTAACCCTAAACACTGGGACGGGTAAATGTCAAAATATTTGCAAATTAAAGCCTTGCCAAAAAAATACCATCACCATTCAGCCTCAAATCAATTCCCGGGCGAAGCCGGGTATCTGAGCTAGTATATATATATATATATATATATATATATATATATAATTATAGAGTTTGAAAATGTTACAAGGGAATTAGAACACCCTCAAAGCAACAGTTGCTATGATGGTAAAATGTTATTTAGCATAAAGTCAGGTGGTTATATAAAACTTTTCATGAGACAGTTTGAATAAAGAGCTGGGTTTATGGGGCACAGGCTTCCCTGTCATTATGTGTCTAATATGTGGGCTGGCTCGTGTATAAGTTGCACCGCGGCAGCCACAGAGAGCGCTGCCTCCGCCGGCAAACTATAGCCAGACTTTAATTCAGGTTGTTCTACTATCAGCAGGCTCTTCTGTTATCACTTTATAGCTTCATTTCCTATCTCCTATATATCTGTTTCACTCTTTGCAATAAAAGTTAGCCACGTTACAGAATAAAGCCGTTGCACTTTATAGCTACGGCAGATAATAAAGGTCAATTTATCAAATATAATACTAGAAATAAAATGAGGGCCCCAATGATTATATAAATGTATTTTATATTCTCATTGAAGGAGGAAGGTCAATAGATAAAAAACGCGTCATTTACATCACTGATTTATTTTCCTCTACATGTTTTGCGTCCTAAATTACGCCTCTTTAGGAGTAATACACTATTATAAAAATTCCGCAGGGGCTCCGTTAACTAAGTAGATTTCCCACTTGCGTCAAGTATTTGCATTTATTTCATGACGTAAAAGTTCAATGAGAACTACATTTGTTATTTACGCTTCAAATAAAGTACTTCATAATATAAAAGCTCATTGTTGATATGGCATGAGTAGGAGTGGGGGTTTACTGAGGGCCGAAAAGTAAAAAACGCAAAAATCTCTCTCAGTATTAAAGATAATGAATGATAAAAATGTACATTAAAAACATTTATAGAACATTACATTTGCAATAACATTAGTTCTATACAAATTTTCGATCCGACGCATAATAACGGAGTTATTAAGAATTTTCAAAATTCTTCCCTTCGGTGGTCACTTCAAAACTCCTTGACGTCAGAGAGTCTTGGCGTGACAGTTGTGGTGGTTTGGTTGAATCTTTTTTTAATAGTGTATTACTCCTGAAGAGACGTCATTAAGGACGCGAAACATGTTGAGGAAAATAAATAATGATATTGTTGACGTGTTTTAGCAGACTTCCCTTGAGGGAAATCAGCTATTGAGATTGTACTCATGATACGATTTTCGAACTTTTTCTTCATATATCCATCGATCCTCCCTAGGAGATGACGAAAATGAGGTCCGTTCAATATATATATATATATATATATATATATATATATATATATATATATATATTTGTCTGTTGCCGCTCTAGTGGCCTCAATTATTGTTTGATCGTTTCCAAACTCAACAATTAAAATAGTTTTATGTAAAAAGGAAGATCATATTCGTTAATGGCTGAAATCGGATGAGGGGGGAGGGTTAGAAAGGAGAATTTTGAAAATTCGAAATATCTCCTTTACTTTACGTCGAATCAAAAAAGGTATAGTACCAATCTTATTACAAACGAAATATACAATAATTATTGTCATTTACGTTTATTTCTATCTAGAATATTAACAGATATATTTGCATTTTTCAGTTTTACAAACCCCCACTTCTACTAACGTTGCATGAAAAATACTCTGTTATACAATACACCACATTATCGAAGCTTAAATACCAAATATTGCTTTCAAGAGTCCTTTATTATACGAGATACATGCAAATAGGTTCTAGTAACACTCCCCCCCCCCGGTTTTTATTATTGGACTACCAGAATTTGTTTGCTTGAGATAAAAATTATTCTGATTAATTATTAATTGCAGCACTAGATATAGTATATAGTTTTCTACAAAATTAATATGTTATATTTTTATGTATTTCAGTAATTTTTCCCGGTGTGATGTTGGCTGACATGTTTGTTTTACATTTCAGACGCTTTCTCGTCGGGAGGCTCTTTATTATGGTTTGTATTTATTCACTTAATATTCGTGGTGGTGTTTTGTTAGCAGTATGTAGATTTATCTATTGTAAAATTTCAGGGGGGAAATCTGCTTAGTTTACGCAGCTCTTGCGTGATTGACTTTCTTTCATTCACTCACTACTACTAACAGTCATCGCACGATAGGTTAACTTTCACCACTCTTTCTTCTTTATTCTTGCTTCTATTTGCTATACTTCAACAATTTACTGTCATCAGTTTTAATAAAACGTTAACCAACTGAAATTTGCTACATCTCTTCCGACTTCGTCCTTGTTTGACATGCAGCTACGTCAGACCTTAATATCAGTCAGTTTCCTCATACATTTCAATGAGTCACACTTTCTTCTTCCCTGTGTTTCAGATATTCCCTTCCAGACTAGGAGACATCCATGAGTTCATTCCACGAGTGAACTCTATAAATAATGCCTGAGGGGAGAAACACCTAGATCTTTTTGATCGTTCTATTTAAATTTGGTGATCTATGTATGTATAGAGAAATGGTGTTCACTCCCTTTCCTCTGCCATTGATTCTTTTCTCCGTGAACCCCATATTTCTCGACGAACCTCTTCAAGATGTTATCTTCCGCATATATTAGCCATCCCAATGAGATTGATTTTTATTATCAGAGTTATATCGGTTATCTCGTCTCTTATAAGCAGCACACTGTATCCCACCTTTATTTGACGCGATTTATGTATTTCAAAGTTGAACAGTGAATGAGTTTAGATGGCAACTTTTGACCCGTTCTGTTGGTAGTTGTGCTTTTCTTGCTCTGGGGCAAGCTCTTGGTCTACAAAGGTTAGCTACACTGTCTCTCACCTTACAGGGTTAATGCTTTGTGTTCTCAAACGCTCTTCTACTCTCACTTCCCTTGACACACATGTATCTTTGCATTTTATAAGGCTTTTCATGAGAAAAAGTCAGTTTCGCAGGACTCTGCGTAAACAAAGCAGATTTCCCATAAGAAAAAAATCCCACCTCTATTGAATTGGTTATGCATTAATGACTCCCAACTGGTCCCGTGTATTAACTCAATGTACGTTTTCCACCTATTCTGGATTTGAATTTTTTTTTGGTTCCCAGAGGGCTTAGTTTGCATCTTAGTTGTAGTTACATTTAGGAGTTTTCCTTTAAGGGAAATCAGCTAATGAAGGCGTAATCATGACGCAGTGTTTGAAAAATTACTTCAAATGTCCATCGATTCTACGTAGTAGATGACTCAATGAGAGGTGCAACAGTGGTCATTTGAAATTTTGCGATACATCTAAAATGTTTAAATGATATTTCAATTGTGGCTCTTATTTAAGGGTCACCCTGTATATTTCTACAATGCATAAGCGAGTGGCCGTCTAGTAGATGTGGGAATCGAGCAGAATTAGGGAAATATTCTAAAAAAAATGTAGTAAAGTATTAGGATGCCACTTACCGAGGAATGCAGTTGGTGAGATGATTCCAGTCCTCTTCGCCACGATGATAGCTATCCCAGTCTCCATGAAAGGCACCGAGAAGTCAACCACTGCCTCTCGCTCGCTGTTAATCATCAGTGATGTCATCACCATGTCAGTCTTCCTGTTCACCAGCTCCGCTATCAGACCGTTCCATTTACCATTCTAGAAAAGAAAAAAAAAGAAAAAAGAAATATGTAATATCTCATGTAGAATCAGAAATAGAGTTCTCCTATTAATTTTATTAAAACTCTACACGTTCCACGTTGTTTACCTGAACGACTCATCAGGACTATAATCCTTAGTCCGTCATGCAGGGGCTGCGTAAACTAAGCAGATTTCCCTCGCGAAGTTTAATAATAGATAAACATACATACTGCTAACACAACACCACCGCGAATATTAAGTGAATAAATACAAACGGTAATAAGAAACTCCCTTCCTTAAACCATCGCCTTAGACCGCTCGGCCATATTAATTTAGTTTAATTTTACTTTAGTATAGCGTAGGTTAGTCAGATAGTTGAGAGCCCCTTACCCACTTTAAGATCACACAAACGGCTTCCTACGTTTATTTACTGCCTGTAGCGGCCATCTTTTTTCTTTTTCTTCTTACCTCCTCTCCATGTATCCCTATCCTTTCTTATTTCGTTTTCTTCCTATCCATCACAACCCACCCGGTATCACCAGCTACCGGGTCACCCACCCTTGTTAGTTCCATTACACCCATTCACAATTACCATCCCCCTTAAAATGGAACTATAGTTCAGTAGAAGGGGAACTATCCTTTCTTATCCCCGTTTGGCCACACCACCTTAATATAATCTAATATGAAGAAGCTGGGTCTCAAATTAAAAAAAAAAAAAAAAAAAAAAAAACTGACTCCCCCCTCTCCGATGAGAAGCGTCTGAAAGAAAAACAATAACTGAAACGTATCAGAAGATACCATATTAATTTTAAAGAAAACTATTCATATATATATATATATATATATATATATATAGTTTTGAACGGACCTCATTTGAGTTATGTCCTGGGTAAGAACGATGGACATTTGAGGAATTTTTTTTTCATGAGTTCAATCCTCTAAGGGAAATGTGCTAAAATTATGATGCTATCATCGTTATCACGTAATGATTTGTTGTGCTCTTTCTCCGCCTCTTGAAATATTCCGCCGAGGATGAGGTTAACACGATGCTGTAATTCTGTTCTGTCATGGATGTTGGAGGATAACGCTATTAGCAACACTCTCCAGCTGGTCGAGGCCATGTTCGATGAAATCTCGACCATTCGAAACGAAGTTATCTGATGCTGTTCGGCAGCCGATCAATATTCAACGCTCAGCTCTAGCTCGACAATGTAGGTTTTACTCGCTCCGAAGCCCTTCGGCCGAATTATGAACCTCGTAAATTGGTCGGATATCGAACCTTGGCAACGTACCTAAAGAGCTGTCTATTTGTTGGAAGAATTAAAAGTCTGCCACGCAAGGGCTGAGTAAACTAAGCAGATTTTTCTTCTTATTCTAGACCAAATATTTTTTATATGTTTTATGACAAGGGTATCCTATAAAAAACATTTTTTTCGGTGCAAACATTATTAAAACTACCCCACATGTTTCCTCGGGAGCCTCCTTCAGGATACCTACTTTGGGAACCTCTCAGTATCAACTATCTCCTCTATAAGGACAGTCGCAACGATTGTAAAAGGTAAACGAGCACTTTAGAAATGTAAGTAGGAATTTATAATTAGATTTAATTAATATATCATAGACGTAGGCCCCTACTAATACAATATCTAGCAAAAGAATTATTAGTTTTAAATTAGTGTTATTAATTTTTATATTTTTTTGAAAAGGGATACTCCCTGAAGAGGTAGCAAGTAAGTCTCCAAACATGTAGGGCAGTTTCAATAAAGTCTCCACCGAAAAAAATGCTTTTTACTGGAGACCTTGAAAAAAATATGAAGAATATATAAGCAGATTTTCTATATATTTTGAATTTTCGACCGTCTCACTCAGTTCCTTGTACGATTTCAGCCATCAACGGGCATGGTCATTAGTGCTGAATTAAATTGTTAAATATAGATTATTCTATAGGTAAAATTAATATTTTCTAATAAAGAACGTAAAATGTTAATTGATTACATCATCACAAATCGTATTCGCATGTATCGCACAAAGTAAAAGTTCAATGAAAACAATATTTTTAATTTAAGCCAAATTTTTCATAATATAACAGCTTATTTTTTGTAAGAACTTAGGAGCAGTGGTTTCCTGAAGTCTGAAGACTAAAAAATGCAAATATTTCTATTAATTTTCTAGATATAAAAACAATGTAAGTGTATAACACAAAATGTTTAGTACATTACATTTGCAATAAGACTGGCTCTATACAATATTTTGAACCGGGGAAAGAACCACTGGTACGGTTTCAGCCATTAATGAACTTGATCTTTTGCTATCAAAAAAGCGTTTAAATATCGAATTTGATTACGGTTAAAAAAGAATTGCGAACGCTGGAGAGGTAGTTGGCAAGTACAATGTAAATATAATTTTTAACGCGCCACATTTCGTCATCCCCTGGGTAGCACCAAGAACTTTTTTGAATACCCAATCATTAGTACTACCTGACTAGCAGATTTCCTTTTAAAGGGTGGTTCCCTGTAGATAACCCGTCTCAATTAGCTATAGTAGAAAAATATGGACGTTTGTAAAAAAATAATAATAATCATGTTCTGCTATTGTTTGTTTTGTGTTACCCAAATATTATTCACTAACGTCCACTTTTCGCAGCTACGCCTAATCGGGATCCCAAATATTTGACAAGTTATGTTTTTCAGTCTTCAGTTAACCACTACTCTTACTCCACCAACAGGTAGAAATGTGCTTACTTTACACAGAACCTACGTGCAGCTTTCTTTAATATGTACACTAAATCTGTTAATTGGTGTAATTAAAATTAGTATTATATATAAAATACTTTGTAAGAAATTTTTAGTCTCGTTCACACACGCCAGCCGATGATTATCAAAGCTTTCGAAGCAAAATAACTGTAAAACTGTAGCGAATATTTGCTGAACGTCTCAATATTATGACGTGGTTTTGATTACAAAAAATGCTAATTATAAACGACTCTTAATTTTTTTTCTTAACACAAGCTTCAGTAATAAAATAATTAAAGATTAGAGAGTAAAGTAAGAATAAAATGAGAAAGTAAGAAATTGATATGAAAAATGAAGTTTAAAAACTTGGTAAAATGGGTTGATGCGAAATTAATGCAGTTTTCCTCCATTGCAATATATGAAAACCAAATTCTTAAAGAAAGATAATCCTAATATACATTCCATATATACCACAAGCAACCTAATCTAATGTCCTTTCTTTCACCATGAACTAAATAAGTAAAATCGTTTTGTTAAGAAAAATTTGCCAAGTTTATTTTTAGCACAGCCCAAACAGCTCGTAATATCAATGAAGTGTGGGGTCAGAGGACTATAAACGAATGCACGGTGCAGCGTTGGTTCACCACAAATTCTACGACAGACTACAAAGCACCGACAACCGACAGTTCGACGACTTCCCAAGACCAGAACGACCAGAACGATGGCAAGGACCAACAGACCTCACAACAAGACTAGTAGACCTACTGAACCAATAGACAACACTCACACTGACATTTGAACAATAACACACCTATCTCTATCTACTAACCCTTTCTTCTATTAGCCTACTCTCCGACTATCTTTCGTTTTAGCCTAGCTATCAGTATCGACTGTGAGCCTGCGCAGATCATCTTCAGCACGTCTCCTCAGACAACCAGCACCCGGACTCCTATCTACAAACCGCCTTAAAATGATAATAAATAAATTACAGAAAAAGGCAATCCTCACCCAAAATCCTTATACCATCCTACATCACAGCCCAGTATGTATGTGTATATTCCGTGTATATGCGTGCGTACATGAGGTACTTGTTTTTATTTTGCATGCTTGCAAGTTTTTCTTTCGCTTAGTTTTCTTCGCATGCCACTCCTCTATGCATGTTTTTTGTTTGGGGCTTTCTTAAAAAAAAAAAAATAAAAAAATAAAAGCCTTGGTTCCAAGAGTTTCGAAGTGGAGATTTTGGCATCGAAGACGAGAAAGGTCGTAGCTGCCATTTTTCAGTTTACAACGACCAGCTGAGATCAATAGTGGAACAAGGACTTACCAAAGCCAGCTGAGAAATGGCGGTAGAACTTGGTCCTGAACTGCTCCACTGTTGTACGTCACTTGGAGGCGATTGATGAGGGAATAATGTAGAGCAAGTGGGTGCCACACCGATTAAACCACCACAAATTAAACCGCCACTTTGAAATCTGTTCTTTGCTTTTGACACGTCAAAAAACTAATCCATTTCTCGATCGCACAGTGAAGCGCGGTGAAAAATGGATCTTGTACGACAACAGAAGGCGTTGTAGACAATGGCTGGGCAAAGATGAACAACCAAAACATTTCCCAAAGCCCAACCTGCACCCAAAAAATGTTATGACCACAGTTTGGTTGTGTACTGGCGGTGTTGTCCACTACAGCTTTCTCAACCGGGGCGAGACTATAACTGACGACAAGTACCGTCAAGGAATTGATAATATAAATCGGAAGTTGCAGCATCTTTTCCCAACATTGGTTAATCCACATTTACACGTAAAAGACTAAGACGACTGCACGAGTTCGGCTACCAAGTTCTTCAACACCCATCTTATTTACCTCACGTCTTTCCAACAGACTTTCAATTTCTCAAACATCTGGACAACGTTTTAAGAGGGAAAATGCCTCAAAACGACGATGAAAATTCGTTTCATGAGTTAATTGCATCCAGAGATCCAGATTTGTTTTCTTTTGGGATCAGAAAGCTTGTTGACCGTTGGCAAGAGTACATTGATTCTGACAGAAATTACTTTGATTAAATATATATATATATATATATATATATATATATACAGATATATATAGTTAGGTGAAGATGTGTCCAATTTTAAATGAATATTAAAATCCTGCAATAATTTCGCATCAACCCCATAAAATATTTCGAAGAGGCCAAACTATTTCGAACAAATTCAATAATTCTTATAAAGGGTTTTGAAAAGTACGCTTTAATAAAGTTTAGTATTTTCAACGTTGTTTCTAAGCAGTTCATTTTTGTTGCAAGAGTGTTGTGCTTTCTACAGTTTTCAATTAGCACTTGTCATGTGTTTTATGATCAAAAGAACCCGAGTAGCGAGCAATTGAGGTCTTTAATTAAAATTCTTTATTATCGAAACACAACATTACGTAACAGAAGGCCTTTCAACGAGAACGCAATTAATTTTTTCTTTGAAAGAGATTTGTTATATTAATCAGACCCCGCTTGTAAGTTCATTTTGTTCAAGTTCAACGTTGGGATGAATATTTAGAGGTTAAAGAAAATAGAATAAATGTAGATGAGAGCATTCGTCGAATCGAGAAGGCTGTAAAACGAGGGCGAGATAAGAGATAAGAGGTGCCGTGACAGCTGACAGCCTTGTTATTCCAGCTGATTCCTCTCAAAACACAAAACTTCAAAATCTGTTTTAGTTATTCCCAATATTTATTTCCATCGCCCATATCTGTTTTAACGGATTTCTCTTTACGAGTTTCATTTATGGTTCGTGAAACATTTTCCAGATTTCCTCCCATGGGGGAAGTCAGCTGTTGACCTTGTTTTCATTATGAGGTTATCTAAATAATCCTTCAACTGTCCATCGATGCTATGGTATATGCCTAGGATATAACGAATATTAGCTCCGTTATATATGTATATATATATATATATATATATATATATATATATATATATATATATATATATATATATATGAGAGTTTTTATGTATGTACGAAAATTAATTTGACTGACTTCTATATAACACAACTAATATATATAAGACACGACATTGCTCAATTAATTCGAACTTACAAAGATTGAAACTAACAGTCAACCCATCAAGTATTTGTGTTTTCAGTACTGAAAAATATTTACACACATTCATTTCCCATATTAAAATGTACGACTGTAGTAGGCTGACAGAAGAAAGACAAATTTTAAAGCAGGCAGAGACAAACAAAGTAAGCATTGACTTGGTGATGACTGGGTTTTTTTTTTTTTTGTAAATTTTTTTTTTATGAATTCAATAAAGCTGTTTATGCGATGGGGTAATTCATTTGGAAATGAATATTACCCTCTCACTATTTGGGTTTATGCAAGTGCTGGTATTAATGAGGGTGGACTGTATAAATGTGGTTAGATGGTGATAAAACAAATGAGTCTATTGAAAAATGTTGCTTGATAGTACATATAATATACAATGAAAATATATAAATTAAGAGGTTACAATATTGAAATGGTGATGATGCTGAAGATATGTGTTGGGTTTCTTCTGGTTATTCATTCCCTTCTTATTATCTCTCCATCCATATCTTCTCTTCTGCCACCCACCTTGGCTTGAATGCTAGTTAATTAGCCATGGTTTTGAGGCATATTAACAATAAAAAAATACTTGGTTTATGAATGAGTGTGCTCTCTCAAGAAAGGTAGACTGACTTCTCTCTTTTTTTTCTTCTACTACATTTTGTTCTCTGCTAACAGCTGGAGCTGGGTAGTTCCCACGACTGACACATAGATGGCTGCACCATGCGAGGGCCTCTTGTAAGGTAGGGAACATATGGTTTCTCGCCTGTTTCATTGAAGATGGATCAAATCCGCTGGGAAAGATTATCAAATCATGGGGGACTGGAATACTTACCCTAGATGTATATATGCTATTTGTATTTGGTATTATTTTTGTCCTTATTTGATATTACGCGGTTTTTGTTTATTTTTTAAATAACATCAAAACTAATTACATTTTTGTATTTCAAGTAAATACAGATAAAAGGATTATAAATAGATATATAAAATTAACATTTTGTATCTATAGATACTTATAATAAAATATGGAAAAAATAATAATAAAATAGACATAATAAAAAGGATATTTAGATGTAGATTTCAACTCAGCTTCAGATTCTAATAATGCCAAAGAGTCATTATAATGTGTTTTTGTTAATTTAGTTTTCAACTAGCACTAATCGCACTTCAGTAGACCGACATTGGTTACGACATTGCCTCTGCGAAAGGTTAATTAATTTCGTGGGGCTCAAGTTAGCCATGCGAGTTAAAGCGCTGACCTTAATCTCACATGGAAAACCTAGAGTGGCGAGTTCCATTCCCGCCTGGGCAACAGGAATATATTTTGAGACAGTATTCAATAAATATACCCTTAGCCCCACCCTGGCTAGAAAAGGGTGGTGACCTGTAGATTTCCAATTAGCCTTAGTTACAAAAAGTGGGCGTTTAATTAAATTAATTTGGTCCATTATTTGGTATGGAGTATACAAGAGTATATTTGGTAGTCAAAAAATTGTTAAGTTTCATTATCACAGCCACATGTGATGTCAATCAAACCAAAACGATAAAAATAATTTTTCATTGGTCCATGTCCAGTCATGACTTGAGTAGTTAGTACTTAAGTAAGCAGTACATCCATGTATGTTTTATTTTCTTTCCTGTACTGTTTTGATGAAGTCATACAGATGTCTACCTTTTATAGTGTTCCTCCATTCTCTGTGTCCCATTAATTAGTAGATCGTTCTTTCCAAAATCGCTTTACAGTCCTCGGTCTGACTAAGTTGATTGTATTCTCTAAGCCAAAGAATCTTCTTTGGCTAGTAAGTAAGCAAGTTCGTTGCCTATATGTCCTCTGTGGGCTATAATATTTGTTAATCCTACTTTTATCTGCTTTTGTCTACATTGTATTAAGAATAGGACGTGGGAGGAAGTCATTATAGTGGTATAGAGATATATTTAGTCTGCACGTAATCTGTGTGAAGGACTTTTTTCCCTCTCTTTAAAATTTCATTATGAAATATATCAATATTTATAGAAAAAAGTCACATAGAATGACTGATTTAATTTTTCACATTTTATTTGTTCTTACTTAAATACTCTCATTTAAAAAATAAAGTACTTTTTAACGATTATAGATGTAATCATTGAACAAGTCATTACTTTAATCATTATGTAGTTCAAAGTATTATAAATCAACTATTTATTTTTCATATCTTATTTATTAAGCTTATATTTACTATTTGTTGACCATTCCTATTGTTTTTTACCTTCATACTTTTTTAAGGGGTAGTACATTAGGCTTTATCACTTTTTTGTTCTCAGTTTTACTTTTCCCCTAAAGTTATTCTTCATTTGTGTTCTTGTATATTTTTTGTTATTTTTGTCGAGTTTTTTGTTATTGCTGTAGACAGTTTTGTATTCATTACTGTTGTTAATTTTGTATATAGTATTGGTTTTTTTTATATAATGTGTTTTGTTATTTCTGTGCTTTCGATTTTTCCTATCGTAGTTAATGATTTTTGTTATTGATGCTTATCATTTTTGCATTTAGATTTCCCTTAAGAGAAATCCACTACTGAAGTCGTACTTACGACATTTCGAAAAATCTCTTCAAATGTCCACCGATCCTGCCCAGGAGTTGACGAAAATGAGGCCCGTTGAAAATTACACACACACACACACACACACACACACACACATATATATATATATATATATATGTGTGTGTGTGTGTGTGTGTGTGTGTGTTAATGCTCTAGAGGTCTTCGGTTTTGTCTGATTGTTATCACACTCGATATTTAAAAGTTTTATGTAAAAATGAAGATCAAGTTCGTTAATGGCTAAAATCCTTCTTTAAATATATGAAATAATGTTTTAATTGAACTTCTACTTTGCAAGTTATATGCAATTACGTTATTGTGACCTCCCCCCGCTTCTTTTGTTCTTGGATTTCTAAAATTTGAGGGGTTGAGATAAAAATTATTTCGATTCATTATAAATTTCTGTACTAGATATAGTAAATATTTTTCAATAAAATTAATATTTTATATTCAGATATATTTCAGTAATTCTTTTTCTTTCCGGTGAAGAGTGTGTCTATTTATCTGTTCAGCTCTGAACGGTTGGCAGACCTCTTTGTTTACAATTCCGATTTCCGTTGGGAGGCTATTAAAATTGACTGAAAGATTTCTCTTTACCGTTTGTAATTATTCAATTCATATTCGCGGTGGAGTTATGTGTTGCCAGTTTTTCTATTGTAAAACTTCACGTGGGAAATCTGCTCAGTTTTTGCAACCCCTGCGTGGTGGAGTTTTGTTATTTGAGCAATATCGCCTCATAGCGAATACTCCAAATAAAGAAATAATTTTATCATTGAATTTGTATTTAAACCTTTCCTTAGGACTGTGTATCGCCTCATAGCGAATACTCCAAATAAAGTAATAATTTTATCATTGAATTTTTATTTAAAACCTTTCCTTAGGACTGTGTATCGCCTCATAGCGAATAATCCAAATAAAGTAATAATTTTATCATTGAATTTTTATTTAAACCTTTCCTTAGGACTGTGTATCGCCTCATAGCGAATACTCCAAATAAAGTAATAATTTTATCATTGAATTTTTATTTAAACCTTTCCTTAGGACTGTGTATCGCCTCATAGCGAATACTCCAAATAAAGTAATAATTTTATCATTGAATTTTTATTTAAACCTTTCCTTAGGACTGTGTATCGCCTCATAGCGAATACTCCAAATAAAGTAATAATTTTATCATTGAATTTTTATTTAAACCTTTCCTTAGGACTGTGTATCGCCTCATAGCGAATACTCCAAATAAAGTAATAATTTTATCATTGAATTTTTATTTAAACCTTTCCTTAGGACTGTGTATCGCCTCATAGCGAATACTCCAAATAAAGTAATAATTTTATCATTGAATTTTTATTTAAACCTTTCCTTAGGACTGTGTATCGCCTCATAGCGAATACTCCAAATAAAGTAATAATTTTATCATTGAATTTTTATTTAAACCTTTCCTTAGGACTGTGTATCGCCTCATAGCGAATACTCCAAATAAAGTAATAATTTTATCATTGAATTTTTATTTAAACCTTTCCTTAGGACTGTGTATCGCCTCATAGCGAATACTCCAAATAAAGTAATAATTTTATCATTGAATTTTTATTTAAACCTTTCCTTAGGACTGTGTATCGCCTCATAGCGAATACTCCAAATAAAGTAATAATTTTATCATTGAATTTTTATTTAAACCTTTCCTTAGGACTGTGTATCGCCTCATAGCGAATACTCCAAATAAAGTAATAATTTTATCATTGAATTTTTATTTAAACCTTTCCTTAGGACTGTGTATCGCCTCATAGCGAATACTCCAAATAAAGTAATAATTTTATCATTGAATTTTTATTTAAACCTTTCCTTAGGACTGTGGTAATACAAATAATTTCTATGAACTAAAATGTCCAATTGGATTTGAATAAGCTAATTTATATTTTAGTCTACCGTTGAAACTATTTCTAAATCTGAATGGAGTTTTCATGATTTAAAGCAGTTTTGTAATGCAAAATGACTGAGGCGTAGCTCAAAACAACGAGGTTCAACTTATTTAGCACAACGAAATCTCCAAATTGAAGGAAAAGTATGAAGATGGAATTGAAGTTGGAAATGAAGGCAGGAAAGGGGAGATAAATAGCTTCGTTTGCCGGGAGGAAAGTTGGAAATTTATTAGGTAGTTTTCCGGAAGTAGCCGACCCTTTAGGAGTCGGAAAAGAAAATGGCTCAGCCAGTTAATAATGACCTTTCAACAAATTAGCCTTACATTTATGGAACAGAAACCATTATATCAATGTCGAGCTGTTGAGGGAATAACTTAAAATGGTTTATATAATTTTATGTACACTGGAGTCACTCTTATATAGAATAATATCTAATTTAGCAATG
This sequence comes from Riptortus pedestris, assembly GCA_019009955.1. Classification (NCBI taxonomy): domain Eukaryota; kingdom Metazoa; phylum Arthropoda; class Insecta; order Hemiptera; family Alydidae; genus Riptortus; species Riptortus pedestris. The sequence goes on from CM032232.1 coordinate 18,982,477, forward strand.
TGAGTTAAAGCGTTAACTTTAATCTCACATGATAAACCTAGAGTGGCGAGTTCGATTCCCGCCTGGGCAATAGGAATTACTTTAGTGACGGAATTCATTAAATGAAACGGAGAGGATGGTAACTAGTAGATAACCCGTCTCCATTACTCTTATTTGTAAAAAGAGGACGTTAATAGATAATTTAATTTAATACCTACAATGGATTATAACCAGTTATAATTTAGCTCTTCTATTTCTTCCGTTTTTCTGTCGAACTTGTAATGAATCTGAGATTGCATTACATGTACCAGTCATAAATGATATTTTATATTTTGAGTAATGACACAGAGTTAAGTTAGATTGATAATTATTATATATGAGTATTTAAATATAGAGTTTTGTACCTGTAATTTAGAGTTTTATCCAATTTTGAGTTGTCCCCCAGTTTTTATAATATTCATTGCTCTTCACGTCGGTACAATGAACAATATTCGAGATGAATTACGACAATTAAATTACGTTTAGAAGCTCTTTTGAGCATGTTTGATCGGCGGGTATAAAGTTCGTCATCGGCGTAGACTATATAAGGGCCAACTGGCGAAGGGATTAAGAAAGTCAAACCTTAGACATCCTAGATGAGAGACCCTGGTCTGTGACATCTGGCTAATCCCTCAGCCATCAGTTGGTATACTATCGTAGCACAGCCCGCACTAGAAATCAGCTAAGTTTTATTTAATCGTAACTTAGTTTAATTAGGCGAATGTTTCGCCATTGTATTGCTGCCTTTCTCTCACTTTTAGCTGAATATTATTCAATTGAACATTATAATATAACAGAGTATTGTAAATGTGACATGAGTAGGACTCAGACAAATGTAGGTTATGGAACAAAGCTTATGAATCCATTCAACATATTACGGCAGGATGTGAAATACTTGCTGGATCCGAGTACTTACAAAGGCACAATAACGTGGCAAAAGTATACCATCAAGCTCTAGCAGAGAAATTCGGCATGGTAGACAGAAAGGTCGCTTATTATCACTATATTCCTCAAAAATTATTGGAAAAAGATAATATAAAGATGTATTGAGATGAAGCGATGCTAACTGACCATACTGTGCACCATAACAAACCGGATATTCTCCTTATTGATAAGATGAATAAGACTGCTGATATTATTAACATCACAGTACCCAATGATGTGAATATTCGAAAATCCCATGACGAAAATATCAAACTGATTGGCTATCGAGCTCAAAGAGGTATACAAACTGAAATCTGCCATAGTTACGCCTATTATAGTAAGTTCAAATGGACTCGTGCCAAAAACAACAATAGCAGGAACCAAGAATTTAAATCTGCCAACAACAATTATAATAGAAGCACAGCAAGGGGTACTTCTTGATACTGATAATTGTTCGAAAATTTTTAAATTCCCTTTAACATGTCACAATCACAAAACTCCATATCGGTTGGATTTTCCCCTGATATGGTTTCTCCAGTTTTTACTGAGTATAAACCTCCCCCATAATAATATTAATAATAACAATAATAATTATATATATATATATATATATATATATAGAACATTCATGTCCATATAATAATTGACATATTTCGAATTTTCTCAATTTTCTCCACGTAAACCCTCCCTCCCAATTGTCCGATAACTGACATTGCCGATATTACGATAAAAAAAATTGCGACCGCTAGAGCGTGAACAGAGAATTTTAGGCATTATTAAATGTCTTGCCCAACGTTTGGCACAATTAGATCTCAGTTTCTTCAGTTTATAAGTAATACATCCAGAGATGATGGTAATTTACACTCTATTCTTAGCATAGACGTTTACATTTTTACCAATGAATCATTAAAAATTAGAAGATTGGTTTTAATGACAAGTTAATTTTTAAAAATATTACTGATACTTCCTGATTTTCTTTATACTTTTTGAGTAATAGGAACATGAAAAGAAATCATACATATAACTCTATTTGTATATGATTTCCAGACAATATATATATATATATATATATATATATATATATAGGTTATATAGTTTGTTATGGTTAACAGAAGTTTAAGACTTTAATTACTTATTGAATATTTAGTATTTTTATTTTTAAATGTATAAAGTAATTTATGATTATTTTGTAATATTGACTTACGGAGAAAAGTGCGTTTATTATTTAGGGCTAATTCGCAAAGGAAGTGCGTTTTATTATAAGCATATTTGTTGTATCATTTAATATTAATTTTTGTTATTATTGTAGTTGAATCGAAGATAGTACTCCTTGTAATAGACTGTAGCTACTTTCCGACAATAAAATCATATCATATTTAAAAGGACTTTGAATAGAATTTCATTACTCGATAACTCAAGACCCTTTCTTTGAACGAAAGTGTGGTAAATTTATTATTTAAATAAGAATTTACGTTAACGGAATTGTTGATAAAATGAAAAACTAAAAGTTTACAATTTTTGTTCATTTCAAGAAATAAATAAAAATAATAATGAGGTTTGGAATGAATGGCATCAAAATCTTGTTTTATATAAAATTTAAATGTGTCTATATTTGTATATTTGTTTTCATGCAAATACCCGGTAAAAGTAAATCTTTTGTATTAAGCCATGTGGGAGTATTTCACAAGGTTCTCTTTTGTGCAGACAATTGTTCTAGTCTTTGTTCGTTTATTCCTTTAAGCTAAAAATGGTTTGCAAACATGAATTTTGTATAACAGCCATACTGAATTAAAATTAGAATTAAATGGAAGGGGTAGTTACATTTTATGATGGATTTAAAGTTGGGGAAAGTTGTTTTTGGTTATACATGAATCTGAACTAAATAGATCCTTTTTAAAAGAGATCAAAGTAAAATTTAAGTTCAAAAAAAGTAATAGGAGTTGAAAATAGTTATTCGGGGTTCGGAAAGGATAAAAAATTGGAAATATCTCCGTTATTAGGAACCATTCTACTTAAAAATTTAATTGTCTATAAAATCTTGTTCTGTGCCTTTTTCTCCAAATTTAATATTACCAAAAATATTTGTAGTTTTTAGTTATCAGCCTATAGTTAACACCCACCTGTTTTCATCTCAATACAGATAAGTCCGTCACGCAGGAACTATGTAAACTAACAATAAGAAATTTCCGACGTGCTAGTATGACACACTTTTGATCTCATTTCACCACATATTCTCTATTACCATGTAAAAAACCGAAGGAGGGAGTCACAACAGGCTGAAAACAAAAAGTACAAATAAGTCGCTACGTACAAGATGGTCCACGGGAAGCGGACGGTTTATGTAATCATAATTATTATTCATTGATAAGACAGTTATAATTCATTGATAAGACGTTTTGTCATGGCTGTTTCTCGTGGACCACTCTGTACTTCAGCTACGTAAAACATGTAGAGTGCAACAATTATGCAACATCGATTGCTTAACAAGATTGGTTTTATAACATTTTGTGATACGACTCATAATAATGGAGACATTTTGTATTTTATAAATCCCCAGGGTAGTCAAGTCTTGGTTTTCCACTACTGACAACAAACTTAGAAAAATATACTTCGAGAATGGTCTTCCTCAAAAATTCCGTTTAGAAGAGATGAAGTAGTTTCAACAAGGTTAAGAATTCGCCATTCACAACTGACACATGCTAACTTACTTCTTGAGAAGAGGAACCCTACTGCCAACACTGTAACTGTAGACTTGCTATAAAACATATGCTAAATGACTGCTACCCTTAGGTAGCAAGTTGAATCCTTACATTCACATAGACCTGCTACACTCTTTGACTGAATTACTAAATGACCGTAGCTAGTACATTGACCTCGTATTTCATAACCATATCTTCGAAAAATTATAATGTACGACAATGCTGAAAATATATGCATAAATGAGCATACATACGTAAATATGTACTATAAAAACAGAAACTGATACGTTTCTCAATCACTCCTGTCAGAAAATGTGATTAAAATTAGAAAAAAAAAATGAATTATAATTTTTCAGTGATATTTAAAATAGTAAAATACAATAATATTTACTGACAGTTTTTTTATGTATTTTACACATCATGGCTGAAATATTTTTAAAATATAAACCTTTCTTACCAAAATAACGTTTTAGAAAATTAAAAAAAAAAGTCTACTTTGGTTGGCGGAATATGTTCGGTTAATGGACCTAAAATATTCATTATTCCATAAATAACGCTTTCTGATGCCCTGAATGTCATACTTCCTTATTTATTAATTCGATCGTAAAGTGCATTTTTAATTATTTGTCATAGGGAGGATCTTACTGAGTATTTTCATTCCACAATGGGGCCGAATTTTCTGGACTAATAAATTACAAAGTTTAAGTTTAAACATTACTGTATGTGTCTATATATTTTGTTTTGCAAGAATTAATATATATGAAACTATTGTCATGTGCTATTTTGCATTTTTGTGATGTTCTCCACAACGAGAAGATGTCGCTCATTGTCATTCAGGAATTCAAAATGTTAAAATAAAGAAAATTGTCACACGAGGTGCTAGTTGCTGCCCAGGGTAGGTTTAGTCCGAAGCCGACTTCAATCGGTACTAACAAACTTTGATTTAAGCCTTCCCTCTCTATTTATTAAACGTTAATGCTTGTTTGTGTTATTTGTTTATTGATTTTAGATCCTGGGGTTTTATCTTGTTATTAAAAATACGCTTCATGTTAGTTATTATATCTTTATATTATTTTGCCAAAAAAAAACATGTGATTCTGTTGACCGTTTTTAATAATTTTCTAGATTAAGGAAAACTGTAACGTATACTATATAATTCTTAAATTGATGAGTATTTGATGATTATTGTTTGTGTGTTGAGAGAGTACTGGTAATGGGGGTCTTTCTCTGAAAGTAATCTGACACTGTAAAATATATTGTTTGTGGAAGGAAGGACTGCTTTTCTGTTTTCCTTTTTTAAAGAAAAATTTCCACTAAGTTATTAAAACAGAAAATAGAATATAGCGAAATAAAATCGAAAAAGCATTAAATTGAAACTATGTAGAACTATACAGTTTATGATTAAATCCTGAAATGATGATAAGATGATCCTGAGAAGATGGAGTGAAGAAGTCCAAGCTTAAAAACTTATTTTATACTATTGTCCACACATTCACACGAATTATTAACGTAATTAAAATGAAATAAGTAAAACGTTGAGGGGAAAATGAGAGGAGTAGGTGTGGTTTAAAGTTTGTTGTAAATGTCAGTTGTCTTCAAGTGATTTAAGAGTGTATTTATATGTGGGCTACCTTATGTTAATACTTCGAACAACTTCGATGAGTTCATATAACCTTCTCCGTTTATCAACTATGAATGTGCAAGTAGTGAATGTCCGATTTTTAGCCTAGTCAGTACCACTTGATCTCGACTGGTAAGACTTTCCAGAGGTTTTCTTTCGTTTAGGTTGTCTGGGATTTACCGGAATTTATTGTCAGTTTGTAACCAGTCCGTTGTCCAGTCGTTGAGTACATGTGTTTATATTACACGTTTCGAATCTCGTGGTCATCCTCTCCATGTCCACAATTCTTTTTATGGCTACTAATATAGTTTGCTATTTCGTAAAAAAAAAAAACATTTTTAGTTTGTGTTTTATGGATTGGTTTAGAAAAAAAAAATCTAAATCTGAGTCACTCGAACTACTGTCCTTTTAGTCATTAAAATTACTTGTGACGGACATTTTTGTTCGTATTGACAATGATTATCAGTCACAATCAAAGAACGTTTACTGTGTAGTGAATCTCTGAAAATTCCTTTTAGAATAAAATAACAAGTCATAAAACAAAAAGAAATATATCAAAATGACATTAAAAAAAACAAAGAATAAGTCTTATTCGTGTTTAAGAACAGCCATAATTTCCAGAGGCTGACAAGTGTTCTTTCTCCCACCAATCTAAATACTCCACGGAATTTAGTAAAGTTATGAAACTTTTAAATTTGGTTCTATATTTATTCCTTCTAAGAAGGAAATAACATTTTTGGACATTGAATTGCATGTTCATTTTATCGTATGCTAGGGAGAGATATTTATGAAGTGCTAAGGAATGGAGGCAGATTTTTAAATGTAGTTATCTATTACTTTCTTTGAGAAGAATTAATTAAGTAAAATGGAAGTTAGCATATAATCAACGAATTTGTAGTAAAAGAGTACCGCTATTGTAGAAAATTAAAACATAGCGCTCAATAATACTGCGTTGGAGTCATCTTCTCACAAGCGTTCTTTTCTAATTTCTTCGTTGGAAAATTAAACTACTATAATTGACGAATATAAATGTTTTAAGGGCATTGATTCAAAATGCTTTATCACAAGAAGGATCTCCATAATATGATGACCTTCGGGATAAGGAAGATGCACATAGTCTCTTCCTTCATAAACTTATTTTTTTACACAGGAAGACAAAATCTTTCTTAAGAAGTTAGAAGTTGGATGGATAGATCCTGGAAACATCCATCACTCAGCATTGCAATATGACCTCGACTATATGCCATGGTATGACCTCGCACTGTAGACCAGGATATGATCTTCACTGTAGCCATGATATGTCTCCTATTATAAGTCTGGCAAGTTATATGGCATTTGGTAGGATGTCATAACATTGCTTATAGTGGAGGTGGAAAGTGTGGCTTAAGGTAAGACAGTTATATCATTGCTTACTGTGGAAGTCAAATGTGTGGCCGCTGCACACGAGATCAAGATTTGCCCAAACAGCCCCAACGTTGGAAAAAAACTGGCTAATGTGGGGGTAAAAAGATCAGAGTAGTTAATAGTGGCTTGTTTTTGAAAAGAAATAAGGTCTCAATTACTATTATTTAATGTTTGTTATTTATTAGTTTCCAAATTTTAGCTACTATAGCTATTTGGGAATGGTTATTTACAGGTCACCACTCTTTTCTGGCCAGGTTCGGATTAAGGACTTTACTTAATATTCGTCAATAAGAAATTCGTATTTCCCTAACGGGAATCGAACTCATCAGTCTAGGTTTCCCATATAAGATTACCAATAATGCCTTAAATTAATTTCAGGATACTTTTTTTTTTTTTTATTAAGACATCCCTTTTTAATAGTGACGTCAGACATTCCAGTGAAGCCTTGCATCTTCCTCCTTGCTGCTCTATGCCTTTAACCTCTATGGCGCTATTAGCAGTTTTCTTTAAATGCTAAGCTGTAGGTTGCTTAATGCCTCCATTTCCCACCCCAAGGTGATTATCCTCCAAGGTCCTAACCCTTGCTCTAATCTCTCCTAGCCTAACTCCCCTAACCTCCCCTAATTACTACCCCAGCCACCCTTACTTCCAGCAACTACCCTATGTAAACCTACAATTGCCAGGGTCTGGTAGTCTCTTTAAACACAGCTTGTAGTTGTTAGATAAGTACAACTTCAACCTGTGTTTAATCACTTCTAATTATCGAAGCTAGCAACAAAGGCCTGCTCAAAAATAGTGAAAAACACTCGGGGCAAAAGGACAATACATATCTTCTGTGTCTCTAAATGGTACGGACAAATTTGGAATTTTTTATTGTCAACCTCCCCCTTTCCCCAGTTGGTTTTAATCAAAAGAAGAAGTTTATAACAGTCCTGGATAGGAAATTTTAACTTTCCAGAGCCAGAAGTTTTTGAGTTACCCGAAATATGTCCATGACGATTTAGGTAAACCATGATAAAGGGATAAACGAAAAAAAACAAATGCTGGACAATTTTGACAAACCGCTCCCTTTATTTGTTCCAACTGGGCACCTTAACTAACCCTTTTTTAGAATATGTAAACATTATTGACAGAGTAAACCTGATTTTATATTCATAGAGAGGTTTAAATGGAAATATTGTATAAGGCTACGAACTTATTTCACAACTTAATATTTTATTGCAGTTTATGACGGAATAAATAATTATTAACTTAAATGACTTAGAAGATAGTTATTGTGTTAAGTCTTCTTCTATCACAATATTTGTATGTAATATATTTATTATTTTCATTGTAGTCTTTTCTTCCCATTCCTTTGTTGCATTTTTTTTGTTTTCTTTTAATCCAAAATTTTTGTTACACACACCACTTCAAAATGTTTTTCTTGCACTTCTTTGTATTTTTTTTAATGAGTTATTGATATACTATGCTCACAAATTGCTAAAACAACTTTTACGTCATTTTAAACCAGCGCCTAACCTACGTCATGGGGCTCAGGTTAGTCATGTGAGTTAAAGCGTTGGCCTTAATCTCACAAATTAATTTTTAACCCACGCCGGGTAATTTATTTATTTTTATTTGTGTCAAAATTTCGGAATTGTCAGTTTTTTCCCCAAATAAAAAATAATTATTAAGGACATTGTTGTACTTCTTTGAAGAATGTTAACTAACGATGGGTAGCGGCTTAACTAAATGAAGTCATCTAGATACACATATTCTGTCACTTGGAAATTATAGAACTTGGAAAACTATTACAAACTATTTACCTCTAAAGTTCCCCATCTGCCATCTTCGACTCTGACTAATTCGTATGTGAATCCGAGTTCTTCAGCGAATTTCTCTAGAAGATCCACGCAGAATCCTGAGCAGCACTGGTAGTAACTCCCGTTCCTGTGAGCCATTGGGATATCCACTCTGCAAGTAACATATAACATATTTAATTATCTATAAAATGTTACACTAATACATATTTGTATTTATTTAAATGAGTCCGCAACGACGGCGATTCACTCATCAATCAATATACAATCATAAAAGGAAAAAGTCCGTCACGCAGGGGCTGCGTTAAATAAGCAGATTTCCAACGTGTGCCACGTATTTGCATAAATCTCAAATCTTAAAAGTTCAATGAGAACAATATTTGGTATTTAAGCTACAAATAAAGTGCTTCATAACATAATAGAATATAGTTAATATTATTATTTATTAACGTCCACTTTTTGCAACTTAGGCTAATTGGGACGGGTTATCTACAGGTTACCACCCTTTTCTAGCCAGGGTAGGATTTTAGGATGTTATTTAATGAATTTTGTCACTAAATAATTTCCTTTGCCCAGGCGAGAATCGAACGCGCCACTCTAGGTTTACCATGTGAGATAAAGGTCAACGCTTTAACTCACATGGCTAACCTGAGCCCCCTATAGTTAATATAAGATGAGTAGGAGTGGGGCTTTACAAAAGACAGAAAACTAAAATATGCAAAGTGAAAAAATGTAAATAACAACATTTGTAGAACATTACATTTCCAATAAGATTGCTTCTATAGAATTTTTCGATCCGACGCATAATAACGGATATATTAAGAATTCTCGAAATTCTCTTCTTCTAAACTCCTCCTCCTCCTGGTCCGATTTTAGCCGTTAACGAACTTGATCTTTCTTTTTGTGTAAAACGATTATATATCACGTAAGGTAACGATAAGACAAAAAATGCGAACCCTAGAGTGGTAACAGACATATATATATATATATATATATATATATATATATATAAATACACACACACACACATATATAGATATATATACAGTTTTGAACCTCATTTTTGTTATCTCCTGGGTAGGATCGATGGAAATTTGAAGAAAAATTTCGAAAATCGCGTCATGAGTTCGACCTCAATAGCTGATTTCCCTTTAGGGAAATATGCTAAAAAAAGAGAAAAGAAATATCTCAAACGAGAAACGGCATATATGGAGAGATTCCTCAAACTATTAGTACACCATAGTCTATATATGAGAGTGAATACATCAGCGTAATGAAAATAATATCAATGAAAAGATATATAAGAATAAAATATATTAACAGTCCGTCACGCAGGGGAGGCGTTAACTAAGCAGATTTCCCTCGTGCGTCACGTATTTGCATTAATCTTAAAATGTAAAAACTCAATGAGAGCAACATTAGGCATTCAGGCTTTAAATAAAGACCTTCATGATATAACAGCTTATTGTTAATATGAAATGAGTAGGAATGGGGGTTTAGTGAAGTCCGAAAACAAAAAAAATTCAAATATCTCGGATAATAATAACGATAGTGAAGAAAAACTTAAAAGCATTAATAGAAGGTTACATTTGCAATAAGATTGGTTCTATATAATTTTTTGATCCGACACGGAGATATCTAGAACTTTCGAAATTCCTCCCCTCTAATCCCTCCCCACCCCTCCCACTGGACCGATGTCAGCCTTTAATGATCTTTCTTTTTACGAAAAACGATTAAATGTAAAGTTTGGTAACGATTGAATGAAAATTGCGACAGCTAGAGCATTAAAAGGCATATATATATATATATATATATATATATATATATACACATATATATAATTTTGAATGGCCCTCATTTTCGTCATCACATAGGTAGGATGGATGGATATTTGAGGAAATTATTCTAAAATCTCGTCATGAATACGACCTTAAGGGAAATCTGCTAAAATGAAGAAGAGTTTGTGTAGAAATTGAAAACTATAGTAGGTTGTAAATATTAATAATTTTTAGATGTTTGATGATAATATATATGGCTGCTGTCAGTCAGTAATTCAGGTAAGTCATTCGCCGACAGTCAGTCAATATGTGTTTTACTGTCAAAGTGTCATTGTTTGTCACTAATTGTCGGTTAGTTAGTAAGAAATGTCCAATACGTAGTATGGTCGCAGATAAGAAAAAACGCCTCGTTCCTTCACTATTCTTTATTCGTTGTTACAGAGCGCTTTCAGAGCATGTACGCTCCATCATCAGTGCCCTGCTCTTCTCAATGAAGTGACAGGAACCAAGGATTCCCTGTGACTCAAGTCGGTACAACGGTAGTATGATCGGTACAACTTCTTCACTTCGTGTTCTCCTGTTGGTCGATGGCTATTCCTGAACTGTTTGTTTTATTTTTCTTTGATTGCCGTCATGTGTGTTATCCCGTGCTGCCGATGATCGTGTAATCCCTAGACGCATCCGGCTATCACATCTTGGTTTAAGTCCAATGCCTGGTATGTCTAATGTGGCTTTTGCTAATCTGACGATGTCTGGTCATTCATTTATGTTCGTACCATTAAAGTGTGATGTGTATGTGGTTGAAGTATAGTCGGCAAAATTGTTCAACAATTCGAAAGCTAGAGGTTTTGCCGAGTAAATGTGTTTTATTTAGTGAGCTTAATGAATCAGTGCACGCCACTATTTGTGTTTGGCAGCTTTATATTCCTGACAAGGCTAATAGGACGGCCTGAAGCTCAGCTGTACAAGAGCTGGGATACAAGAGTCAATTTTAACTCGTAATTATTGGATCCAACTATCGCAGCACAGCCTGAACCATTTACTGTCTTTGATCCATCGGCATATGCAAACGCACATTGAGCTTGGTCACTCAATACTGGCCTAAAATGGACACTGTACTATGTTGTGAGGTGGGAGAATATTCTAAGGATGTGTCTATTATAAAAGTTTGAATACGCTAAGGAGATTATGAAAGCAACAGTGGAGTACATTCATCGATGTTAAGTATTAGAATAGGTTTAGTCTATTTTAGTGTTAGTTAGATTATATATATTTTAGTATAAGGTTATAAGTAGGTTAGATTAGGCTAGACTATAGTGGCGCACATATCTCCCCGCTCCCACTCTCTCATACTTATCATGCACAAACACAGCCTTCTTGCGTTTTTCGCTCTGCTGTGATGGGAATCTTTCTTCTTACCTACTCTCCTTCTATCCTATCTTCTTCTTTCGTTATCTACTATCCCATCACTATCCCACCTGGTACCCCCAGATGCCAGGCCTATCCACAATTACCCCACGTTCTAACACCCCAAATCCCTCACAATCACCCCTTAAAATAGAGCGCATCGCTCAGTACAAGGGGACTATCAGCCCAAACCTACGCAGGGCTTTACAAGGTCCTGCATTTCCTTGTTTTACATTCTTCTCATGAGGCAATCTGGGCTTAGCTAAAAATAAAAAAAATAAATAATAAAATCCATTGATGTTTGCTGTCTGTAGTTGCGCATAATAGAATTTATATTTTATTAAAAATGGCTTGAGTCTAGTTCGGTAAACAAGATATTTATTATAAAATGGATTATTTAGGACTGACGTTGCACATGGTTTGTTCAAATATTTAGATCGTAGAACATATTTTTTCCCTAGTTTTAATTTCTCCCTCCTAAAATCTAACGGGGATTCACCTGCGATCACATTTCTGCGTGCCAGAGTTCTAAAACTGTTACACACCACGAAATAGGTGTTTGCCGGGGTACAGTTGCATTTAGGTCTAGTCTGATTAATATCATTTACACACTATATAAGTTACTATTGTTAGGAGTAAAATAACAACTTCTGGTTGAAGCGGGGAAGGTCCAAGCATGAATGAAACTTAGACTTAAGGCTATACAAATATTCACAGAGACGAACAGGAGTGGGTGTTATAGGGAAGGAATGAAATTAAACAACGGAACATTTCGTTTCCAAACAAAGCAACTTTTGTTATATACGCTGCTTGGGTATAACGATGTATACACGAAATAAACGCTAAAAACTGTGTCAACAATTGTAATGGACACAAACCGATCTATACAAAACTCCGTATGAGAATTAGCATTAACTCCTTTATGTGTTCTAAGGGAGGCATTAAAAGAACAATAGCTATAATTGGTTCCGTATTTGTTTATCGGCAAAAGTGTACATTTCAAAAGTTGTTTATTTTTATATTTAGAGTAGATTAAATCCCACTCTGGCTAGAAAAGGGTGGTAACCTGTAGATAACCCGTCCCAATTAGCCTAAGTTGCAAAAAGTGGACGTTAGTAAATAATAATAATAATATTTAGAGTAACTTTTGCTGAATAAAATTTTGTCTTATAAACAAACGGTACAGTATATCTCTATTATTATTTACGCCCACTTTATGCTCTTTTGGCTAATCGGGAAGGGTTATCTACATATTACCACCCTTTTCTAGCCAGGGTGGGCTCAAGGAGTTTATTAAATGAGGCCGTCACTAAATAAATGTCTACTGTCCAGGGCGGGAATCGAACCCGCCACTCTATGTCACCCACGCGAGATGAAAACCAACGCCCTAACTCGCACGGCCTACCTGAGCCCCCGGACGAAATACTATTGCACGAGTCAAAAATTTTATTGTTACTCAATAAAGTTTATTTGATTTAGTCATATACACATAATGATGCGTTTTTAGACTTATATGATAAAATCGACAAATGATTCGGCCCCGCATTACAGTTTCCTGTCCCTTACGGAAAAGCAATATGCCCAGCCATTTGCAATTGAACACATTAAAGCCTTGCTATAAAAATATCATCATTATTCAGTCACAAATGCTTTCCAAAAAAACGCCTGGTACCTTGTCTAGAACTATGTATAATTAAATGTACGCTCTCAATCTCAAGTCAATATACGCTATCTTGGTCCTAGGCAATATTTATGCAAATAAATTTAAAGTTTACTATTAACGACTACTTTGTACTGCAAAAGCTAATTGTGGCAGGTATTTACAGGTTACGACCCTTTTCTAGCCATGTTTGGAGTTCGTCACTAAATAAATGCCTATTCCTCTGGTGGAAAATGAGTGAGTTATTTTACAAATTAATTAATTTTTATTATTTTAGTTGTTTAAATTAATTTCTTTTTGTTATTGTTTATTCTCGTTTAGGTTAATTTTGTTTTTGTTAGCCACGAAATCTGCGAAGCTCCAAATAAATGAAAAAAAAAGAAAGAAAGAGAAACCAATAAGCTATAAGAGTACCGATTGGGAACGAGCTATAAAGTAGCCAACTCAGCTCAGTCAATGAACTATAGTAGATACTTTAGAGATATTATTTTAGTTTTTGGTTCCTTTTTTTCTTTTTCTTTATTTAAATAAATACCTGAATATGCCACTGATGAATGAAACCTGTTGTTAAAAGAATGATCTAATGCAGGGAGACTACATCTTTCTTATCTTGATGATATACTTCTCAACTCGATAGGAATGCCAGTATGACTTACCCCACTCTATATACTGGTATGCCCCACACCTTCCACTATCCTGACATTTTTCTCTGTCATTTAATACATGGTGTAATTATGTAAAATCAGTGTAACCCCTAATAGATTGGACAAGAATGTATAAATATCGTTGATTGAACCGTCCATTAATGATACAGAACAAGCAAACTCTCGTTCATCCTAGGGCCAAACATTGTCCTAATTTCCCTCGGGGCTCCGGCAATACAGGAACCACTGATTAATTCCATGGCTAACTAATTTCCACAGGTTTCACCGGGCCTCATCAAATATCCCGCAGTTTTCTAGCCATTTCGCTGGTATAGGTTCGGCTCACAATTTTAATTGATTGGATTAAAATTGATTGAATCAATATTATTTAACGCTGTCCATTATTCATGAGGGAATGGGGTCATTAGTGTGTACAAATATTTAGGTTGTAATCATAAAGTCTGTCACGCTGAAAACTAAGCAGATTTCCCACGTGCGTCTCGTGTTTGTACTCATATCAAAACTTAAATGTTAAAAAAGAAAAATATTTGGCATTTATGCTTCAAATATTGTGCATCATAGTATGAAAGCTTTTTGAGAAAATCAAATGAGTAGGAGTGAGGGTTTACTAAAGTCCAAAAACTATAGTATGCAAATATCTCGGTTAATAATCACGATAGTGAAAATACATACGTAACAATATTTATAGAAAATTACATTTGTAATGAGATTGGTTCCGTATAATTTTCGATCCGACGCATATAACGTAAATATTAAGAACTTTCGAAATTCACCCCTCCTTACCCCTCCCACTGGTCGGATTTCGGTCATTAACGAACTAGATCTTTAATTTTACATAAAACGTTTAAATATCGCGTTTGGTAACGATAAAAAAAAATTTAATAATTGCGTCTGCTATAGCGTTAACAGATATATATATATATATATAAAATTGTAACCTCTGTCTGTACATTGATTTTTTTCGCGAAATTTCACGATAACTTTTCGTTTCACATGTCATAGACACCATATCTGCATTTTGTTTCTTTCGTGTATGTTTGTTTGTTTGTTTGTTTGTTTGTTTGTTTGTTACCTTTTCACGCATAAATGGCTGAACCGAATTTTATGAAACTTGGTATGTATATTACTACTAACCCAACTTAGACTTTAGGCTATATTAATTTTCTCTGAGACGAACAGGAGTGGGGGTTATAAGGGAAGCCTGAAATTAAAAATAGCGATATTTCGTTTTCTATTGGTTTTTCGGTAAATGTGCACATAACAAAAGTTGTTTATTTTGTTATTTAGAGTAACTTTTGTTATATACACTTTTGTCGTATACTGAAGTTTAAATGCGTTATACTCTAAAAATTATAGCGGGAGTCAACAATATTATTTGCCAAAAAAGACTCAACCGAACTAAATAAAACTCGGTATGTGTATTAGCAGTGAGGCCTTCATTATAATAAGCCATACCAACATTTCTATGGACGGGCAGGAGTGGGGGTTATAAGGGAAGCCTGAAATTAAAAATAGCGATATTTCGTTTCCTATTGGTTTTCCCGCAAATATAAACATAACAAAAGTTGTTTATTTTGTTATTTGGAGTAACTTTTGTTGTATACACTTTTGTCGTATACCTAAGTATAAATGAGTTATACGTTAAAACTTTAGCGGGCACTAACGGCTGAACCGAACTTAACAAAACTCGGTATGTCAATTAGCATTAATTCTTCCATGATAATAAGTTATATTAAAATTTTTAGGTTCGAACAGGAGGGGGTAAAAGGGAGGCCTGAAATAAAAATTCACCATATTTACATGTATAAGAGACGGGAAATAAAAAAATATCGAAGACTGTGATGCCTTATCGAACTAATAATTCTATTATTAGCAAATCCACGGCAAAGAAGGGTATCAATCCTAAACACTGGGACGGGTAAATGTCGAAATATTGTGCAATGTAAAGCCTGCTAAAAAATACCATCACCATTCAGCCTCAAATGAATTCCCGGGCGAAGCCGGGTATCTGAGCTAGTATATATATATATATATATATATATATATATATATACATATATACACACTCAAACGCAAAAAAAAACCGGACACTTCATTTTTGCCGTATAAAAAGCTAATTTTCAGCAATTTTCTTTATGTGGGTATTCTAGTTATTACAGAGAATTTAGAGTCTAAGTCCATTGAACTAATCCCTTCAGGATTAGTAAACAATTAGATAAAACTCAGATTAGATTTATTTGTCGTGAAGTTGATCTATTCTAAACTGTAAGTAGTTTTTCGCATATTTAAACATCTTTAATTATTAACCAAGCATTTTCTTTAATTAATGTTTTATTTTTATTTCGGTCCAGAATAATGGGTCTTTCAAACTTAGATGGAAGGCCGGAGCTTACGTTATATTGCCAAAATGCTTGGGGTAGCGAAGTCTACCATTCACTGTAATAAAAATGAAGAATAATTTTTTTTTTTTAAATGTGTTAATTTATCTTTTTCTTTTTTTTTTATTTTGTATTTTTTTGTAAATAACCAATAAAAATTATTCACTTTTGGCAGATTTTGTTTAAATAACCTATAGATTAACCAATTATTTTAATTAAAAAGATTAATATACATATATATTAAGTATTTAACAAAATTATAAGACTAAATCTAAGTGTCCGGTTTTTTTTTTTGCGGTTGAGTGTATATATATATATATATATAGTTTTAAATGGACCTTATTTCCGTCATCTCCAGGGTAGTACAAATTTCCGAGATGGACATTTGAGGAAATTTGTCAAAAATCGCGTCATGACTACAGCCTCAATAGCTGATTTCCCTTAAGGGAAATCTCCTAATAGGAATTGGTAATATCTAAAAATCGTTGGCTTTGAGAGGGAAATTGTACCTATCTTTCTCGTCTTATTTTCCTCAATTTACAGGATGTGAAACTAAGGGAAGCTGTGACGAAGTGTTCATGTTCTAATATAACAAAGGATTTCCATTAGAAATTCTTTCGTTCATGTTGGTCTCTTTAAGTATCATACTTTCTTTTATAAATATATAACCATATTTATATATTTAGTATTAACAGAAAGGCTCGACTTGGACAAGAAGCCTTGGATTAGAGATGACACCGCCAATTGGTGACTGTGTAACGTCCAGGTACCTGAAGACACCGTCACTTCCTCGATGTTTGTCCCATTATTGGAAGTCGTGCCTCACAGTCTTTATATATTCAATATTTAACATACACGAGTGACATGACTATACCACTCTTATCAACTAGTCAATTGTCGGATTAAATTATCCCCCAAATGCACCAACTTATGAAAATAAAAATAAAAGACGGGGGAAAGAAGAGGTTGGAGCAATAAAAGTGATTTAAAAGAAGTCGGTGCTTATTTGACCCCAACAGGGATATTGTACTCTAGAAGTATGGGCTACTTTCTCTTGCTAGGTTATAACTCTGGAGAATTACAGGAGCACTATTTGGCCCATTCTCAGGTACTTTTCGCTTCAATCAGGATTTAGCCATAGTGTTAGAAAGTCATAAAGTTGTGGCCAAAGAAACCACCATAGAACATACATCTATTATCTATTACAGTTTTTATTTATATATTTTTTTTTACAATTTTCTCCCATTTTTATTTTCTTCCCAAGTTATCTTTAAACACTACCATTAACACTGCTTTGGATGAAAATCGCCCCCTTCACCATTCCGGCTGATTTTTGAGTAAAACGATATCCTGAATCCAAATGTGACTTCCGTTATCACCTTCAGTTTTGGAGGGCAGCTCCCATCACCTGTTTTTATCACTTTTCGATCTTTTGGAGGGTTGAAAAGGATTAGTTTAGACTTTATGTTTCTTCTAAGATCTTAGAGAGGTGAAAAAGTCTAAAACATGAATATGCGTACCAAAGAGGAAGATATGGGGGGAGGGGGAATGCGCCCCCTTAGATTGCAATATGTTATAAACAATTATTGATCTTTCCGGAATTTTCCTAATTTTTATTTTGTTGAGAAAAGTTGACTATATGGCTGCTAGAAATGTACTAATGAAAGATATCGGTTACCTTCCTGAGTCATAGTGACAAGAGCAATCCAGGTTAAAACTTGAAAATGGCTCTGAAACCTATTCGAATGAGATGATAAGTATAGTACAGATAATCATCTGCCTATCTGTTGTTATATATTTTTTATATTGTTGATATTATTGTTACTGTATATTATTAATATTTGGTTGTGTTTGTGGGAGGGTGGGGTGTGGGTGGGTTAACTGGAAGCTGGCATGAGTGGAAAAGAAAAGGAAAAAAATGTTAAAATCTATCACTTTTAATAATTCTGTTCAAGTTAAGAGGCCAAAATCCCCCCAAAAGCTTCCGCCTTGTGCAACATATACATATTTTAGAAATTTTCACCTTTATAGTCACTCAGAAGGAATGTAAATGTTAAAATAATCAATTTAAACCCTTCAAATAATCAAAAAGTGCCTAACATAGGAAGCTCCCGCTCCCCCCCCCCCAAAAAAAAACAAGGGTGCATGATGGGGAAATATTTATCCATATTTGGTTTCAGGAGGTTATTTTACATAAGAATCAGCAGGAATGGTGACGGGGCTTGAAAATACGATTTTTTTTAAAAGACCAGTGTAAATAGTGAAATCCGCAAAAAATATATAAAAATATAAAATAAGATCTAATCAAATTATATTCTTTATGTACATATTTCCATACCTTAATTTGCTAGTTGTCAGTTCATGGAATACATGATCATTTATTTGTTGATAGAGACAATATGTATACATCGGTAAACAGCTGGCTCGAAAAAAAAATACGAATTCGACATGTACGCTCAGGGCTTAAGATGGTTATCATATAGTTTTTTTTTCAAATAAATTTTTAATATCTACAAAGCTTTGGTTGTTTCACTATAACCTCCGAACTACTTTTCCAGTATTTCATGAAATCTTTTCTTCTAAGCTATATTTCCTTTTAGGGCGCGTTAGAGCAGAATTTAGACTTCTTAACCATTTAAGATTATTTATTCTCCCCTTTTATTTTGGGAGTGCTCTGTAATTGCCAAACCCACCAGCTTTCCTTTTAGTTTTTCAATTAATTTTACTTAGCTTTTCTTCCTTACCCCTTCTTACTAGGTAATACTTTATTTCCGTGAGATCTTTAGGAATGAATGTGGAGACCTTCTTAAAAATTTGGTAAAAATTATAAATATAAAGTTCCATAATTTTATTTTATTTTAACGCCTGGTTACTAACTGAGAAATAACTCCTAGAAATCATTGACAACTCAAACAAAGGGAAATATATTGTATGAAAATAAACTAAAGAACTTCATGTTTAAGGATGTATTATACACAAGATGAGTACTACCAAACATGTTCAGTTATTAAAAAAATCTAAAGATATTTAGAAAAAAAAAGTTATCATCAGATAAGTGATCTCTTTAAAATTGTTTCTCATCATTTATAAAGCATGTCAGCAAACTTATAAGAAAGCAAGTAAATAAAATAAAACAGTGTATGTTATATATTTAGAATGGTATTAAGATTGGTAATGAAGTTAATTTATGACACGTAACTATTAATATTAAGTTGATAGATTTTATAAAATGTATTCATGGAAGTTGATCTAATTTTATGATGAATGTTTTATATAAGAATAAAATCCATACAGTAATATGTAAATAAATGAATTGTCGTGATATCAGTATATATTATTGATAACTAGACTATTTGATGTATCCTAAGATGTTAAAATTTCAAAGTTCTTCCTCTAAACCCATCCCCTCTCACTGGTAGGATTTCAGCCATTAACAAACTTGATCTTTAGTTTTACATAAAACGTTCAAGTATCGTGTTTGCTAACGATCAAACAAACATTGTGACCTCCAGAGGGTTAACACGCGTATATAATGTACATAAAGTTTTAGTATGAACGTCATTTTAGCAGATTTTACTTATGGGAAATCATCTGTTTGTCATCTCCTAGGTAGGATCCATGATTATTTAAGGAATATTTTTCGAAAATTCGGTCATGAGTGTTGACAAGGCCTTTAGAACCTTTTCGGTATTTGTCCTTCAAACGGATTTCATCCAATCATATTAAAGGTCCCGAACGTAGGGGCTGCGTAAACTAAGGTTGAAGGTTTGAGGTTTACAAAAGATAAATCTTCATTCTGGTTACACTACTGTGAATGTTAAGTGAATAAATACAAAATGTCATGAGAAATCCTTCAGTCAATTTACAAGTATAATAATACTTCAACGGAAGTGTCTGAATTGTAGACAAACAGGCCAGCAAACCTCTCAGCGCTGAATATATAGAAAGACCGAAAAGAAAAACCATTATTGAAATATTTCTGAATATAACATATTAATTTTATTTAAAATAATTTATTAAAGCTAGTCTTGTAATTTGTAATGAATCAGAATCATTTTTATCTCAATCAGTCAAATTTTAGTAATCGAAGAACAAAAAAGTCCGTCACGCAGGGGCTGCGTAAACTAAGCAGATTTCCCTCGTGAAGTTTAGTAACAGATAAATCTACGTACTGGTAAACAACAACGCCGTGAATAAATACTAACGGAAATAAGAAATGTTTCATCCAATTTCAATAACCTGCCGACAGGAAGCGTTAGGTTAGAAATGTAAACAAATGGGTCTGCCGCTTCACACCGGAAAGAATAACAATTTCTGTAATACATCAGAATATAACATATTAATTTTATTGAGAACTATTTACTATACCTAGTACTGTAATTAATAATGAGTCAGAATAATTGTTATCTCAATCAATCAAATTTTAGTAGTCCAAAACCTTAAGACGGGGGGGGGGGTTCACCGGGACATATTTGCATGTATCTCGTATAATAATGGTCTCTGAATACAATTTTTGGTATTTAAACATGGAATAATGTGATTTATTATTTAGCAGAGTATTGTTTATGTAACATGAGTAGAAGTGGCGGTTTGCTGATGGCTGAAAACTGAAAAATGCAAATATCTCGGTTAATATTCAAGATAGAGAATAAATGTATATAACAATATTTATAGTAAATTTAATGCGCAATAAGAGTGATTTTATACAATTTTTCGATCCGACGTATAGTAACGGAGATATTTCGAATTTTCGAAAATCATCCCTTCTAAACCCCCCCTCTCACTGGTCCGATTTCAGCTGTTAACGAACTCGATCTTTTTTTTTTACATAAAACAATTAAATACCGAGTTTGGTGACGATTAAACAAAAATTGCAACCACGAGAGCGGTAACAGACAAATATATATATATATATATATATATATATATATATATATATATATATATATATATATATATATATAGATACCCGGCGTCGCTCGGGAATTCAATTGAGGCTGAATGTTGATGGTATTTTTTTGGCAAGGCTTTATTTTGCACAATGTTTTGACATTTACCCGTCCCAGTGTTTAGGGTTAATACCCGTCGTTTCTGTGGATTTGTTAATAATAAAATTAATTTTTTATGTAAGACTTCACTGTCCTCCATATTGTCATATTTCCCGCTTCCTGTGCATTATGCATAGATTTGAATTATTAAGGACTAAATATTAACATACATTTGAATTAATTTTTCCAGGTGAGGTACCTGGTAGTTCATATTGAAAAGAATTCTTGAGCAAATTTCTCTAAATAACAAAATAAACAACTTTTGTTATGTGCATATTTGCCGAAACTACAATAGGAAACGAAATATCAATATTTTTAATTTCAGGTCTCCCCTATAACCCCCACTCCTGCCTGTCCCTAGAAATAGTATGACTTTTTTAAGGAAGGCGTTAGTGCTAATACACATACCGAGTTTGGTTTAGTTCGGTTGAGTCTTTTGTGCCAAATAAAATTTTTCACTTCCGCTATAATTTTTAACGTATATCTCGTTTATAATTCGGTATACGAAAAAAGTGTATATAACAAAAGTTACTCTAAATAGCAAAATAAACAACTTTTGTTATGTTCATATTTGCCGATAAACCAATAGGAAACGAAATATAGCTATTTTTTATTTCTGGCTTCCCTTAAAACCCCCACTCCTGCCCGTCCCTAGAAATGTTGGTATGGTTACTTATAATGAAAGCGTTAGTGCTAATACACATACCGAGTTTCATTTATTTCGGTTGGGTCTTTTGTCCCAAATAATATTGTTGACTCCCGCTATAGTCATAAGCGTATAACTCATTTAAACTTCGGAATACGATGAAAGTGTTTATGACAAAAATTACTCTAAATAACAAAATAAACAACTTTTGTTATGTGCATATTTGCGAAAAAACCAATAGAAAACAAAATATCGCGACTTTTAATTTCAGGCCTCCCTTATAACCCCCACTCCTGTTCGTCTCAGAGAAAATTAATATAGCCTATCTCTCAAGTTGGACCAGACTGCTCACGGTGTGCCAATTTAATTTAAAATCGGTTAAGTAGTTTAGGAGTCCATCGCGGACAAACATCGTGACAGGAGATTTATATATATTAAGATATATATATATATATATATATATATATATATATATATATATATATATATATATATATATATATATAATTTTGAACGGACCTCATTTTCGTCATCTCTTGGGTAGGATCGATGGACATTTGAAGAAATTTTTCGAAAATCGCGTCATGAGTACGACCTCAATAGCTGATTTCCCTGAAGGGAAATCTGCTAAAAGGGGGGAGGGGTCAACAGAACTTATTTGTTTGTATCTCGTATAATAAAGCTTTGTCAAAAACAATTTTTGGTATTTAAACTTATAATGAAGTGGTTCATGATATAATAGCTTGTTATTAATGACACTAGTAGGAGGGGGGGGGGGTTTACTGAAAGCGTAATTCTATAAAATTCAAATATCTGGGTTAATACTCATACGGAAAATATGTATAGTATACTATATTTATAGTAAATGATCCAGCGTATATTAACAGGGCTATTTCGAATTTCCAAAATTTCTCCCCTCTAAGCCCCCCCCCCACGCCTGGTCCGATTTTAGCCGTTAACGAACTTGATCTCTCTTTTTAGTTTAAACGACTAAATATAGAGTTTGATAACGATTAAACAATAATTGCGACCGCTAGAGCGGTAACAGTTTTGAATATACTCAGTTTTGAAAGGACCTCATTTTCATCATTTCCTGGGTAGAATCTAAGGACTTTTTTAGAAAAATTTCGAAAATCTCGTCATGAGTACGATCTCAAAAGCAGATTTCCCTTGAGGGAAATATGCTAAAACTCCAGTAATCTCTATGACGGAGCGTGCTCATTAGACAGTCTGGCCCCAATAAATTCCTCTCGTATAATGCTAACAAAATAAGTTTAAGAGAAATAAGGGAACATTGGAAAAAAGAGTATTTGAAAGAGAAACGAAGAATTTATGATGGCTATAAGTATTGTATAATGAAGGATTTCTTTCAATCCTCCGTTCGTTTGGCAGAAGAGACATTGTTTCACAAATGAACACTTATAACAGAGGAAAAAAAAAATGTACAAAAGGGAAGAATGGCTGGCCACAGACTCCGAATATCGCCATCGACCTGGTATACATTTTTTTTCTTTCTGTTGCTCTAGTCCAGATAAAGAGCTCCGTTCAATCTCCCCTGACAGTTTGCTAAGGGACTTCCCTTCGTTATTTCTTCGGCTCTCTCTTTGACGTCAAACTCCCTTCTCGAGAGGCTCAATACGCAAATCAGCCTTTGGCTAATGTAGCTCCCCGTTTTATCTATTACTTCATCACGATTTACAATTTTTTTCTTTCTCTCTAGGACACTGTTTTCTTCCATTTGCATTTCTCTCAAGGGAAATCACCTATTGACGTTGTACTCATGACGCAGATTTTGGAAACATCTCCTCAGATTTCCATCTTCCCAGGAGATGACGAAAATGAGGCCTTTTAAAAACTGTGTGTGTGGGTGTGTGTGTATATATATATATATATATATATATATATATATATATCTTTATATATATAATTCTAGCGTACGTGTATGTCACTGAACTCCTCCTAGACGGCTGGACCGATTTGATTGAATTTTTAAATACGCGTTCGGGTGACGCCCCGGATGGTTTAGCGCCGCAGATCCACCCGGCAGATGGAGCAGGTCTCCGGTCGAAGGGTGAAGGGCGAGGTTATTGGAAATGTAATGAAATGTTAATATGTTTATCTAATGTATGTCCTTCTATGACATCTAAGTATGTCATCTAAATACAGATGTTCTCAGCTGCGAGAGGTTTTCACTTTCAGACATTGTTATTTATTGTCCAAACTTATTTTAATTTGATTTGAATGTTGCAATTATTTTCTTTTCTTTATTTATATTTATGTATTTGCATTATTATTGTTGAGGGTTTTGATTTATTTCAATTATTGGTCTACAACTGTTTGTTTTTAAGAACGTGTAGTGCGCATTCTACCAGATAATCATAGAACTAAAACGTCTACTTTTCATTCTCTAATTTTTCCTTTTCTTTTTGAGTATTAAGTTTTCGTGATAATTTATTTACTATTTGTTTTTAGGCACATAACAAATGTTGTTTTTTGCATTATTAAAAAAAGATTTTTTTTAAACATAATATTCTTAAATTTAATATCCTAATCGCTTGATAAATCCTGCAGGACAACGTCTGCCGGGTGCGCTAGTATATATATATATATATATATATATATATATATATATATATATATATATATATATATATATATATATATATATTGGACTGTAAACGCTCTAGCTGTCGCAATTTTTGTTTGGTATTTATGAAACTCCATATTTAAAGTATTTATGTAAATAGAAATATCAAGCTCGTTAATAGCTGAAATTGGAACAGTGGGAGGGGAGGTTTAGAAAGGGGGGATTTCGAAAATTTGAAATATCTCTGTTATTATACGTCGGATCGAAAATGTTTATAGAACGAATCGTATTGGAAATTTAATGTTCTATGGGGCTCGGGTTTGCCATGTGAGTTAAAGTGTTGACCTTAATCTCTCAATGTAAACCTAGAGTGGCGAGTTCAATTCCCACCTGGCCAATAGGAATTCATTTAGTGCCGGAATTCATTAAGTAAAATCCTTAGTCGCGCCCTGGCTAGAAGAGGATGGTAATGTGTAATAATAATAATAATAATAATAATAAAGTATGTTTATTTTGACATTTGAAATAATTTACATTTTAAATATACAATTAATTTATCATAATAATTTCTTTCCTTATACTATATATAACATACATAAACATGGACTCATGAGTCCGTCTGTTGAGTTCGGCCATTATTCACTAAATTATTGATCAGCATGATTGATTATTGCTAATAGACATATCAACATAATATTAACATAATATTACAATATTCTAAATAAAACAAATAAGCTTTAATAATTATTCTATCTTTAAAAAAACAACAAAAAATAAATAAAATAATCTAATTATTAATAATTATTTACAAAGAAAGAGAAGAAAAGAAATAATAAATAGAAAACTTATAAGGTAATGTGTAGATAACCCGTGCCAATTAGCCTTAGTTGCAAAAAGTGGACGTTAATAAATAATTAAAATTTAATGTTCTATGAATGTTGTTATATACGTGTTTTCAGTGTCTTTATTATTACCCGAGATATTTGCATTTTTTTAGTTTTAACCCATCAGTAAATCTACACTTCCACTAATGGAGAACAAATAACAATAAGTTTTTATAATATGAACTACTCTATTCCAACCCAAAATACCAATTTTCGTTGAAATTTTAATTTGTGAGATATGTTCAAATATTTTGTGATGCCGCCATCAAAGTTTTCTTTATTTAATTGAAAATGATTATTTTATTTTCACCATACTCCATATTTAACCGTTTCAGTCGACACTAAAGATCGTATCTACTATTGGCTGAAATCGGGGGTAGAATAGTGGGTGTTTAGAGAACGAGGGGAATTCGAAAATTCTAAATATTTCCGTTAATTTAAGTCGGAACGTAAAATATGTTATATAACCTATCTTTTTGAGCTATTGGTACTCTACAATTGTTATTTCGTGGATTTTTTTAAACTGAAGTATTAAACGAGTTATTCACGCTTTCACCTGCATCTCATCGGGTTATTAGCAGATGTCATTTAAGGGAGTAGTTTAAGTAATGCAATGTACTATAAATATTGATATATATACATTTATTCACTATCTTGAATATTAACTGAGATATGGGACTTTATATTAATTGGGTGGGGATAACGGACGAGATGAGATCGGCTATTGTCGGTATTGTTCATGTGTTTCCACCGAAAATTAGTTCGGCCGTTTCCGTAACTGTGCGGCTCTCATGAAATTGGTTTAGAGACTCATGTAAGCTTTTACTTTGTGATATATATGCAAATATATCCTGTTGATCTCCCCCCCCTCCTTCTTTAGTTCTTGAACTACTAAAATTTGAGTGATTGAGAGAAACAATTATTCTGATTCATTATAAATTGCAGTACTAGATATAGTAAATAGTTTGCAATAAAGTTAATATGTTATATTCAGATATATATCAGTAATTGTTTTTCTTTCCGGTGAAGAATATGTCTATATATCTGTTCAGCTCTGAGTGGTAGGCAGAACTATTTGTTTACAATTCAGAAGCCGTTTCAATTTGGAGCTTATTGAAATTAACTGAAAGATTTTTTATTACCGTTTGTATTTACTCACGGTGGTGTTAAGTGTTACCAGTATGCAGATTTCTCTGTTGTAAAACTTCATTGGCGAAATCTGCTTAGTTTACATGACGGACTTTTTTTACATAGGAATAGAGGATAGGTGGGAAGAGATGATAAATGTGATATACCAGCAAGTGGGAAATGTTGTTATCTGCGTGATGGACTTTTGTGAATAATGTTTTTATTTATTTATACAGGAGCATCCTCATTTTGGCGATTCGGCTCAAAGTTTTACAATGTGAAATTAAAACAAAATTATAGAAAAATAAGAAAAACTGAAATAACAAATAAAATATTAAATACAAAAATTTTGTGAATAAGCCATTGCAGGAAAATGGATTGGCGTGTTTGTTCTTATTATCTACTAGCTCAGATACCCGGCTTCGCCCGGGAATTGATTTAAGGCTGAATGGTGATGGTATTTGTTTGGCAAGGCTTTAATTTGCACAATATTTTGACATTTACCCGTCCCAGTGTTTAAGGTTAATTCCCGTTGTTGGCATGTGTTAATAATAAAATTAATTTTTTATGTAAGTCTTCACTGTCCTCCAAATTTTCATATTTCCCGTAGACAAATAGACAATGAAATATCGCGAATTTTTATTTCAGGCCTCCCTTATAACCCCCACTCCCGTTCTAACCTAAAAATTTCCATATAGCTTATAATCATGGAAGAATTAATGCTAATTGACATACTGAATTTTTGTAAGTTTGGTTTACTCGTTAACGCTCAATGAAATCATTGACTCCCGCTTTAGTTTATAGTGTATATCTCGTTTATACTTTGTTAAAAGACAAAAATGAATATAACCAAAGTTACTCTAAATAACAAAATTAACAACTTTTGTTATGTCCATATTTGCCGAAAAACGAATAGAAAACGTAATACCGCTATTTTTAAATTCAGGCCTCCCTTACAACCCCCACTCCTGCCCGTTTCTAGAAATGTTGGTATGGCTTATTATAATGAAGGTATTAGTGCTAATATACATACCGAGTTTTATTTAGTTCGGTTGAGTCGTTTGTGCCAAATAAAATTGCTCACTTCCACTATAGGTTTTAGCGTATATCTCGTTTATAAGACGTTATACGAAAAATGTGTACATAACAAAAGTTACTCTAAATAACAAAATAAACAACTTTTGTTATGTTCATACTTGCCGAAAAACCAATAGGAAACGAAATATCGCTATTTTTAATATCAGGCCTTCCTTACAACCCCCACTCCTGTTCATCTCAGAGAATTGTAATATAGCCTAAAGTCTAAGTTGGGTTAGTTGTAATATACATACCAAGTTTCATAAAATTCGGTTCAGCCGGCGTGAAAAGGTAACAAACAAATAAACGAATAAACAAACAAACAAACATACACGAAAGAAATAAAATGTAGTTATGGTGTCTATGACATGTGAAACGAAAAGTTATCGTGAAATTTCGAGAAAAAAATCAATGTACAGACAGAGGTTACAATTTTATATATATATATATATATATATATATATATATATATATATATATATATATATAGATTAAGTATATGGGGCTCAGGTTAGCCATGCGAGTTAGAGCGTTGACCTTTATCTCACATGGTAAACCTAGAGTGGCGAGTTCGATTCTTGTCTGGGCAAAGGAAATTATTTAGTGACGAAATTCATTGAATAACGTCCTAAAATCCCACCCTGGCTAGAAAAGGGTTGTAACCTGTAGATAACCCGTCTCAATTAGCCTGAGTTGCAAAAAGTGGACGTTAATAAATAATAAATAAATATCAAGTATATTATGTTGAGGCCTTTCAGATATTTATACTTCAATAGGTTACCATTTGGGCTTCATTATTCTTCAATGTGGTGCACATTTGTAAATAATGTGCCTCGCACGGTGATCTTTTTTATTATTATTTATAGAGATCATTAGAGGAATACTTAATTCCTGATTAATGAATATTGAGTAGGTGAGTAACGTGAACGTGAAGAGGGAGATGGTGATTAAAACAGCAACCCCTTAGAGAGGGGTTAAATAGTTCCAGGTTCCAACAAAGGGCTCATCTGCTATTCTTGCCTTCTCTACATACATCCAGGGCATCCCAGGAATTTGTCTAACCGCTCCCTTAAAACCTTGCCGCCATCTTAGGGGGGGTCTTCTTTGAAAATGTTAGCCGCAACTACATCCGAGAGATTCAATTAAAATGTACCTAACTCAGTCATTTTACAAACTCTCTCAAGTGTTGTGTAAATCATGACTGTACAGTACAGAATGGGGTACTTAGTGTGTAATATTCAAGTTATAATCAAAATGTTCGTCACGCAGTTAACTAAGGTGATTTCCCACGTGCGTCACGTGTTTGCATTTATCTCAAAAGGTAACAAATGAGATTATTACTAGGTATTTAGGCTTCAAATAAAGTGCTTCAGAATATAACAGCTTATTGTTAATATGACATGAGTGGGAGCGGGGGTTTACTGAAGGCCGAAAACTAAAAAATGGTAATAGGGAAACACCTACATAACAACATTTATAGTACATTACATTTGCAATAAGTTTGATTCTATACCATTTTCAATCCGATGCATAATAAAGGAGATATTTCGAATTTTCCCCTCTGTCCGATTTGTGCCAGTAACGATTGTGCGATTGTGCATTTTGTTATTCACTATTCACTAAAATTGCATCAGTAACCAATTTAAAAAGCTGTAACTCAATAGCGGACTGTATTTCGAACTGACAAAATATTCACAAACATATGATATTTAAAAAACAAATAATAATAATATTAAATAAAAGGCTTCGACCGCTGGCCAGACCTGTCGTAGTGGCAAACAACCTTGATCATTATTTTTACATAAAACGTTTAGGTATCCAGTTTGGTAACTATCAAACGAAAATATTACAACTCAAATGGACTGACACTGAAGCAGGAAGACCATTAAAAGCTTTCACACCAGACACATTAACATTCGACTGACCAAAATATTTAAACAAAACATGAAACTGACAGAGTGATTAGGTACTGCTTAATAAGATCTGGGCAAACATAAAATGGTACTTGTCCATGAGAAAAACTAACTATGCAAATTAACAGAAACCTCCTATACTAATTGTATCGCAGGGGCTGCGTAAACTAAGCATACTTCCCGTCTATTTATATGTTAAATTTCCTACCTGATGGTATAAAACACCAAGCGATGATGATTCGATGGGTGGGGTTTACTCACGGCTGGAAACAAGAAAGTACGAATAACTCGGTTAGAACATAGAGTCACGAAAAATGCATAGAACAACAATTGTAGGGCATCAGTAGGTTAAAAAGATTGGTTCTATGACATTTTACGATCCGACTCATAATAACGGAAATGTTTTGAACTATTGAATCCCCCCTGTAGACTCAAACTATTCCAGATCTGATTTCAGCCATTAACAAATACGATATTAAGTGCTGCCTGAATCGGTTAAATACCAAAGAGATCAAATTAACATTTTCGAGACAAGAACGTAAAACCTTAATTGATGATGTCGTAGCACAACCAATTTGCATATAAATAAATAAATTTTCATGAAAACAATATTTATTATATAATAGTAGAATATTGATGCTGAAGTCATAACTTCATATTGTTATCATGACATGATTAGGAGGAGGGGAGGGGGAGGTTACTGTAATATTCATCTTAGAGAATATATTTATAGAATATCATTCATAGGCAAATAAATTTTCCAATAAGATTGGTTTAATACAATGTTTTGAACTGACGTATAATAACAGATATATTTCGAATTTTCAAAATCCCCCACCCCTCCTGTATGCCTCCCCTTCCCGCGTCCGATTTCAGCTGTTAACGAGCTCGATCTTGAATTTTGCATGAAACGCTCATATATCGAGTTTGATAACGATAAAATTATTATTACACGATATGTATAAATAATTTTGAACAGATTTTCGGCGTCTACTAGGTAGGATGGATGGACATTTGACGATTTTCTTCGAAAATAGTGTCATCAGTACAACCTCAATAGCCTTAAGCTAAATCTTTTTAAACCTTAGACATGTTCTTTGCGGGATTGTACAACATTGGCCTGTAGGCAAACAAACTTAGTTCTTTAAATGTTTAAAATACTCTGAATATTAATTTCAGTCAGAGTTTTAACTGATCTTTAGATATTTTTCCAATTTGTATATCATTATTATTTATTTAACCTTAACTTTTTTTGTATTCATTTATTTTTTTTGGTTATTTTCATATTGAGTCTTAAAACTATTTATTTATTTTTGTTAATTCAGTATTACATTTCTCTTATCTTTTTCATTTAATCATATGTGAAATAATGTATATGAAAACAGAAAATGGCAAAGAAATCAATACGAGAAAGATTAAAGGGTAGCATTCCTAGATAAACTGCCATATTCCAGGATTATTGGAGAAGAGAATAAAGAGAAAGGAACTTGTGATTGGAACTTGAAGTTGTGATTTTATTTCACGATCACACCTGTTCTGCTTGCTAGTTTTTAAATGGATTAGAAAACTGTGGTCTCGCTATAAACTGATTGAATAGTTATTAACACGAATTCTCAAATCCTCTAATTTTACGAAACCAAAATAAATCGGCTTACGAGCAATCATTTTTCTCTCGTCCAATCGGATTAATATTAAAACCTATTTGGAATTTACTATATAAATCCGATTATCGTAAACCTTATTACAGGCTCCACGAACGGCCCATGAGAGGATCTAGCCTCCATGTCCTCAAGATTTTCTAATTTACAAAATGAACAGTGACAAACTGTGCAAGATTGAAATCTATTTCCCCAATTTGTTTTCCACCCCTAGCTGATGGACTTTAGCCTTCGGTAAAAACTATCCATTTCAGCAGATTTCTCATTAAGGGAAATCAGCTATTGAGGTTATACTCATGACACAAATTTATACATTTGTCAGTTACCGCTCTAGCGGTCGCAAGTTTTGACTTATCATTACCAAAACTTCATATATAATCGTAAAGAGAAAGATTAACTTTAGTTAAGCTTTTATATACCAAATGTTTTAAATCAAATTCTTGTATTATGAGTTCGTGGCCGATGTCAAATGGAGTGTGAAACGCACTCATCCGGTTTTACGCTTTCAGGGTTCTCTTTCATTTTCTTGAAGTACTTTTCGTTTTCCTATTTGATGTTTTTTGAATATTTAATTTGTTGTCTGTTTAACAGAATATGTATCTTATCAACCTATGCTTTTCAGTTTCTGAATCAACCACAAAACATTTTAACCTTCTTATATTTGTTAGCCGAAGTTTGTAGTTAGCGCTATTCTTATGGGGAATAACGGCGAATACTGAAATATAAATATAATCAGACTCACATAAATCTTTATTTATTTCATTGTCAGTCTGACAGATGAAAGGGGAAACGGGATTTACCATCACCTGGTCAGAAACAATGAGTCTAAAAAGTAATACTTTTGAGGAACAAAAATGAAACGGATAAAAATAATAATATAAAAACTTTATTTCCTTATAATCATGAAAAAATAAAATTAAAATACCTGACTGTTGCTTGCTTAATGGCTGTTTTAATGTGAATTTGTATGCTTTCCCTAAAATTATTTTTACTGAATTTTCTTGTTATCTTTGTCTTTTATTTATTTTAATTAACTTCAACTTTATGGAATTTAAGCTAATTGGAACGGGTTATCTGCAAGCTACTATTCCCTTCTAGCAAAGATGAGATTAAAGTATTTACATAGAATTCGTTCCTAAATACATTTCTTCGAAATTCTGACATTGAGTTGATAATTTGAAACATTTACACATTGCAGAAAACTAGAGATCGAGTTCGGTAACTAATCATTGATCATGGAATGATTTCGCAGATATCGAAAATTAGGTCTTTTAAAATTTTATATGTAAACGCGTGCGTGCATGCGTGTGTGTGTGTGTGTGCCAGATAACGTTTTAGCGGTCGTAATTTAGTTTTTTTCTTTAAAAAAGTATAAGTTTGTTAAGCACTGAAATCGCGGCAGGATGGAGAAACACAAAAATTTCGGGATATCACCGTTGAGGCTAAACAAATAGCATAAGTAACATATATATAATGATACCATCACGCAGGGGCTGCAAAAACTAAGCAGATATTCCACGCGAAGGTTTACAATCAATAAATCTAAATACAGGTAACACTACCATGAATATTGAGTGAATAAATACAGACCGATAATGAAAAATGAATGAAATCTGTCAAATTGCATTTTAATAATCTGCACTGATTAGATAGATAGAAATATTCTTGACCGGATAGAAAATCAATTACTGAAATATATCTGAATATAATATATTAATTTTATTGAGAGCTATTTACTATAGCTAGTAAGTACTACTATAGCTAGTAATTTATAATGAATCAGGATAATTTTTTATCTCAATAATTCAAATTTTAGTAATCCAAGAACAAAAGGGGTGGGCTAATAGTACGTTTTTGCATATGCCTCACAAAGTCAAAGTTCAATAAAAACAATATTTGGTAGTTAACCATAGAATGAATTGGTTCATAATACAGGAGCTTATTATTAATAAGACATGAGTAAAAGTGGGGGTTTTCTGAACGCTGGAATATGACAAACGCAAATATCTCGGTTAATATTCATTGTAAGGGCGGGAAGCTTTTTAAAGGTAATAATAAGAAAGCATTAGACTGAAATGAAAATTATTAAAGAGATAATTTCCAATAAGGAAGCATTAACTGAAATATTTACTATTTTATGGAAAGATGAGGGTGAATAACACAAGTCACTATTTGAATTCTCCAAAGAATCAAGTATATTTTGAATAAGTAACATATAATACACTTTATAGTAAGAAAACTAATTTTATACAACTTAAACCTTAAAAGAATGCTAATTTAGGGGCTAACCTTATATCTAATCTAAAAACAAACATTAACATTTATTGATATAGGTGTTAAGAAAACAAAGGAAATTTAACTTTATAAAATACGACTGTACAACTAGGTAGAACACAATGGATAGCCCTTTGTTTGTTCGTAACTTTAGCGGCAAGCCAATAATATATGTATACACAAACTAATGATCGACCGGTCTTATATTATGAGAACTCATTTAATTGTTTACGGAGATAATGCTAGCATTGTAATGAGAAATAGGTACCTTCGGGGAACATATACTTTCCATGAAGTGGAGTTTTCTTCCTGTGTTATTTTGTGTTAAGGTGAACATTCATGATACAGAAAATATGTATAGAACGTCATTTATATACCATTCAATTTTCAATAAGATTGGTTCTATACAATTTTACAATTCCCGAAACAGACCCCTGATATTCTTATACGGGAACTATACAGTATTCTGAAAGAAATGTACTGTAGTGTATTGGTGGCGGGTAGATTAAAGTAAAGTTTCATTTGCTCCGAGAGTAAATGGATGGAAGAGCTAGCTGCCATCAAGACTAAAGGCCAGCCCAATTCGAGGAAGACGCTAGAGGAAGGCCTCCCTAAGCTGACGGTCATATGTCGCCGTCTTCTCGACAATTACCTCCACAACTCTCCTCTATCTCGGATGTCCTTCCGGCTCAGCACAAATACAACACTGCTCTCTGCTCCAACACACATATTTCCACATGGGCTGGCGCTCAAGATTTATCCTCTGCCATTAATACTACCTGTGTTTACAGCCTCGCACATTAGTTATCAATGGGGACCTTATTAAAGAGTAATGAAGCCCAAATGGCAGCCTATTGAAGTATAAAGATCTCAAAGACCTCAACATAATACAAGACTTATATAAAATTCGAACAAATATATATGTGTATAATTAAAATAAAGGGCTAGAACCGCCAGTATAAATGATACTATTGTCATACCTGTCGGTGGAGACCGTCGTCACTGGCTGATGATCGAGTACAGCTGGTAACTGCTTTCGATGCGATGGCACCATCTTCAAGCCCGTCAAAAGTTGTACTACTTTGTATGGTACTTGTGTTTTGTGTAGTACAACTGGGCTTGAAGATGGTGCCTTCGCATTGAAAGAACAATGTCAGCTGTACTCGATCATCAGGTATGACAACCGTATATGTAATATATATCTGTGTGTATGTTACTGTAGCGTTCTTGATTTTCGTTTGGTCGTTACGAAACTCGCTATTTGATCATTTTACGTAAGACGTAAGCTCATGTTCGTTATTGGCAAAAATCGGAGAAGTCGGAGGGAGGAATTTCGGAAATTTGAAATATATCCATTATTATAAGTGGGATCGGAAAATAATATAACCTATCTTATTGAAAATTAAATTATTTAGAAATGTCATTGTTTACATATTTTCTCTATCATGAATATTAACCGAGATATGTGCATTGTTTTAGTTTTCATCCATAATTAAACCAACCCTCTTAGTCGTGTCATTTTAAAGATAAGCTGTTATATCATGACCACTTTATTCTAAGCTTAAATACCAAATATTCTTTTCAATATACACTTATTATGCGAGATACATGCGAATTAGTTCTGTGGTGACCTCATCAATTAAGATTTTAGGTTCTAACTCGAAAATGTATATTTGATCTATATGCCATACTCGATATTTAACCTTTCTGAAGATAAAAATTTGTCAATGGCTGAAATCGAACCTGGAGTAGTTAGGGTTTAGAAGAGTGG
Source organism: Riptortus pedestris (assembly GCA_019009955.1). Classification (NCBI taxonomy): domain Eukaryota; kingdom Metazoa; phylum Arthropoda; class Insecta; order Hemiptera; family Alydidae; genus Riptortus; species Riptortus pedestris. The sequence continues at coordinate 19,017,816 of CM032232.1, forward strand.
TATTCAAAAATTTAATATATAGCCTTTATTAAGTGTCGGATCGAAATTATTGTAGAACCATTCTTGTTAAACTTGAGAGAGATCACAAGCGTGTTATACCAGCACGTGGGAAATCTGCTTACTTAACGTAGCCCCTGCGTGACGGACTTTTCTGTCTATAAAGTGTTTTTCTATTCCCTGTCCAGCGGACGCTAATTTCAAGATATTCAAATCAAACTTCATAAATAAATTTTTACCTGAAAGATCGAGTCAGACAAAGTGTGATTTTACTTTTACGGAATATAAATCGAAAATTAAAATATTTCCGTTATTATTAGTATGATCGAAACATTTTATATTTCTGGTCTCGTTTTGCAAAATAATTTTCATGCAACTTTGGCTTTATTTATTTTAAGCACTATTTTACAACCATTATTATTACAACAACCAATTTACGAGATTCGTGTGTTTATTGTTCTTAGCAGTCTTTCTTAATGTTCCTCACACGATAAAGTTTGACAATTATTCCTTCAATTGCAATTATTCATCCCAGATTATTATTTTATGAATTTAATTATTGCTAGCCCTTTCAGAATTATGCCAACATAAAAGTTGAATATCTGAATATTGAATTCCTTTTCTCCATTCACTGTTCTAGTATATTAGTAAGTCTAAAAATTGCTAACATAAAAAAAGCTCTATCGTATCGAACTTCAATACATATTTTGCATTGCAGAGCTTTTTTTTACTATTTATTTCTGTCTATTCCAGATATTTCCTGGCTGTGATAGAGGTCGTCGGTTGTTGGAAATTGAAAATAGCTAGGTAATAGATATTGATCTGATATTTTCGTCCTACGTTTTGACAATCATTGTCTCAACTTCTCCATGGTATTCTTAACTGAGGTTCTATATTATACACAATATAGCTATGACCTCGGAATAACCACAACATATTCTGCTTTCTCTAGTGAGTCCTACTCATTAATAAAGTCGGAATTTCAGCATGTTTAAGTAAAAAAAGAGCATAGTTTTATTTATATAGTTTATTATATATTTTTTGAAGCTTTACAGCTGTGGAGATGTTGCTCAGAAAAAAAGATGCATAAAATTAAAAAAACAAAAACAAAATTAATTTAAACGAAAACAAAACAAAAATTGAACATGAAAAACGGAAATGAAATACACCTCAGAAATGAAAAAAAAAACAAACCAGAAATATTACACAAAAAAAATAACAGAAATGGAACACAAAAAAGAGAAATACAACCCAGAAAGAAAAATGGAAAAAAACTGAAATGGAACACAAAACAGAAATAGAAAACAAAAATGGAATAGAAAAGAGAACTGAAACGAAAAACAAAAACGGAACGAACACAAAAACAAAATGGGAAACAAAAAACAGAAATGGACACACAAACACAGAAATTGAACACAACAAAGAAACAAACAAAAGATAGAGTCCAAAACTAACTACAAAAACTGAAAAGTAAAAATTGAAAACTGAAACATAAGAGTCACGTTGGATAATAGGGAAATCAATAAAAAAAAAAATATATATATAATAAAAATAAATAAATTGATAGATAAAATGGAATATGTATTTAAGATGTGTTATCAATGAATTTAAAATAATTGAGATTTAGATAAAATATGTGGCTTTTTACCTTTACACACACTCGTGTTTCACCGGAGCTTCATGCTTAATTTGAGTTACTGAGAACGAAAGTGATGAATTGCATTATGGCGGGAAGGGGGCAGGGAACCCTTCAGTTTTGCTAGACCAAAACAAGCAATAAAATAGGCTAAACAAAGCTTTATTGTTTATTAGACTTACAAATTATAAAATGAGACGAAACTAATTATTATACACGCAGCTAATTATAAACACGTAAGCCAATCATGCTGCAGATCATCTTAGTTCTAATGCACATGTTAACTAATGGTTAGGAGAGGTTACTGAACTTATTTGGTCAAATTTCCTCTTCAAAGTTGAATTTCTTTTCCTTACATCGTTATTAGCAGATTTTCCCTAAGCTGAAATCGGACTGGGGGAATTTCCAATATTCGAAATATCTCTGTTATTATACGTCGTATCGAATCATTATAAAACCTGTATTATTACAAATTGAATTTTCTATAAATGTTGTTTTATACATATTTGGTCTATTATGCATATAAACCGAGATATTTGATTTTTTTTAGTTCAGTAAACCCCTACTCCTAAGACTAAGCTGTTATATAATGAATCGCTTTATCCTAAGCTTAAATACCAAATACGGTTTTCAATAGAACTTTATTATATGAGATACATGGGAATGCGTAGTGGGATGACGTCATCAATTAAGATTTTACGGTCTTGACTCCAAAATGTTTAACTGACTTATAAAGTACTCGTTGTTTAATTGATTCCTTCAATTCGAATGATCATATTCGTTAATGGCCGAAATCGGACCAGGAGGGGATCTGGAGGGGAGATATTTCAAAATATTGACGTTATTAATAAGATTGAAAAATGTTACGTTCTACAATTAATGTTCTAAACAAATATTTAGCAGGTTATTTGTACTTACTTGTTTTCAGCCTTTAGTAAACCCTCACTTCTACTAATCAAAATTTTAGTTAGAAATGTAAAATATATGCTGAGATGAGGTCAGCTATGTATTATTTCTAGATGTGGGAAATTTTCTAAGCTTCCAATGTCGCCGTGCGACGGATTTATTTTGTATTTTTCCTTGGTTGGATCAATGGACATTTTAAAGAATTTCTTTAAAATTGCATCATGACTACAACTGCTGATCATTTCTTCAAAAGAAAATACGTTCAAAAGACAGACATCTTTAGTATTGGCGGAGTTTCTCAGGAACCCAATAGATTTCCTTTCCTAATGCATCGGCTAATGGAGTCGGCGTGCCTTTGGCGGTGGAGTGGTAGAGACTTGCTCAAACCTATTAGGTGTTTGGAGCAGTAGTTGGTCTTGAGATAGGTCTCCGGTGTTCTGTCAATTGATGGACTCTCTCAAAGGAGACCTAGGCCCTTTGTGAGACGGACAAAGGCTATATGTGGAAGGGAATTACACGGAGCCCCGCCACCTTAGCGCCCTTATGAGATCACTTACACGGCCCTACTTTCCTCATACAACTTCTCTTACATTTCCACGACACATCTCCACTGACACTTTAACAAGTCCATTTAAGCTCAGCGTGTATCCGTCCTCCATTAGTACACAATGCTCACAGCACATCAGGATCCAAGAGTTTTCGTGCAACAATTCTGACAACAGTAGTTCAACAGAGATGATAATACAGACTATCACCACTATGTACAAACAATCAAGCAGAAAACCTTGCAATTACTGAGGCACTCAAAACACTGCACGACAAGTGACAAGTATACTCTACACGGACAGCAAAATTAACATAGACCGCTTTTACAGTAACGAAAACCATAACGAACAGGCTGAACAGATCGGAAGACTAATTACACTATGTAGACAGAAAAATGTAAAAGTAGCAATAGCATGGATAAAAGGACACGCGGGAAATTTAGGAAACGATACAGCAGACCAACTTGTAAATACAATATCAAGGGACGAATCAATACCTGTTACATACTCTAAACAGACCATTAAAACTCTTTTGAAACACGAATCTTATAAAAAATGGGACGAAAGATGGACAAACACTCCTAAAGGACGACAATTAAATAAGTACATACCAACTATATACCAGAGACAAAAAATAACACTTAGCAATTCTAAACAAATTTATATCAGGACATGGACCTACAAAAAGTTACTAATATAAATTTAAACCTACTAACACAAATACATGCAAATGTGGCAATGAGACTGACCTGACATATTACAACCTCTTATACGACTGTACATTACTTGACGGACCAAGAACAAAACTCGGCAAGTACATTCCCTTACAGAAGGGAATTTGGCCGACGGACAAAACCGAAACTTTTACTCAAATTCAATAAGGGGTTTAATGCATTTATTCAAGAATTGGGCGGGATTTTATAGATCTACACCTACTATTTATACACATATGTAATGTTTATATATGTGTTTTACCGTTTTTTTATTAATTTTTTTATTGTTTCATAATATTTATAATTATTGTATACTAAATATTATAATGTAATTATTGCAATTTATGTAGTATCGAAAGGATGGAGTACACAAAATTTAAATAAATTCCCACGTCAGAGGGGTACTCTGCGAGGAAAACCGGAACAGTAGTTCAACTCAATCGGAATGCAACCTGATTTCTTAAAATCATATAATGAAATCAGTCAGTGTTTTCTTCCCAGTTTTCCAGGCAGAGTATCACTCTAACGTGTGAAGTTCTTTAAGCTTGGTGTGCTCTATCCTTTGGATACTACAGACACTTCAATGACTGCATATAATAGTTTGTATACAATCATTATTTTAAAAGCAATAAAAATGAACACTGCAATTCTTGTAGTCATGCATTAAATCCCTTTATGCATTTAAGTGATAGTTTCGGTTTGTCCGTCGGTCAAGTTCCATTTTGCAAGGCTTGATGACTTTTGTTCTTTGTCCTTGCAAGTAATGTACACTCATATAAGAGGTGGTCGCACGTCTATTCAGCCAATTTGTCACGTTTGCTTGTATTTGTCTTTGTTAGTTTAAATTTGTACAAGATTTTTAGCAGATTTCCCTTAAGGGAAACCTGCTAAAAACGGGATGACGGAATTTTCGAAATTTTTCTTCAAATGTCCATCGATCCTACCCAGGAGATGACGAAAATGATGTCCGTTCAAAACTGTATATAGTTATTTATATATATATATATATATATATATATATATATATATATATATATATATATTTGTCAGTTACCGCTCTAGCGGTACCAATTTTTGTTTAATCGTTACCAAACTCGATATTTAGTCGTTCTATGTAAAAAGAAAGATGAAGTTCGTTAACGGTTGAAATCGGACCATCGGGAGGGAGGGGAGAGAGAGTTAGGAGAGGAATTTCGAAAAATCGAAATATCTCCGTTACTATACGTCGGATCGAAAAATTGTACAGAGTCAATCTTATTGCAAATTAAATTTAATACAAATATTGTTATATGCATTTATTCTCTATCTTGAATATTAACCGAGATATTTGCATTTTTTCAGTTTTCAGCAAACCGCCACTTCTACTGTTACGTAAACAATAACCTGCTACATAATAAATCACATTATTGGAAGTTTAAATACCAAAAATTGTATTCAAGAGACCTTTATTATACTAGATACATGCAAATATGTCCTGGTGACTCCCCCCCCCCCCATCTTAAAGTTTCGGACTACTAAAAGTTTATTGATTGAGATAACAATTATTCTGACTCATTATTAATTATAGTACTAGATATAGTAAATATTTCTCAATAAAATTAATGTGTTATATTCTGATATATTTCAGCAATTGTTTTTCTTTCCGGTGGCCGACCAGTTTGTTTAGATTTCTAACCTGACGCTTCCTGTCGGCAGGCTATTGAAATTGGATGAAACATTTCTTATTTCCGTTTGTATTTTTCACGGTGTTGTTGTGTTACCAGTATGTATATTTATCTATTACTGAACTTCACGATGGAAATCTGCTTAGTTTACGCAGCCCTTGCGTGACGGACTTTTCTAAATAGAGCGAGACTAAGGATTTTATTTAATGAGTTCGTTACTAAATAAATGCCTGTTGCTCAGGCTGGATTCGAACTCGGCACTCAAGATTTACAATGTGAGATTAACGCCAACGCTTTAGCTGACATAGCTAACATAAGCTCAACAATAGAGAATATATTATGATATAATAACTCCACTGAGTCATTCGGAGCGTGGGAACTCTTTAGTTTACGCCCCCCCCCTCCCTCCCTGTTTGACAAACTTTGGTTTTCCTACCCCCGGTTAAAACTGTATTTAATAGTTTAAGTTTGACACGTTTGCTTAAATGAGATGGATTTATGCATCAACCACACCAGCCAGGAGTTTCAAGCAGTTCAAGTGAGCATTTTAAAACTTAATTCATGCCTCATTAAATATTCTAATTGCATATTGTTCAATTTATTAGAAATCGTATATTTATTTAAACAAAAATAGCTCAGTCTTTCTTTATAATTTTTGACGTAATTTTTATAATGAACCACCCCCAATGTAAAACCTCTCTGTTTTACATGGTAAATATCTGGAGGATTCCATTGAATGAAAGTGGAGCATAGCGTCCTTCTACCTCTTTGGCACCGAGGATGCGGAAAATCCCCTGGATTACCAGCTGAGAGGGGGGAAAGATCTGCTCAGAAATAACTCAGAATTATTAAGGGCCTAAATACCCCCGATCTCTGCTTCAAATCAGAATACATTAAAAACATCCAATTCATTTGCAAACATTTCAAATTATCATACTAAGCCTAAGAAATAATCCCTCCATAATGTATTCTCAAAGGGTAGGCTTCCACTTACCAGGCAAACGACGATATTTATTCCATCTAATTACACCTGAAATGTTCTCAAGCTGTCTTGAGACATTGCTTGAATTGGATTTCTTAAATAATAGCTTTAAAGTGTATTAAGGGAAATCTGCTATTGAGGTTGTACTCATGACGAGATTTTCGAAACATTTCCTCAAATTTCCAATGATCCTATCCAGGAGGTGGCCATAAAGGGCGTTACGTAGCGCGTTAAATGAGCAGACCGTTCACGTGCGTCAAGAATTTGCATTTACCTCAAAACCTAAAAGTTCAATAAGATCAATATTTTGTATGAGACAAATAAGCTAGGTACTATACATTTTTTCGATTGAACGCATAATAACAGAGATATTCAGAATCATCGAAATTTCCCTCCTCTAATCCCACTCTCACAGGCTGGATTTCTTTCATTAAAGAACATGATCTTTAGTTTTACATAAAACGTTTAAATATCGGGTTTGGTAACGATCAAGCAAAACTTACGAGCACTAGAGCGTTAATAGAGAAATTATATATATATATATATATATATATATATATATATATATATATATATATATATGTCTGTAAACGCTCAAGGGGCCGCAATTGTTGTTTGATCGTTACCAAACTCGATATTTAGGTGGGGAGGTTTAGAGGGGGGAATTTCGGAAATATCTCCGCTGTAATGTGGCGGATTGTAAATTTTTATAGAACCAATCTTGTTAAACTATTGATGATCTACAATTGATTTCTATGCATTTCTTCGTAACTCAAGAATTATGCGAGTTGTTCGTTCTTTCGTGTATTAAAACTTCAGTAACCTCCCCCCTCCAAGCCCACTTTTGACCCTAGATGTTTTACTTAGAAATAGAAAATATGAGACAAGGTGATATAACAAGTGCGTTATAACAGTTTTCGGAGAGCTATTTCAAAGCGGGGATCCCAGAAATTTAGGAATGGTCTGATAGGTAATCCAATTGTTTGTCATTTCACTGACGGAACTGCAATTAGACCTGAGCAAAGTTTACTTGAAAATTTTCTTAGTTCGCGCAGAGGACTTTCTTTTAGTCTTTTAAGGTCAAAGAACTGTGGAAGATACTGTGGAATCAGTAATGAACATTCAAACATTCAGAAGATATGTGAAACACGGAAATTTTATGAGTTCTAATATCTGATTTAAAAAAAATGTATTTTCTGTGTTTTTAAACAAACAAAATCCCATTGGGATTATTTTTCTTCTGCCCAAAAACTGTAGGAATATTTTTTATTAAATGTTAAATAGTTTTCATTACATTTTATAGCAGACTTCCCTAAAGGGAAATCAGGTATTGACGTCATACTCATGACGCGGTTTCGAAAAATTTCCTCATATGTCCTTCGATCCTACCCAAATGAGGTCCCTTGAAAATTATATATCTATACCTAGGATCTCTCTCTCTCTCTCTCTCTCTCTCTCTCTCTCTCTCTCTCTCTATATATATATATATATATATATATATATATATATATATATATATATATGTTACTTTTACTTTGTGAGGTATATCTAAATACGTTCTGTTGATCCCCATCTTCTTTTGTTCTTGGGTTACTAAAATTTGAGTGATTGAAATATAAATTATTCTCATTCATTATAAATTACAGCACTAGATATAGTAACTAGTTTTTAATAAAAGTGATATGTTATATTCAGATTATTTCAGTAATTATTATTTCACCATACTACGATGTAATCACCAGTTTTACACACCTAATTTGCGGTCCGAAAGCTACACTTCGCCGCCCTAGGGCCGCAAATGAATATTTCGCTCTAGGGCCGCAAAATAAGCTGTTTATTATTTGAATTCATTCATTTCATTATATACATTATATTAGTTTGTTTTGCTCGTATTATTGTTTAGTTATTTAGTAATTATGGCTAATAATATATCAGAATCTATAAATAGAAGAGCAAAAGAAATCATGGCAGATTTGTTACCAGAAAAATCAAAAGATAGGTATGACGAAGAGTATTCATTATCGAAATTGGAAGTTTCTAACAGACTGTTTAGTAAAGTGAATGAGTCATCGACTTCGACATCAAATATCGATTTTGGAACTATTGAATATGAAAATCAGTCTCTCTTTACAATTGATGATTTATTTGAAGATTGTCAAGACGATATTTTAATCAGAAACAATCCAACTACGAGTAAAAGTGTGAATGTGTCAAACAAAAAACAAGTATTAGAATCTTCAAAGGGTATTATGTTTTCAAACAACCAAAATTGTACTTTTAACATTTCTATAAATCAAAAATAAACGAACTAACTTTTTTTAGCATTTTGAAATATATCAGTTGTATTAAATGAAACACACATATGTTCATCTCTCTTTATTAACTTACATAATAACATAACGCAAAACAATCCATACATTAAACATTCATCATGTCCCCATAACCACAAGTTAACCTTCTAACAAAGAGGTACACTTAACCAAAAGAAAATCTTGTTTTTGTTTAATGTTATATAGTATTAATATTTATTGTAGTATGGTGAAAAATAGCGTTCGTGCCTCGGGCCAAAGTGCTTTTGCCGGCCCTCAAACTTTTCGACTACGTCTCGGTCAAAAAATATCTCGGGCTGGCAAACGCCCACTTTCGGCCCTTGCTACGAAATATACTATTCATTCCACTCTAAAATATTTTTATCTATCTATTCAGCTCTGAGAGGTTGGCTGACCTGCTTGCTTACAATTCAGATGATTTCCGTTGTAAAGGTTATTAACATAGAAATTACCTGAAAAATGTTTCATTGCCGTTTGTATTTATTCACTTAATATTCACGGCGGTAATACCAGTATGTAGATTTATCTATTAAGAACCTTCACTTGGGGAATCTGACGTTTTCATTGAGTACTAATTGTTGCATACAGTTTTTTCCGTATTATATTTTTTTAGATTAGTTTTTAATCACCCTAGCAACAATTTTGTTGGAAATTCTGTATTCGGTTTTTACTCAGCCGATAAACAGGCGAAGTGACTACATATTTTTTTACTTCTATTATCAATAAATAATCGGATTGGTTTCTAGAACAGATTTATCAATATAATTATATTATTAAATGATTATTATAATCGTTTTATTTCATTTAAATCTGCTTAAAGAGAAATCTAAACTTTTTAGTTCTTTGGGTTTGTTTTGTCATTGTTTTTATGCTAGTTGCTTTTCCAATTTAAGCAGAAAATAAAAAAGTTTATCTCCATGTTACGGATCTAAAATAAATAATGAGTATATAATTTGGTACTGGGAGCGTGGCTTTTAAAATCTTAAAAGTTATTTTTTTTTAGATAGCTCTATTCATTTATCGTATGGAGTGTATGCATGGAGTGGATAAAGCCTTGTTCCAACCTGATGTACATTTGCATTATAATTCCATTCAGTTTTGGAAATCCTGACGATGGTGCGGGGTAGGTTTTTGTATCCAGGATTTACATACATCCCGGGAGAAAGGTGTAAAAGCCATTCACACTAAATCCCGGCTTATACAGGCAACAACTAGACCATCCTCAACTCATCATGGTCGTTTTTTTGTATTGCATATGTGAAATGTTTTTAAAAAAAGGATTTTATTATCGATGAAATGTTGGTATATTTTCGTGGAATAAGCAAATTCTTAATTATTTCGGCAATTATTTATCATTAAATAGCTAAGTTACTAGGCTTCCCCCCGGGAAATCATTTGTGGCTGAATGATAATGGTATTTTTTTTGGCAAGGCCTTACATTGCACAATATTGTTACGAAAATTAAATACCTTAAAAATTAAACAGAGATAGTCACGTATTTGGGAAATGCGAGGTGGATCATAGAAGCCGACTGAGGATCGAGTTCATTCGAGTCCTGTTCTGGAAGAGTCTCGGCCTCACCCTTTGATGTTTTGCCACCAATCTATATAAGACACCCTGGCCGGCCCTAGTCAGTTTTAGTTTATTCTCAACTGTCTTCAAGTGATCGTCAGTGCTACAGTGCGACTCAATTACAGTGCGGTAAAGTGTTTTTATGTGAAGAACAGTGTTGTGCGGTGACACTGTAATAGTTTAGTGCCCTGTTTAAGACAGTGCAGTGCCGTGTGTTTAATTTTGCAATCCAAAATAACTCTTATAAACAACGTTTATTACTGATTTAGAAATAAAAAACGTAACAATATTTTACTATTTTGAATGGAGTATTTATGGGTCTTTTCACCGCCAGTTACTTTCAGTGATATCAAGTACCTTAAATGGTCATTTGATTTTAAATAACAGATGTTTTTAACAGAATAAATCAACTTTATTAATATATACTTATTATTCTTAAATCATTCTAGGCTACAAAAGTTTGCGTGTTGTGGTGGTGGTTTGTTGGTGAACATTAAACAAATACCTTCATGGTTTCTCCTCCACATAAATTCACAGGGGTGGGAATCTAATAATTCAAAATTTGTACCAGGTTCTATTAAATTTGTTCTTTTCGCAGAAGCCAACAGTGATTCTATCCTTTGAGTATGTGCTTCAGTTAATTGATTTCCAAACATTTCACTATGATTTACAGTATAAATTGTAAATTGTATACCAGGTATATCTTTAATTCGTATAAAGCCATATTCAATGGATATCTTGGAACCAAGAACTTTCTCGTATTCAATATTCCCAACAATGCCATCTGAATGATTATTTTCTCTTTACAATTTTCATTTAATGGTTGGAATCACAATTAAGTTGTCGAAGAATTATTAAATTATCTTGTAATATGGAAACTGTACAGTTTTCGTCTATTAGTGGTTTATTCAACTTAAACAAAAGCCATGGCAACATCAAGAATTTTCGACAAGTAGGTTATGTTGATAGCACTATTCTTAAGCACAAAAAATATAGCATCTTTTATTAGAATGTCCCTTTATTCTTCAACTCATGATTGCCAAACAAAAGCTATCTTATTAATTTTACAAAACATATGTTTTACACCTAACCTATATCTTACCATTACAAAGAGATATAAATATAATATTCACTCTTTAATAAAACGAGAATAATTAATATATATATATAAACTTATGTTATTATAAGAAATAATTATTATTTATTAATGTTCACTTTTTCCTGCTAAGGCTAATTGGGCCGGGTTATCTACCGGTTACCACCCTTTTCTAGCAAGGGTGGGACCAATGATTTTATTCAACGAGTACGCCACTAAATAAATTCCTCTTGCCCAGGCTTTATCTGGATTCAACACTCTAGTTTTACCATGTGAGATTATGGACTACGCTTTAACTCGCATGGCTAACCTGAGCCCCTATTCGAAGTAACTGATATAATTAAAAGTAACTGGCGGGGACAAAACGAATTAAGTCCTGCATTTATTTGTATAACTTACAAAACTTTGAGAGGTGCGGATGGTCATTAAGAACGTTTTATATATTAATGAGTAGTTTATCTCTGTACTTGTTTCTTGCATTACATAAACCTCTTCAGGAGTAAAATTCTCAAAATTTCCACAGCTTCATCCTATATTCAGCATGTGACCTCGGTAATTGACACGAATCCACGGCAACCTCACATGTAAAGACATTATAATAAACTTTAATCTTTTAATTGTAATCCTCTTTAAGTAGTTCTAGCATGAACAAATGTAACATTATCTTTAATGTAAATAAAGAAAACTGCAGATAGAGCTAGTGTATGTAAATGAATTTCTTGGGAGGGAGTCGTCCAAGAACGGGCTAGAGGCAGTAATTACTAGCATCCCTAATTAAGATGGCGGGCGTGAATAAATATTCAGAGAGTGTTTGCTCTGCTCCGCCTAGCTCTAGTATCAACTTATAATCAGAGACAATGCCAAGCATGCAAACGTGTTTCGGTTCTTTGCTTGACCCTCTTCGGGATTAGATGGTTTTAACGCGAAACAACTTAAGAATTTTAAATGTCCTTTTCAACGTCGGAGGGAGACAGTTGTCATTTAGTATGTAACTGTACATGATTTTTCAGAGATTGCACACGTTTTTGCTTAAAGTTTATTTTCTTTGCCATTCAAGTGTTCGAATGCGATTGAGAATAAGAGATTGAAAACCTAGAGTAAATTTGGCAGTCTAGTAAATCTGTGAAAATCGATGGTTACTAATAGCGCATTAATATCAGCAAGGAATGATAACAGAAGTTGATATTAAAGCTGAAATTGTTGTGCTGGAACGACGTTTATAAGCTCTGTTGAAAACTCCGACTCAAGAATTCCCTCGAAAAGTGAAAATCGTAATGTGCGTTAACTAAGCAGATTTCCCATGGGCGTCATGTATTTCCACTTATCTCAAAACTTAAAAGTTCAATGAGAACAATATTTAGTATTACGGCTTCAAATAAAGTGCTTCATAACATGACAGATTTTTTCTTAATATAACATGAGTAGGAGTGGGGGTTTACTGATGGTCGAAAAGTAAAAAATGCAAATATCTCTGTTAATAATGAAGACAGTGAAACAACGTACATACCAATATTTATAGAATATTACATGAGTAATAAAATTGGCTCTATACAATTTTTCGATCACACTCATAATAACGGAGATAATTCTAATTTTCGAAATTCTCCTCCTGTAACGTCCCCCTCCCCCGCCCTCCAACTTCCGATTTCAGTCATTAACAAACTTTATCTTTCTTTTTACATAAGACTACTAATAATCGAGTTTAGTAACGGCTAAACAAAAATTACGACCACTAGAGCGTTAACAGGAAATATATATATATATATATATATATATATATATATATATATATATCTAATATATAAAATTTCCATGTCACAATGTTAGTTAGCGTACTCCTCCGAAACGGCTTTACCGATTTTTACCAAATTTTATATGCGTATTCAGTAGGTCTGAGAATCGGCTACTATCTATTTTTCATACCCCTAATTGATAAGGGTTGTTTACCCTTAATATTTTTTTTTTAAATTTTTGTACGAAATTTTTTGTTGTTATTTTTTTATAATGTGGCATTAAGAAATACATATAACCCTAAATGTTTACTTTTTTATCCCCAACCCCTATTTTTTTATAGCCGTTTTAGTAATTTAATCATTATCATCCCGCTCGACAACTGATCAATTATAGTGTTTTTAACTGTACTTCGATTAAAATTTCACTTTGCAATGACAATCAACAAATCCCAAGGCCAAACGATGTATATTTGTGGCTTAGATTTGAGTACACCATGTTTTTCACTCGGGCAATTGTACGTGCTCTCGAGTGGGTAAACCATCCAGTTTGTTTGTGCTCGCTAAAGATGGGCTAACAAAAATTATTGTTCACGCTATAGCATTAAAAGATTGATGTTGTTTGTTAGTGTTACTGTCGTAATTAATATGTGATATGTAATTTTAAGAAATAAACTATAATAACTTATTTATATTCCCTTATCGTTCATAGCACTCCATGCCTACCTCATGCATATACCACATACACACTTATAATAAGTAAGTTACTTTTGTCTACACTAGAATTTATCTAGAAACTAGAAATAATTTATATGGCAAAACAACGTTTGCCGGGTTATCTATTATATATATATATAAATATATATATATATATATATATATATATATATATATATATATATATATATATATATATATATATTTACTGCTCAAAAATGAATAGGGATATTGGCTGTTTTGCGGTATTTATGGGGCCTAGCATTTTTCTTTTATTATAAATATCATTAAAATTTATTAGGAATTATTGTCTTTTTCCCTCATAAAAATGTAATTTAATTAAGGTCGATTTAATTAAAATTAATAGGATAAGAAAAAATAGCCAATATCCCTATTTATTTTTGAGCAGTATAGTTGAATTGTTGACATCATATGTTGTTGCGTCTAGAACGCTTGTGTTTTTATATTAATTTAATTATAGCCCCACTCCATTTCCAACCCGAAAATCGTCAGCTCATCTGGCTTATCAAGAGAGTATCCCCACGCCATATGTTGGTGAATCAGAGAAACTCTAACCCCGATAGATACCAAAGGTTGACTTCGAGAGCAGAACTAATTGTGCTAAGACACATTAGCAGTGAGCATCCAAGTTTATATAGTCTCACGCAATGATAGGCTAAAGTACCTTAAAGTGGGTCTGAGGGCTTGCAGTGGGAGAGAAAACATGCAAGCCAACCAAACTAAGTTCAGCAGAAACTTCACAAACGGTGTGACATTCACAATTCTACGCTATGTGGCGTGCTCGTCTACAAGGTCACAATTCAACCAATAATATTTCACCCGTAAACATCCCGCCATCACTGCATCATAAGCATCGCCATTCCATCTTTAAAAACGTAAATACCCAATTCCACCAACTTATAATAAAACTACTAAATACTAAACTACTACTAATTATACTAAACTACTAATAAATATTTGTACACGCTTTATACAGTCCCCCTTTTTCATAATTGTACATATTTTCAAAATATCAGATAAGAAATGTACCAAAATTATTTTATTTTTAACATAACCAGTCAGATGCAATATTGAGTCTGTTTTGTGGGGAGTTTCCTGCTTAATTGGGGGCAGGTCTCAGGCAGAACACATGCAATATCAAAAGGGGTTAACTACGTACACGTGGCTGGGATGTGTTGATAGAATTGATGAGAAGACAGGCTGCCCAAGGAAATTCTGTTTGGTTGAACAAGTATAAGTGTGATATGGAATAGACCTAGGCAACGGTGGCTTAATGGCCTGGAGGTTGGACATAGGTAATTAAAGAAGCCTGGCTACGAACTTCGAGGTAGATAGGTGGTAATAGTAGAGGTACTTCAAGGTGATACCTAGGTACTTCGAGGTAGATAGGTGGTAATAGTAGAGGTACTTCAAGGCGATACCTAGGTACTTCAAGGTAGAAAGGTGGTAATAGTAGAGGTACTTCAAGGTGATACCTAGGTACTTCAAGGTAGATAGGTGGTAATAGTAGAGGTACTTCAAGGCGATACCTAGGTACTTCAAGGTAGATAGGTGGTAATAGTAGAGGTACTTCAAGGTGATACCTAGGTACTTCAAGGTAGAAAGGTGGTAATAGTAGAGGTACTTCAAGGTGATACCTAGGTACTTCGAGGTAGATAGGTGGTAATAGTAGAGGTACTTCAAGGCGATACCTAGGTACTTCAAGGTAGATAGGTGGTAATAGTAGAGGTACTTCAAGGTGATACCTAGGTACTTCAAGGTAGATAGGTGGTAATAGTAGAGGTACTTCAAGGCGATACCTAGGTACTTCAAGGTAGATAGGTGGTAATAGTAGAGGTACTTCAAGGTGATACCTAGGTACTTCAAGGTAGATAGGTGGTAATAGTAGAGGTACTTCAAGGTGATACCTAGGTACTTCGAGGTAGATAGGTGGTAATAGTAGAGGTACTTCAAGGTGATACCTAGGTACTTCGAGGTAGATAGGTGGTAATAGTAGAGGTACTTCAAGGCGATACCTAGGTACTTCGAGGTAGATAGGTGGTAATAGTAGAGGTACTTCAAGGCGATACCTAGGTACTTCAAGGTAGATAGGTGGTAATAGTAGAGGTACTTCAAGGTGATACCTAGGTACTTCGAGGTAGATAGGTGGTAATAGTAGAGGTACTTCAAGGTGATACCTAGGTACTTCGAGGTAGATAGGTGGTAATAGTAGAGGTACTTCAAGGTGATACCTAGGTACTTCGAGGTAGATAGGTGGTAATAGTAGAGGTACTTCAAGGTGATACCTAGGTACTTCGAGGTAGATAGGTGGTAATAGTAGAGGTACTTCAAGGTGATACCTAGGTACTTCGAGGTAGATAGGTGGTAATAGTAGAGGTACTTCAAGGTGATACCTAGGTACTTCGAGGTAGATAGGTGGTAATAGTAGAGGTACTTCAAGGTGATACCTAGGTACTTCGAGGTAGATAGGTGGTAATAGTAGAGGTACTTCAAGGTGATACCTAGGTACTTCGAGGTAGATAGGTGGTAATAGTAGAGGTACTTCAAGGTGATACCTAGGTACTTCGAGGTAGATAGGTGGTAATAGTAGAGGTACTTCAAGGTGATACCTAGGTACTTCGAGGTAGATAGGTGGTAATAGTAGAGGTACTTCAAGGTGATACCTAGGTACTTCGAGGTAGATAGGTGGTAATAGTAGAGGTACTTCAAGGTGATACCTAGGTACTTCGAGGTAGATAGGTGGTAATAGGAGAGGTACTTCAAGGTGATACCTAGGTACTTCAAGGTCTGTAGCGCCTTAAGTCTATAAATAACGAAGTAGATAGCAGAGGAATGTGGATCTGATATCAAATCCTGAATATTTTGGACTGGGATTTCAAGCCCATCACTGACACCCATTATTCCAAATAATACAGTTCTGTAAATCAGTAAAAACTGGACTCTTGCCAAGACGAACAGTGGGTGACATTTACTGGTTCGCGTCTTAAAGAAAGCCGCTTAAGGACCAGAAGTAAACACAGAGGTTATGTATTTGTACGACGAAGATGATATCATCTCTGAAAGTAAGGCATGTATTTTTTGTTGCCGGGGTCAAGTTGGATAAATGGATAACTCGCCAAATACAGAATATTGGAAGAGAGCAGCCCCTGAATCAGCGATAGCTGCTCAGGTTGTTGTGATATGGATTTTCTCAAGTAGTAGTTGTCAAGTTTCGGATCAATCAGGGCTTGATGAGGAAAACTTATTGAATTCGCAAAGTTAGGCCTAGCCAAGTTATTGATGTTTGCGTGTCTGATTTTACCCTCACACACACACACACACACACACACACACACACACACACACACACACTCGTGCGCGTTTATATAGGAAAGGCATATTCCTGACAGGGAGGTTCTTAAATGCAAACATATTCAATGCTACATTACGCTAAGAGTTAATTCAATTTTTCGTATACTCATATGTTTTATATTATTATTATTATTATTTATTAACGTCCACTTTTTGCAACTTAGGCTAATCGGGACGGGTTATCTACAGGTTACCACCCTTTTCTAGCCAGGGTGGGATTTTAGGACGTTATTTAATGAATTTCGTCACTAAATAATTTCCTTTGCCCAGGCAAGAATCGAACTCGCCACTCTAGGTTTACCATGTGAGATAAACGTCAATGCTTTAACTCACATGGCTAACCTGAGCCCCATATGTTTTATAGGTGCATCATATTTGTATATGACGAAAGATGCATTATGCTAACAATTCCTTGTGATATTCTTACAGAAAAGTTTGCTTAATGACAGGTATAAAAAGTCCGTCATGCAGGGCTGCGTAAACTAAGCAGATTTCCCACATGTTGGAATGACACACCATTGATCTCATCTTGAAATGTATATTATATTTCCAAAAAAACAAATACTGGTTTAGTACAATTGGGTCGTGGGTTAATAAAGTATTAATGGATTACGTCACCACACAAACTATTTGCATGTATCTCACATAAGAAAGGACCGTTGAAAACAATATTTGGTATTTGTGTTTAGAATAAGACGTATCATGACATATTCTCTTATTTTTAAAGTACGATGACTAAAAGTGGGAGTTTAATGAACACTGGAATCTAAAACATGGCAATATCTCGGTTACTATAAAATATAGAGAAAATACGTATATAACATATCAACATTATACAATAAATTATATTTTCAATTCCCAATATTTTCTATGTGGCTCAGGTTAGTCATGTGAGTTAAAGCGTTGACCTTCATCTCACATGGTAAACCTAGAGTGGGGATTTCGATTCCCACCTGGGCAGAGGAATGTATTTAGTGACGGAATTCATTAAATAAAATCCTTAGTCCCACCCAGGCTGGAAAAGGGTGGTAACCTGTAGATAACTCGTCCTAATTAGCCTCAGATGCAAAAAATGGACTTTAATAAATAATTTAATTTTAATGTATTCAAAGATCTTAAATAATGACGTCTTCGCACCAAACTATTTACAACTATTTTACATAATAAAGGTCTGTTGAAAACAATATTTTGTATTTGTGCTAAGAATAAGACTTTGCATCATATATTAGCTTTCTATTGGAATGCAATGACTTAAACTACTCAGTGAGTGTTTACTGAAGGTTGAAAACTAAGAAATGTCTATATCTCGGTTGCTATTGTAGATAGAGAAAACATGTATTTCCATGTATATTGCAAAATTGATAAGAAATTATATTTTTCAAAGATTGCTTCTATAAAATATGTTTTCCGACTTATAACTACAGATATATCGAGGTTTCTAAATGCCCCCCTTTTAAACCCACCACCTCTTTCATCTGTCCGATTTCAGCCATTAACCAACTGGACATTTAGGTTTGCATGGAACTCTTATATATCGAGTTTAGTAACGTATCAACCAGACATTGCTACCGCAATGTGGTAAAAGATATATATATATATATATATATATATATATATATATATATATATACATGTAATTGTGAACGGATCTAAGGCCTATGACTTTACGTCATCTTCTAGGTAGGATTGAATGACATTTGTGATTTTTCGAAAATCGAGTAATGAATACAACCTCAATAGCTGATTTCCCTTTAGGTAAAAAAAGTTAAGAAATTGACGATTCTTCACTAGTTCCTTTTTTGCCTGCATTGCAATAGTTTCTGAGCCAAAATCATACGAAACACAGGCGGAGTTCAAAACACGTCTGGACTCATTCCGAAGTTGAGTCTCCTTTTCTCATGGACAAGTTCCTAGACGAGACGTGCTTTACGGCACCGTATAAAGTAGTTTATTAGCCTAGAGCTTGGAACGTGATGTATCAACTCACGTGCTGGGATTACTTCCAAGTCTAGATCTGGTTCTACCCAAGTTACAGAGTCTAGTCTCGGGTATGTTGCTCTAAAACATAATTTAAAATTGATTGCCAGGCCAACAATAGCAAACAACGAGAGGTAATCTCGTAAAAACAAGTATCATATTAAATTCTAAGTTAGTCCTGTTAAATAAGTTTGGTCGAAAGAAAACAAATAACATTTTATTAAAGAATTAATTGTGGCTGCTTGCCTATGGTGAGTTAATGACTACACAGCTAAATCATCAATCGCATGACATTAGAAAAAGTTGGCCGCGCAGGAGCTGCGTAAACTAAGCAGATTTCCCACGCGAAGGTTTACAACAGATAAATCTACATCCTGGTAACACTATCGTGATTGTTATGGGAATAAATACAAACGGTGATAAGAAATCATTCCGTCAATTTACAAATAAATAACATACTACGGAAAGCGTCTGAATTGTAAACAGACAGTGAAGCCAAGTTCGCAGCGCTGAATAGATGGAATTATTCTAGACCTGAAGTATGAACAATTTATGAAATATATCTGTTCAGTCGTCTTTGAATTGAATTTCCCGCACTCACTTAGTTCACATACCCGGCGCATATGGAGATCACCAAGGCGGTGGCCAATAGATAAAGATCATAAAGGCGGTGGCCAATAGTAAACTACGGCGCTAGCTCAAGAAGGCACCGGCTGGTTTCAAGCGGAACAGTAAGTTGGGCTTTATCTCTTTCCGGGGTCGTTTCTACCGTACAGTAATAGTGTATCCCGCTTCAGAGATAACCACTCAGTTGGGCTCTGACCCTTTTCAGGGTCGTTTCTACCGTACAGTAATAGTGTACCCCGCTTCAAAGATACAGTGCAGTTGGGATTCCCCCGTTACACAGTTGGTATCTATTCCGCTCCAGAGTAGGGGCTTGTCCACTCTCCTGTTGCTTCCCACCCCTAGTTCTACCGCTACAGTGTAATAGTCTATCTTTCATCTCTCGCAACGCTACCATCATATACGGATCACCGCAACCAGTTTTCACCAGCTAGAAGACAGAATCTCATAGGGAACACAAAATAACACCGGAAGAAGACCACTTCAAGGAAGTATATGTTTCCCGCAGGTACCTACGTATTTTTATAATTCTAGCATTATCTATTAAATGAGTACTCATAATATAGGACCGTTGGATCATTATATTGTATATATATTATTGGCTTGCCGCTAAAGTATTTTATAACGTTAAATTTCCTTTGTTTCTTTTCTCAACCTCTATATCAGTAAATGTTAATGTTTGGTTCAATTAGACATAAGGTTAGTCTCTAAATCAGCATTCTTTATGATTTAAGTTGTATAAAGTTAGCCGCTTACTGTAGAGTTTATTATGTGTTGCTTATTCAATATATACTTGATTCTTTGGTGAACTCAAATAGTGACTTGTATTATTTCCCTTCATCTTTCCATAACATAGTAAATGTTTCAGTCTGGTGCTTTCTTATGAGGAAATTATCTCTTTAATACTTTTATTTCAGTCTAATGCTCTCTTATTATTGCCTTTAAAAAGCTTCCCGCCTTTACAATATCTCAAACATCACATATTAATTTTATTGAAAACTACTTAATATATCTAGTGGAGTAATTTGAAATGAATCAGAATAATTTCTATCTCAATCACTCAAATTTTTGTAATCAAAGAACAAAAGAAGGGAGGGGGTCAACAGAACGTATTCGTTTGTATCTCGAGTAATAAAGGTTTGTTGAAAACAATATTTGATATTTAACCTAGTAACGAAGTGGTTCAGGATATTACAGCTTATTAATAATATAGTAGTGGGGGTTTATTAAAAGTGGAAACAATAAAATCCAAATATCTTGGTTAATACTTAATTATACGAAAAATATGTATCGAACAATATTTATAGTAAGTTTAATTTGCAATAAGATTGGTTTATAAAATGTTTCCAATCCGACGTATAATAACGAAGATATTTCGAATTTTTAAAATTCCTCACCTCTAACCTCCCCCCCCCTACCGCTTATCCGATTTCAGCCGTTAACGCACTTGATCTTTCTCTTTACATAAAACGATTAAATATCGAGTTTGGTATCGATAAAACAATACTTGCGACCGCCAGAGCTGTAACACACACACACACACACATATACAGTTTTGAACGGACCTCATTTTCGTCATATCCTATGTAGGATCGATGGAAATTTGAAGAAAAATGTCGAAAATCGCGTCATGAGTACGACCCTTAAGGGAAATCTACTAAAATGTAAAAATAAAGGTAAATGATAATGAAATAAAGGTGGAGTTAAAATAAAAGTAATAAGTTTATGACAAATAATAAGTCAAAAAATTATAATAAGAATATAAAATAAAAACATAACATATATATATATATATATATATATATATATATATATATATATATATATATATATATTAAAAAAAGTAATTAAAATTGGATTCCGTTAGGGCCATGCAATCAGATGACGTCGCAGTGTGCATTGCTAAGTATTGTGTGCTTGCATAAGGTGTGCAGTGCCTGCGTCACTTTTCTGTTTTAGCAGATTTACATTATGGGAAATCAGCTATTGAGCTTTTTCACTTTTTTTTTTTTTTTTTTTTTTTCCTCCTTATTTATTCGAAGACATGTTCCATTGCCACATGGCATATTACATGTATTATTATGTTTAAATACATCATTATTTTACAATAAATATTTGTTTATCAACTGTCTATTCAAGTATTCAAGAAATAAAATTAAAAAAAATGAAATAAAAATAAAAAATAAAAATAAAATACAATATTAAAATAAGTATGGTAGTTACAAACAGAATTAATAAATGAAATGAAAAGTAAATAAATAAATACAATAAGAACAAAAGCATATCAATTGAAACTAAACTTAAACTCAACGGTGTTTAATTTGCGAGTCTATGTAAGGTAAATATATTGAATTATAATTCCCATTACTCACAATCAACTTCACATTCTAATGAATTTTTGCTACGTCCATATCTATACTTTTGATAAACTTTATAAATTCTTTATTATATTTGTTAAATATAATATGAGGTGGTTCTGGCCAATTACCTCCTTTTAAAATTATGTTCATTATTAAGTTTGATATATTTTGACTAAAAGTTGTGCAGTCATAAAGTATATGTAAAAACGTTTGTGTTGTCTGTAAGTCGCACGTACATTTGTCATTGTCTTGAATTTTAAATCTTGTTAAATAATGTCCTGTCTGTCCATGTTCCGTTAGAAATTGTGTGCATTTGTGATGGTGACTCTTAATTGTGTTGTAGTTGTTGTGAGTTAAATTTGGTATGTATTAATGTAAACTGTAAGGTTTGTTACATATCGTCCATTCTCTGTTCCACTTTTGTATTGTGTCGGTACGTAAGTCTTTTTTAATGTATGAGAGTGGCACGAGGGCAAATTCTGGGTTTATGTTGGTATCCTGGGCTGCTTCCTTTGCTAACGTGACGGCTTGTTCGTTTCCAATATTTCCTGAGTGGGCTTTTACCCACTCTATATGTATGTGTAGGTTTAAGTGTATAATTTCTAGAATATGTTGTCTAATGTTTTCAGTGAGCGGGTCGTGTATAGTAGGGTTGCGTATTGAGTAAATGAGAGTCGTGTTGTCTGTTTGTATGTTATATGACGATTTTATAATATATTCGGTAGCTTTTAAAACAGCGTATTTCTCTGCTTGATTATAAGAGAGCTTTTACACTTGATGCGATTTTAAAAAGCATTTCTTCAAATGCTCTCGGTTCCCAGCCACAGGAGATGACGAAAACGAGGCCCGTTCAAAATATTATATATATATATGTCTCTTAACGCTCTAGTGGTCGCTACTTCCATTTACCAAACTCCAAATTTAACCGTTTTATGTAAAAATAAATGCCAGGTTTATAGCTGATTTTCCTCTAGGGAAATTTGCTAAAAGTGTAAATACGTATTTGTGAAATGAGTAAGCTAATAACATTTCATTTATTAATCACTAGTTTATCACTCTAATAGTTTCTCGTAATACATAAACCTCTTCAGGAGAAACATTTTCTGCTCGAGCGAACATTTCCATAGGTACTCCCAATGATCTACATGTCACCGGGGATTAGGTAATTTTTCCTCCCGAAATTGGCATGACTCCCTCCTCTAATATACTTTTCCAAAGGGAAAAGGCTGTGAAGCCAAGTTCGTCGGACACAAGTTCTTTTGACAAACGTCTTTATACGGACGTCGTGGGAACAACTTTCTTAGAACAAGGAAGTTCAGCCACAAATCTAATCGTTCCAACGCTTCTTCGCGTTGCTAAAACGAATTACCTAAGTCCCACCAGCCGAAACAAGACAATCGTTGTGTAACTGTGTAAAGTTAAGTTTCGATCTCACTTATAGTGATGACACGTCTGGGCAACTGTTTTTCAATATTTCCGGTCTCTTCAGCCAGGCTGGTCCTTTCTCCTTAGTGCTAGCTAAGGAAAAAGTCAAGTAAACGGAAAATATATCAAGACTGCATGACAAACGGATGGTAGTCCATAACGTCGAGTGAACTATAACCATCGTGTAGTCAAAGCCTATGTTCTAATATTCTTTCATTTTAGCAGATCTTTCTTAAAGGAAATCAGCTATTGAGGTTGTACTCATGACTCGATTTTCCTTAAAGGAAATCAGCTATTGAGGTTGTACTCATGACGCGATTTTCCTTAAAGGAAATCAGCTATTGAGGTTGTACTCATGACGCGATTTTCCTTAAAGGAAATCAGCTATTGAGGTTGTACTCATGACGCGATTTTCCTTAAAGGAAATCAGCTATTGAGGTTGTACTCATGACGCGATTTTCCTTAAAGGAAATCAGCTATTGAGGTTGTACTCATGACGCGATTTTCCTTAAAGGAAATCAGCTATTGAGGTTGTACTCATGACGCGATTTTCCTTAAAGGAAATCAGCTATTGAGGTTGTACTCATGACGCGATTTTCCTTAAAGGAAATCAGCTATTGAGGTTGTACTCATGACGCGATTTTCCTTAAAGGAAATCAGCTATTGAGGTTGTTCTCATGGCGCGATTTACCTTAAAGGAAATCAGCTATTGAGGTTGTACTCTTGGCGCGAATTTCCTTAAAGGAAATCAGCTATTGAGGTTGTACTCATGACGCGATTTGTCCCCAAATGTTCATCGATCCTCCCCAGGAGATGACGAAAGTGAGGTTCAGTCAAAAATATTTGTCTGTTAACGCTCTTGTAGTCACAATTTTTGTTTAATCGTTACCGAAATCGATATATTAACGTTTTATGTATAAATAAAGTTGAGGTGGGGGGGGGGATTTCGATAAATCAAAATATCTTCGTTCTCTCGCATCGGATCGAAAAATTGTATAGATTGAATTTTTTTGAAAATGAAAATTTCTAAAAATGTTGTATGCACTTGTTTTGTCTATACTGAATATTAACCGAGATATTTTCATATTTCAGTTTTCGGCCATTAGTAAATCCCCACCCCTATGTCATTTCAGCAATAAGCTGTTATATCACGAACCTATCCATTCCAAGGTTAAATGCCAAATATTGTTTTGTTTGAACATTTATTTCGTGAGATAAATGCAAATACGTTATATAATGACATCATCAATTGAGATTTTTCTTTACTCGAAAATGTTTATTTGAGCTATACAATACTTCATATTTAACCGTTTCAGGCAACACTATAAATCATAATCGTTATTAGCCGAAAATATCTCCGTTATTAGCAGTTGGGTCGTAAAATGTTATAGATCCAATCTATTGAACTATTGATTTTCTACAATTTGTTGTTCTATGGATTATTTCGTGCATTATTTCGTAACTCAACTATAATGCGAGTTAATCGTACTTTCTTTTAGCCTGACTTCAGTAATCCCCCCCTTCTACTCACAACAACCTCATTTACATACAAATTGAGAATATAGGGGGGGGCTAAATAGACTTGTAATTTTGGTTTATACCAGCACATGAGAAATCTGACAGACGTTTTAATTGTAGATGGTATAACCTCTATAAGTGGTGATATCATGCAAACATATAACAGTATCATTAATGTATATAAATAAAAATACATATAAAGCTTTACAGAGAGTCCTCTAAGAACGAGCTAGATATGGATCCCCTGGTCCGTGTAAATTCGACAAACAAAATAGAAAAAAAAAAGGACTAAAAAAACTAGGAACGGCTGGGATGCGGAAAGTAGCACTTTGGAGTCGGAGTGTTTGTATTGTATAAAAGAGAGAGAGAATTTATTGGCTGAGGTAAACACACTAGAATGAAGCAGCTAGTAGAACTGTCAAGGGTTGCAGTGACAGATGTCAACACTTGCAACCCTCCCTCTGAATTACCCTCGACAAGCCAAACCTTGTCTCTGCTTCTCTTGTCTACTAGCTCTGTCTCCAACAGTCACATATACACCAAATGCACAGATCCCTTTGCTCGGACAGAATCTCTTGTCCCGTTAAATATATCTATGCAGACTCTTAAGCACATAAATAGTTATGTCTGAATACTAGCTGTAAAATGACAAGAAGGGAACATAAATGAAAATTGTATTATATTTTAATATTGGACAACTCTGCCTGCAAACTGGCTTTGACAGGCACGGTGACCGATTTCAAGCCCTAATGGATTCAAATATCCCTCTCCCCATACGAAAAATATTTATTCTCTTACGTAAAAAAAAATATGTATTCTCTGATTAAAAAAAACTACATGTTCCCTTATAGAAAAATGTATTTTATTCCATATAAAAATTAATATTTATTTTTCTCAAATAAATAAAAAATCTCTCATATGGATTTATACATTTTAGCAGATTTCCCTTAAGGGAAATCAGCTATTGAGGTCGTACTCATGACGCGATTTTCGAAAAATTTCTTCAAATGTCCATCGATCCTACCCAGGAGATGACGAAAATGAGGTCCGTTCAAAACTATATATATATATCTATATCTATATATATATATATATATATATATATATATATATATTTGTCTGTTAACACTCTAGCGGTCGCAATTTTTGTTTAATCATCACCAAACTCGGTATTTAATCGTTTCATGTAAAAAGGAAGATCAAGTTCGTTAACGGCTGAAATCGGACCAGTGGGAGGGGGGGGGGTTTAGAGAGGGGGATTTTCAAAAATTCGAAATATCTCCGTTATTATGCATCGGATCGTAAAATTGTATAGAACTAATCTTATTGCAAATTAAATTTACTATACATAATGTTATATACATTTATTCTGTATCTTGAATATTAACCAAGATATTTGCATTTGTATTCTGCGTGTGGTAGCCAGTAGGCTATGTTCGGACTTTCCGCCGAGAGCTCTGGTGGCCATTTCCATAACTATTCGTCCCTCGTGAATAGGTTTAGAGGTTAGGTTAACTGTTTTTTGGGGCTAGAACCTACTGGGTTATAACGCCCTAAATAATGTTTTAGGTTTAGAGGTTTCTTACTACTACAGTTGTTATTAGGCAGATTTCTCTATTGTAAAACTTCACGTGGGAAATCTGCTTAGTTTACGCAGCCCCTGCGTGACGGACTTTTTTAATCATCATAACTATTGCAAACAATTAATAAAATCATTAAAAAAATTAGTTAAATATTGAAATAGAAGCAATTGATCAGCTAAGCTTGCAGAATTTGCATTAATCTCAGCAGGGATCAAGTAATAGCCATCCTGAACGGAGGAGGTTGCAGTAACTTGCATAAATTTGAAGAATGCGGGGAGAAATCACAGACTACTTTGTATTGAGTTTGATTTATAGCTTCAGTTGTTGTTTTACGCTCTTCTATAATGGAAACGCTTCAACTGCTACTATTAATTTTCTTAATATTGAGGTGTACTCAATTACAAATTTTTAACGTAAGTTTTTCTTCAAATTAAATATTAATTTAGACGACGAAAATGAGGTCCGTTCAAAACTGTATCATACGTCACTCGTGCTGACGATATATACCAAGCACTTTGTAAATTGTTATGCATTTCTGAAATAATTGTAATGTAATTTACCGCTCTAGCGGTCGCAATTTTTGTTTGATCGTTACCAAACTCGATATTTAGTATATTTCCGTTACTATACGTCTCAATCTTATTGCAAATTATGGCCTCCTCCCCTCAATAATTGTCTCATTTAATGAAGCGATTACCAGAGTACTGGGGGTAAGTTGAGTAGCAGAATTCTCCCATCCCAGTCATAAAGCTTCTAGGTTAGGATAGGCTGAGAGGGGTTTAAGCCTGACGCCCAGGTACCCTCCATTCCATTTCCGTCCTCCTGTGGTCTACACAATGTCGTAAGGAAATGAAAATTCCTATGTAAAATTTAAGTGTGTCGCAATTTGAGAGATTCGCACATTTTTTCTTATTATTAAAGTAAAATAGTTTAGTTAAAGTCACCTTATTATAAAAAATGTGTTTAAATATCTACAGCCGTAGGTAAAAACATAATTACATTGTCTCCAGTGGATATTCAACCTTTTGTGTTATTGTCTCCCAGGGGCTGCGTAAACTAAGCATATTTAACGCTTCATGGTGACTGAGGTTCGCTACGATATAAGGGATCTCTAAACCTATTCACGAGGGACGAGCAGTTACGGAAACGGCCGCCAGAGCTCTCGGCGGAAAGTACCGAACATAGCCGACTCCTGCCGACACACAGAATACAAATGCAAATATCTTGGTTAACATTCAAGATACAGAATAAATGTTTAGAACAATATTTATAGTAAATTTAATTTGCAATAAGATTGGTTCTATACAATTTGTCGATCCGACGCATAATAACGGAGATATTTTGAATTTTCAAAAATCCCCTCTTCTAAACCCCCCCCCCCCTTCCTTGGTCCGATTTCAGCAATTAACGAACTTGATCTTCCTTTTTACATAAAATGATTAAATCCTAGTTTGGTAACGATCAAACAAAAGTTGCGACCGCTAGAGCGTTAACAGGCACACACACACACACACACATATATATATATATATATAATTTTGAACGGACCTCATTTTTGTCATCTCCTGGGTAGGATCGATGGACATTTTTCGTAACTCGCGTCATGAGTACGACCTCAATAGCTGAATTTCTTACGGGAAATCTGCTAAAAGGTTGATGGGTAAGTTGTCAGTTTTTATACTGCAGTCTGTAAAAATAAAAACCTTGAAATTTAAACTAGATGTAAACGGATGTTTAGAAATATAATATCTTAAAGTAAATTGCATGAGCGGGCGTTTACTTAAAGCTGGCACAACGGAGTAACACTAATATACAGAATAACTATTGCATGAAATTACTGGTTAGATAGTTATTAAAACATTTATCGATCCAACATAAATTAATGGATTTATCTACGATTTCAAATTACACCTTTTCTCAAACCTCTACTCCAGTCGGTCCGATTTTGACAACCAGCCAACTTTTGTTCTTCATTAAAAACATAAACTCCGTGTATATAAACAAATATTTTGACTGCTTGAGCATTAAATAGGCAGAATCGATGGGTACGAAAATATTTTGAATTTAATTTTATGAACAGCTAGCTCACATAAAGGAAATCTGCTAAATGAAATCATAATTAACAAAATTTAGATAATGAACCCAGTTTGCCTGGGGTTGATTTTAATCAGAATTGAATGTAAACTTTGTAATTGCCTAATTTATTTCCAGGGAAGAAAATCTGCACCAGTTAAACTTCCACAAACTTTAGCCCTTAATTTCACATAGTAAAACGTTTAATGGGCCTAGTTCAAAAACTGAAATTATTTACGTTGTTTCCTTAATAAACAATTTTTCTGTGTGTAATGAAAAATCAGGATGCCGAGATAAAAATGAATGTATTTTTCTAGTGCATATCCAAAAAAAAAAAAAAAAAAATGTAAATAAAAGCCCTGTATATATAATTAAAACGCGATTAATCTTGTTATCGTGTAATTTGAACTAATATTAAATTATTTTATCATTTTCAGCTCTTGGAGGTAGTTTTTTTTTTCAGGAGTTTATAATCAATTTAGATCACACTCTGCTTCAAGGGTCGGGCATGTCAAAAAAAAAATGCCCCCAAAATCTGTTTGATGAGCGTCATTTCTTGATCTTCTGGGAGTCAGAATTCGTCAACCTGAAAATCGCAGGCAGATCGTCTGTCCGAAATTCCCTAACATTTGCTCAGAATCAGTGACAAATCGATTTTAATGTCGGGCCACTACATTTAAACACACACAAATGGCCGAACGTTAATAAATACGGCGGATCGATGAATAATGAATGACTTTTCAGATTCTCCTAACTTTTATAATGATAACACTTTGGTTATTACTGACTGGAAGGAGAGAGAACTGGGTTGAATACTCTTTAAATCTGATTATAGCGTTATCGTGATTTCACGTTATTTATTTCCAATAGAAATGTAAACTATAAAAGAATTTGATTTTCTTGATTAACAGGAATAATCATTTAACAATTTGCAGCGAAAATATAATACTTAATACAAGGTTTTATTTCGTTATCAATGGCATTTTACAACAGTTATGAAATAGAATGATAAAGAAAAAAAAAGAGATTTTAATGAGAAATGAGTCTACCTGAGCTTTTGCAGGATTTTCTTCCAGGATATAGAATAACAAATTGTTATAGCCCTCATTTTCAGTGTGAAAAATTCTGCCGGGAAACGGCTATCTCTTATGAGGCCATTTTTCTCTTTGGCTCAGTTGATTTTTTCACAAAAAATGTAAACTGTGTAAATTCCGTGAGACTGATTAGCGCTATCACATGACTTGGGTTTTCATATCATATTAAACCAGTTTGTCAATGGTATTTTTTGATAAAATATCCAATGATATTTGAACTTAATAAGTTATATCCTATATAAAAAGAGAACACAAATAAACTTAATTTATTTCTCCTTATCCGTAAAGGTTCAGTATGCTACAAAAATTAACTAATTCATACTGGGTCCCTGATACTAAGGTTAATTGCTACATGACAACTCACTAAGTAAGAACGGAATGTTAGCGATGACTGAAAAGAACAAGTTACTGTCTTAATATTTCAGTTTTAATAAAACGTAAAGTATAACAGTTTTTAGACATAACTCAATTAATAACACTTGCTGGCGAGTGGATGGCTTCAGAAAAAAAATTAGAATAATGTTTGTTAAATCCTTTTAATTCCTAAAAATAGGACACACTTTCAGTCCTCCTAGAGGGTAGTTGTTCAGAGGAAATATCGCTGATCAAGACTGCTATTGCTAATTTAATTATTATTATTTTTTTACTTATTTATACAGGAGCACCCTCATCTTGACGATTTGGCTCAAAGTTTCACAATTTAAAATGAAAACAAAATTATAGAAAAATAATAAAAACTAAAATAACAAATAAAAAATTAAATACAACAAATAATGATTAAATACTAGTAATAAAGACAATTAATAAACATAAGACATAAATAAACATTAGACCAGTAATAAGGACAATAATTTAAAATGGTTTTAATAAAAAAAAATTATGTTATTCCTATATACTAGTACATTTATATTATTTTATTTTTTTTTTTAATTTTATTTATTTAGTTTTGTACCCCATAGCGATGGTGGTTTGCATTATTAGGATGATATATTTACTCCTCTTCATGTGCTTACCTTTTTTTGTACTTTTATATTATGGGAAATCTTTCTTTAATATCAGATTCTTTCTCATATCCGTGCTTTGTCCAAAGAATATAATAAATAAATATTGCTAATTTAAATTTTGGGGCAATTGACTTACAATTAGTTACGGAGCCTATACTCTAATCGGCTTGTTTTTTTAATTGTCTGATCTATACATATATGAAAGTACCTTATTTTCATCATCTACTCTAGATATTTGAACAAGGACTTCAAAGAGTTTACAAAAACAATAGCTGACAGTCTGAAAAGAGTTCTGCTAAAATGATGCTTGTATTTACGAACATTCATCAGATAAAATTATAAGTTAATATGGAAGCTGGAATAATCTTCTTTTTCTTTCCAGAAAATCCAAAAATCGATGAAAATAATAAAGATCGTGATTGTTGGCAAATTTTATCCCATTTGTGGAATCTTTGTTTTCTTCAAACGCAAGTAACTAAATGTCTATACACTCATTCTGAAAAATTATGGCATGTACCTGCTATGCTCCTGAGTTACCTGCTTCGAAATGAGGTGGTGCATAGAACCAACATTTTCATTGGGAGGACTTCGGCTATCTGCTCCAGCGGTTGGAATGTTTGTTGGTTTGCAAATTTTCGATGGAAATGCGTCCATCTTCGTCAGGCAATAAATATGATTGGAATAGCTACTTCAATTAATCATATGTTTTGGAGTTCTACTTTAGTATGGCTTTTTATATAGCGGGGACTTCAGAAAGACTGGCAAGAATAATTCGGAAATACAATTTTCGAACAGTATTCAAACCACATAAAATATTCAACAAATATTTAAAGAGCCCAAAAGACACCCAGTTTTGGCAAGATAGTAGAGTATATATGATACCGTGTGATTGTGGTAAGGTTTATGTGGGGCAGACAGGCAAGAAGACTGCTACAAGAGTCAACTAACACATGGCTGACCTAAAACATAATAGAACAAATACATCCGCCATAGCCAAACACGCAAGTATTTGTCCTCACCAAATTAAATTTGACGAGAAAAAGGTTTTACACAGAGAGGACCACCTCGGTAAAAGATTAGTCCTGGAAGCCCTAGAAATAAACAAGAGAACAAAAACTATAAACGGCGTGGACGGTTTCATACTTTCTGAAACGTGGAAAGCCACACTAAAATAAAATAAAACTCCAAAACATGATTAATTGAAGTAGCTATTCTAATCATATTTATAGCGTGACGAAGTGGGCGTACTTCCATCGAAAATTTGCAAACCCACAAACATTCCAACCGCTGGAGCAGATAGCCGAAGTCCTCACAATGAAACTACTTCCCAGCAGCCCCACATGCAGCCTCAAAAATAGAATAACCAATATTGTTCGGCAAATAATGAACATAAAAAATTTGATTAAATGTAACAAAAAATGAAAATTTGAAATATATCCATTTTTATAGGCCGGATTAAAAAATTGTATAAAACCAATCTTATTGCAAATTAAATGCACTATAAATATTGTATGTACGTTTCTTCCCTAAATTGGATATTAACTGAGAGTTTTCATTGTTTAGTTTTGAGCATTCAGGAAAACCGCACCTCTCCTCTTACAAACAGTCTCAGTTATATAATAAACCGTTATATTTTTAGCTTAAATACCAACTATGGTTTTCAAAAGTCATTTGTTATACGAGATACATGCAATTACGTTCTGCCCCCCCCCCACCGGTCATGAATATTTTTATCTACCCATTCAGCTCTGAGAGGTTAGCTGAATTTTTTACATTTCAGACGCTTTCCGTTGTGGAGGTTATTAAACTGTAAATTGACTGAAAGATTTCTCATTGTCATTCGTATTAGTTAATATTCACAATTTGCTTAGTTAACGCAGCCCCTCCGTGACGGACTTTAGTATAAATGCCTTTCTGAACCAAATAGCGTCAAGTAAGTAACTCAGGAAAGGAAAATGTAAATGGAGAAGCGTCAGCCATGGCAAGAACATTAGGACTCATTGAATTTATGTTAATATTAAGTAAGTTCCAAGGAACAATTTGTATGCAAATATGCTGAAACCAGATTTCAAATCAAGACCGGTGATAACTGGAGAAATCAGAAGTTCAAGGAAAATCAAATTGCTATTCAGTCTAAGGACACAACATAAATTAACATGATTTTCATTAAACAAGAACGTATGTCACATAAACAGAGATTTGATGGAATATATGACCGTGTCACTTGGAAATTAAAATTCTTATTTAGTAGGAAAAGATAATTTAATTTTTTAACTACCACGAGGATTAAAAAAATTGTGGAGTTTTTTAAAACACTTTATAAACACACGTCTGCTTTTCCAATTAAAATCCCAAATTTTCTATAACTCAAAAACACTTAAGTGTTAAATGTTCGATACTGGTCAATTATGAATTTTTGATACACTGATTTCCACTTCTTCAAAAATACCGAAACACCTAGCGTGATGGAATTTAGTCATGGAATGGTACATGTAATCCGGAATTCCATGACATGTACTATCGGCTGAAGAAAATCTACTTGTTTTTGATAAAATCGAAATTCAAATCCTTGTTTTTTGTTGAGGTAATCTTGGATTTGTGGGGTCTTTAGTTGATGGAAATATCGTATTCTGAGTTATTTGGACCGTTGGCTACTCTCAAGTTGAACAGAATAGACCAATGAGATAATTTAATTAAAATCTTTAGGGGCTTACTCATACCCACGAAATTCCCCAGTGTTTAGTTCATAACTTTTATTAAAATCGCTCTCTTCTTGGGGCGGGAAAAGCCAGGTTTCATCCACAGTTTTGTTATTAATTGTTTTTGAGAAGGTATATTAACTAAGACGTGCATCGCGCTGGGCCTGCGTAAACTAAGCAGATTTCTTAATTGTTTGTGTTAACACTCATGATGCCACCAACTCTATTGCTTTGCCACCATATTCTCTTTTCCTATGAAAACAAACCTGTGAGTACAAAAGGTGTGGGCATGAGGGGGGCGGAAATGTTATTAAAAGTTGAAAACAAGAAAGTACGAATAACTAGCTTAGTACATGAGTTGAAAAAAAATGCATAGGACAATAATTGTAGAGCTTCAATGGGTTAAGAAGATTAATTCTATATCATTTTATGATCCGACAAACAATAAAAGAATCATTTGGAATTTTCTAATCCCCTCCCCTCTCTTATCCTCCAATATTCCTATTCTGATTTCAGTCAATCGCAGATATGATTTCTTGTGTTGAATAAAACGGTTAAACAGCGGGTATGGTATAGATCGAATGAACATTTTCGAAACGAGAACAAAAAATAAAGTCCGTCACGCAGGGGCTGCGTTAACTAAGCAGATTTCCCAAGTGCACCACATATTTGGATTTATCTCAAAACTTAAAAGTTCAATGAGAACAATATTTAGTATTTATGCTTCAAATAATGTGCTTCATAACAGAATAGAATATTGAAAAATGAGATGAGTAGGAGTGGGGCTTCACTGAAGACCGAAAACTAAAAAATGCAAATATCTCAGTAAATAATCAAGATAGTGAAAAAATGTACATAACAACATTTATAGGACATTACATTTGCAATATGATTGAGTCTATATAATTTTTCGATCCGACGCATAATAACTGAGATATTAAGAATTTTCAAAATACTCCCCCTCTAAACCCCACTCCCACTGGACTGTTAACGAACTTGATCTTTCTTTCTGTAAAAAACGATTGTATATCAAGTTTGGTAACGATAAGACAAAAATTGCGACCGCTAGAGCGGTAACAGACAAATATATATATATATATATATATATATATATATATATATATATATATAAAGTTTTGAACGGACCTCATTTTCGTCATCTCCTGGGTAGGATCGATGGACATTTGAAGAAAAATTTCGAAAATTCCGTCATGAGTGCAACCTCAATAACTGATTTCCCTTAAGGGAAATCTGCTAAAACATAATTGATGACTCCTTCCCACAAGTAATTTACATGTATTTCACCTAATAAAGGTCCTATGGAAACAATATTTTAAGCTAAGAATAAAGAGGTTCGTGTTAGGACAGGTTATTGTTATTAGGATATTAAGTAAGAGTATCTCCGTTAATATCAATATTAGAGAAAATATCTACATCTATATAATTTATTTACTACAAAATTTATAATAATGTATATTCCATACAATTTTCCAATGCGACGTATTAAAACGGAAACCCCTTTATTTGATTTACCTAAACTGAAAACTTTCAAATTTTCGAAATTATCCTTCAATAACCCCCCTCCCCATGTCCAATTTTAGCCGTTAACGAAGTTGATCTTTAGTTTGCCATGAAACGCTTATATATCGGGTTTGGTAACGACAAAACAATAATTGCGACCAAAATAACGGGAACAGACAAATATGTATGTATATGTATATATATATATATATATATATATATATATATATATATATACTAGCTCAGATACCCGGCTTCGCTCGGGAATTCATTTGAGGCTGAACGGTGATGGTATACTTTTGGCAAGGCTTTACTTTGCACAATATTTTGACATTTACCCGTCCCAGTGTTTAGGGCTAACACCCGTCGTTTCTGTGGATATGTTAATAAAAAAATTATTTTTTTATGTAAGACTTCACTGTCCTGCATATTGTAATATTTCCCGTTTCCTGTGCATTATGCATAGATTTGAATTATTAATGAGAAAATATTGACATACATTTGAATCAGTTTTTTCATTTGAGGTACCTGGTAGTTCATATTGAAAAGAAGTGCTGAGCAAATTTCTCTAAATAACAAAATAAACAACTTTTGTTATGTGGATATTTGCCGAAACCCCAATAGGAAATCAATATTTTTAATTTCAGGCTTCCCTTATAACCCCCACTCCTGCCCGTCGCTAGGAATAGTATGGCTTATTATACGGAAAGCGTTAGTGCTAATACACATACCGAGTTTGGTATAGTTCGGTTGAGTCTTTTGTGCCAAATAAAATTATGGACTCCCTCTATAGTTTTTAGCGTATAACTCATTTATACTTCCGTATACGGCAAAAGTGCATATAACAAAAGTTACTCTAAATTACAAAATAAACATCTTTTGTTATGTGCATATTTGCTGAAAAAGCAATAGAAAACGAAATATCGCTATTTTTAATTTCAGGCCTCCCTTATAACCCCCACTCCTTTTTGTCTTAGAGAATATTAGTATAGCCTAAAGTCTAAGTTGGGCTAGTAGTTATACACATACCTAGTTTCATAAAATTCGGTTCAGCCGTTTATGCGTGAAAAGGTAACAAACAAACATACACGAAAGAAACAAAATGCAGTTATGGTGTCTATGACATGTGAAACGAAAAGTTATCGTGAAATTTCGCGAAAAAAATCAATGTACAGACAGAGGTTACAATTTTATATATATATATATATATATATATATATATATATGCAGACATATAAAAAAAAAATCAGCGGACGGAAATTCATTTTCGTCTTCTCCTAGATAGGATCGATGGACTTTTGAGGAAATATTTCGCGTCATGATCAGGACCTCAACAGTATTATTATCCCTTAAGTCTCTGAGGGGGACTTTAGAAATCTGCTAATAGAGTGTTCTATCTGATGAGTAAATATTTAGTTGATCAAATCACAAAAAGCCTACAAAATAGGCTTCTGATTGTTGAAATAGTACTACTTATGAAATATTGATCTTTTGTAAACAAAATCATATCTATAAAACCACTTAGGTTTCCTCAAAGGATATCTTTTTGGAGGAGGAGTCCCAGAAGAAAATCTTCTCGGAAATTCATCTTTAATGGAGTATTCGCCAATCGGCCCCATCGATCTCCCGGAGAAGACCTCTCGGCCTCGTTAATAATAAAAATCGGGGAAAAGTAAGAAACAGGCCCAAGCACGTAGAAGGTTAGGTCCATAACGGAGGTGGGCCTTAAAAGGGTTTTTCCATTAACAAAATATGCAAGGCGAAACACGTAACTCGTCCAACAGCGCCTCTGTTTATTGGAGTTTTTTTTTTTTATGTCGGTTGTGTATAGGTTTTTTACTCGATAAATAGGAAGGAAGGTGAAAAGGGCACAAATTGCTAGCCCTGAATATCGAGGCAAAAAGGCCAAGGGGTGTGTTTATCCTTTATTTCTACCCCTGATGAGCTCTATTCATTTTTCTGCTCTGAATAAAGATTTGTGTTCAGTCGAATGAATGTACAACAAACGAGTGATTGATTACACGTGTCATATTAATAGTTCTCTTTAAAAGAAAAATAACAAATATAAAAAACCTCTCAACTATCTATTTATAAGGTTGTAAGCACTAGAAGAAAAAAATGTCTTAAAATAAATAAATAAAGTATTGAATAAAATTTAATGGACTATAACATATATATATATATATATATATATATATATATATATATATATATATAAAATAGCTCAGATACCCGGCTTCTCTCGGGAATTCATTTGAGGCTGAATGGTGATGGTATATTTTTGGCAAGGCTTTACTTTGCACAATATTTTGACATTTACCCGTTCCAGTGTTTAGGGTTCCCGTTGTTGTCATTTGTTAATAATAAAATTATTTTTTTATGTAAGACTTCACTGTCCTGCATATTGTCATATTTCCCGTCTCCTGTGCATTATGCATAGATTTGAATTATTAAGGAGAAAATATTGACATGCATTTGAATTAATTTTTTCAGGTGAGGTACCTGGTAGTTAATATTGAAAAGAAGTGTTGAGCAAATTTCTCTAAATAACAAAATAAACAACTTTTGTTATGTGCATATTTGCCGAAACCCCAATAGGAAATCATTATTATTAATTTCAGGCCTCCCTTATAACCCCCACTCCTGCCCGTCCCTAGAAATGTTAGTATGGCTTATTATAAGGAAGGCGTTAGTGATAATACACATACTGAGAGTTTTATTTAGTTCGGTTGAGTCTTTTGTGCCAAATAAAATTGTTGTCTGCCGCTATAATTTTTTGCGTATAATGCCTTTATACTTCGGTATGCGTTGATAGTGTATATAAAAAATAGTTTCTCTGAAATACAAAATAAACAACTTTTGTTATGTGCATATTTGCTGGAAAAGCAATAGGAAACGAAATATCGCTATTTTTAATTTCAGGCCTCCCTTATAACCCCCACTCCTGCCCGTCCCTAGAAATGTTAGTATGGCTTATTATAAGGAAATCGTTAGTATTAATTCACATAGCGTGTTTGGTTTAGTTAGGTTGAGTCTTTTGTGCCAAATAAAATTGTGGACTCCCGCAATCGTTTTTAGCGTATAACTCATTTATACTTCCGTATACGGCAAAAGTGCATATAACAAAAGTTACTCTAACTTACAAAATAAACAACTTTTGTTATGTGCATATTTGCTGAAAAAGCAATAGGAAACGAAATATCGCTATTTTTAATTTCAGGCCTGTCTTATAACCGCCACTCCTGTTCGTCTTAGAGAATATTAATATAGCCTAAAGTCTAAGTTGGGCTAGTAGTAATATACATACCAAGTTTCATAAAATTCGATTCAGCCGTTTATGCTTGAAAAGGTAACAAACAAACAAACAAATAGACACGTAAGAAACAAAATGTAGCTATGGTGTCTATGACTTGTGAAACGAAAAGTTATCGTAAAATTTCGCGAAAAAAATCAATGTACAGACAGAGGTTACAATTATATATATATATATATATATATATATATATATATATATATATATATATAAGAAGAACCCCTATTTCACTTGCACCAATTTCGGTACCTCTTTTCTTGTTGTGTTTTTCGTTGTCTGGAGAAGGCTCTTATAGAAGAAACTCAACGACCATATTATCTTTTCTAATGCGTGAAGTAATATCACGATATTTCGTTTCGTATTGTTTTTTTTCAGGAAACATGCACATAACGTAAGTTGTTTACTTTATTATTAGAAGTAACATTTATTATATAATCTTTTGCCGTATAACGAATGTATACGCTAAAAACTATAGCTGGAGTCAATGATTTTATCGAGCACAAAAGACTAAACCGAACTAAAACTCAGCATGTGAATTAGCATCAACTCCTCCATGGTTATAAGCTGTAGCTAACTGAAATGAAAAATCGGGATATTTCGTTTCCTATTGGTTTTTGGCACATGTGCACAGAAGGTGTTTATGTCCTTATTTAGAGTAACTTTTGTTTTACACTTTTTTGTTAAATAAAAACGTATAAACGAGATATAAGCTAAAGACTTTGGCGGGAGTCTACAATTGTATTAGTACTAAGTTTATTATGTTAAAGTAGAGTTTTGTTAGAGTAAAGTTTATTTGATTATTATTATTATTATGACAATTGATGTTATGTTTTTAGACTTAAATCTTAGTTCTAAATATGATTCGGAATATTGCGTATATATTATATTATTTCCTTGTATATGAATAATTATGTACCATCTATAACTATTAAACGTTACATGGTAATGCTACTATGGCAAGATACAATATGGTTTTAAACTCAATATTGTGGGTTAAAGTGTTATACAGAAAGCCTTGCTTTAAAAATACCATCATTATTCGGCCAACAATGATTTACCGAGCATTGCCGGGTACCTTAGCTTGTTTTTAATAAAAACGTGATTTTTTGATACTATATAGTGCATTAAATAGTTAATGAAACATGTATCCCTTTGAATACTGTTATATTGTATTCGTATTCTGAACTATTTTTGTCATTTCGGAAGATATCGGTTATGAAGTAACCAAATACCCAAATTCTTCAGAACCTTGATTCTGAGTGAAAAATTGTTTTTTTTTTCTTTCATATTTTTGATATTGATAGGATCTATATTGTATGTGTTTATATAAATAAATAGGTTATTAAATAATATATTTATTCTGTGAATTATAATGCTCATGTATTTATCACTAAGCCATTTGTAATATCCATCTGTCACATGAAAACATCGATCATCATTCAACATCTACTGGAGGGAAGCCAAAACAATCATCAATATCTGTCAATCTATATATAATTTGCTAATTGTTGTACTTATGTCATTCATTAATAAATTCAAATGGTATTTATTAAGGTCTAATTTATGCTAATTGGTCCGGGGTATCTACAGGTTACCATCCTTTCCTAGCAGAGATTGGCCTAAGGATTTTATTCAGTGAGCTTTTCACTAAATAAATTTCTACTGGCCTGGGTGAAGATCAAATCTATGATTGTAGGTGTATCAAGTTTATTAAGAGCAACGCCTTATCTGGAAAGGCTCACATGAACTCCAGGAGCTCAATTAACAAACGTTTTAAATGAAATAATTATTTTCTAGAATAATAATCTCATTGACTGAACGTTCGGATAGAATTTGGCAAACAGTAATTGGAATTCCTCAGAGCTTTAAAAATGGACTTTGGTCTCAAATCCTTCGATATATGTATTATATTTAGTTGAAAAAAAAACCGTTAAAACTAGCTAATCCATTGCATTTATCCCGACTAAAAAAATGGACGTTTTCCTTAAGACAACGGCCTTAGAAAGCCTTTCTATTTTTAACATATCTCACAGATCTAAACTCTAAGACCCGAAACAAAAGGCTCTTACTAAGAGAGGATATAACCCACTTTTGAGGTACTGAATGTTGATGGAGTCTGGAATCTCTTTCAACCTCAAAAATTGATTCAGAAGCAAGCTAATTCTGGAGTTCAACGAAGGAAAAACATAAGTCAGCACTGATGCTGGAGTGTTTGCGTTGAAAGCGTATGCCGTATAGAATAAATAACTGTGAAGGAACGAGGCCTTGTTTTCTAACCAGAGAGAATATAATGTCCGGCCGTAGTCTTCTGAACCACTAACGGCTCTTGGAAAAACTGCTTAGGAACTCCTGATTTATGGACTTTATATTAATATTACTTATTAATCTGCGAGTGTCAAAAAAGTAATTTAGATATATTTTATATTTACTAGTAAGTAGTACATGCTATTAGTATTATTATGTACTAAAGTCCACTATTTGCTATTATGGCTAATTGGGATGGCTTATCTGCCGGTTACCACCCTTCTATAGCCAGGGTGGGACTAAGGATTATATTTAGGGAGTTCGTCACTAACAAAAATCGTATTTGATCAAGTGGGAATCGAACACCTGTGTTTCACATGAGAGATTAATGCCCAGCGTTTTACTCGCATCTGAGCGCGTGGAGCGAATTTCTCCCGGGCCACTAGAAATTTATTTAGTCACAAGCTCACTGAATAAAAACCTTAGTCCAACCCCTGCTAGAAAAGGATTGTAATACTTATATAACCCGAACGTATTTATTGTCAGTTCAATAAATTCGAAAAAAATTCGAAGATTACAGGAAGTTTTCTCTTGAAGCTAACTTACAATGGTTTAAAACGATATCGCTGCTGCCTGCAGGACCCATAATATCTTAATGGCACTAGAACTATAGCTATTAACCTATATAGGATAATTGAATAATTATGAACTTTTAATAAACTTAGCTTAAAGTTTTACATAAAACGATTATACTTGAAGTTTGCTTAAGATAGTATAAATCAAATTAATTACCAAATCATAAAAATAGAATAAAAAGTCATGTAAAAAGTGCCAAGGACTTTAAGAGATCATGGATTTTTTATTTCACGTCGTTTTCTTTGAAAATCAACCAATTCAAGTCCTTCAATTAAACTCATTTACATTTCCGTCTGTAGAAAAAACTCACCTGTAATTTATGATGGGCTTTGAAAACACCTGAGCAAAACTATTAAGGATTTATAACAGAAATAATAATTTAGTGTTATACAAAATAGAGGAATTGACATTTGTATTTAATGATATTATTTTAAAAATGAATGACACAGAGGATGGCTTGGAAGCTGATTGAAATACGTGACTAGTGTATTGAGAATGGAGAAAAGCGACGTCTCAGCAGTTCTTTACGAAGCAACAGCCTATGAATAATTCAATGTATATATTTAGACTTTGACTCAGTTATTTCCAAAGACAAACTCACTCACCCCTCATACTTAAATGTAGCAAATCTATAAAAGATACAAGTTAATATATTGAATTATCTTTAATTGACTATATTATCATTGACTCATCGCTTCTCTCAGAGGAAAAAAAATACTTCCAGCGTTAACTTAGCAGAGTTTCCACGTGGGCCACATATTTGCATTTATCTCAAAAAATAAATGTTCAGTGAGAACAATGTTTGGTATTTAAGCTTCAAATAAAGTGCTTCATAATATAACAGCATTCGCCAACTTGTGATGAGAGTAATAAAACAACATTCGTAGAACATGTAATTAGCAACGTGATTTGATCTATACCATTTTTCGATAATAATGGAGATATTTCGAATTTTCGACGTACACCCTCTAAACCACCCTCCACCCTGTATGATTTAAGCTATTAACGACCCTGGTCTTTATTAAGTGTATTATCCATTAGACGTTAGCTATTGCACTTTAGGAAAACCTTTTAAGATAATGGGGCTAAGGTTAGCCATGTTAGTTAAAGCGTTGACCTTTATCTCCCATGGTAAACGTAGAGTGGCGAGTTCGATTCTTGCCTGGGCAATAGGAACTTATATGAGTGGAACTCTTAAATAAAATTCTTAGTCCCACCCTGGCTAGAAAATGGTGCTAACCTGTAGATAACCCGTCCCAGTTAGACACTCCTAACTTTACAAGAATGGAGTACAACTTTAATAGCTGATTTCCCTCAAGTGAAATCTATTAAAACACATACTATAGAATTAGTAACCTCTATGACATTCTGGGTCATCAATTATTGTATTTTCTTGGGATTTGGGCTGGTTGGTGGAGGTCCATCATCAACAATGTTACATCAATGGTTTATTGCATTTTCTTTCGATGTCATTTTGACATTGCACTTAAAAACATGTGCTTCAAATTTAAATAACTCTAAAAAGCAACGTAATAATACAAAGAAGAGACAGCACGAAGGGAAGCATTCTGAAGAATCAAATTGATTGTGGAATCTAGAACTTGTAATGACGCACAACTCATTCAAATCTATTCATCTGATGTACACCAAATACCACATAATCCTATTGATTATCCTTCTTGCTTTTTGAAGTCAAAACGTGGCTTCCTCAAAATCTTTGTTATTGGATTCGGATGTAGCAATGAAAAACTCTGTTGTGCTCCACTACATCCTCTAATGATTTCGTATTTCCCAGAGAATAATATAACATTAGATGGGTCTGCTTCTGAATACGCTTTCATATTACTTATTCAATCATTTTTCTTTCATGTAACATAACTATAAATCCTAATTAATATATTTTTTTCATTTGTGGTCTATAATTAATTATAACGAACATTTTTCAATTAAGTGAACACATAAGAGTGAAGATGGTGGTTTTAAATTCATACAGATTAAGAAGACTATAGTTACCACCAAATTATGCGATAAAGTGCATCCAATGAAGCCAGAGATAAAAAAAAAAAAGCCCAAGTGGTGAAGGAAAGAGGTGGGTCTTTTGTGCGGAAAATGGTTAGAAAGATGTCAATAGCCATTGAACAAGGTAATTCTGTTAATTTATGCCTCGTCTCAGGGTTATGCAACTTTGACATTTTGCATCAAGGAAATGGAATATGCAAAGAAGATATAGTAGAATGGAAGCTAACAGAGAGGAATATGTGCAAATTTATCTTTGTTAAATACAAAAATGAATTTATTTGGATGGAAAGACATGAGAAATACGTTTATTTAGTAAGATATTAGAAAATATCCGTGATTTTGTAGACAAATTTAATTCAAATTATGCTTTGTATTGCGTTTATTTATAAATAAATTTTAGACAGGTATGCATTCATATGAGTATTTCATTTAATAGCATAAATAACCGATATCAGCAGGCGTTTTCCCAAAAAAGCCCCCATTAGATTATGATAAACATCAATTAATAGTCTTATAACTGGAATATTTTTTGTTCTATTGTTGAGGTCAAAAAAATTGTTGTGGAACATCAGTTTCTTTATCTGTTAATAAGAACAGGTATTACAGTAATGGTTACAGCTGTGAATATTTCGACGTATATGCTTGATGTTTTTTATCTCAATTAAATCTATGGAAAGGGTATAAAATATTTATAAAGATAATCTATGATGGATCTGGAACTAGTATAAGAATAATATATAAATAATAAGTACATAATAATAATATATATTTACTTAATAGTTGTAATATATATGGGCGATGTTTTCTAATATTGAATTCAGTGGATATCCTTATCGATTTTTAAAAATTGACAATTTCACCAATTGTAGGAAATTCAGTTTTAATACTGACATTTGGTCTTCTATACTGAAAAAAAAGTTGTGTAATGTCCACTTTGGACTTCTAAGGATAATTGGACGGGTTAACTAATGGTTACCACGCTTTCCTAGGGACTGAGTATTCTATTTAATGAATTCATAGTTGTATGAATTTCTATTGCCCACGAGAGAATCGAACTTACTACTCCAGGTTTACTAAGTGAGATTAAGATTTAAGTAATAATAATTAACAGCTTAAGTCACATGGCTAATTCCAGTTAAAATGCAGTTGATTACA
Source organism: Riptortus pedestris (assembly GCA_019009955.1). Lineage (NCBI taxonomy): Eukaryota > Metazoa > Arthropoda > Insecta > Hemiptera > Alydidae > Riptortus > Riptortus pedestris. The sequence continues at coordinate 19,062,321 of CM032232.1, forward strand.
ATAAAATAATAATTTAAGATAACTAATATCAATGAAAGTAACTGGCGGTGAAAAAATGAAAAAGATCCTTATTTCTTAATGTGGTTTTTGGATTATTGTGCTCCTGGGATTTATACTGCCTTGACCTTTCTGGATTATGGTCTAATTGCAACTCCATCAAAGGGCTGGGCTACTCCCTGAATGGCACTCGAACAGACGGTACTCTCTTTTAGTACAAGGCAAAGGGACATCTTGCTATAGCCCAATAGTCGAGTGGGACCCGAGGCCTAATTGGTCTTCTTGAAGAATAGGATCAAAGATGTTGTTCACAACTAAGCTTTTGTTGGAGAAAAACACCTGATCCTTGTATATAATAATATTGGACGATCTTGGACAATTGCTAGTATTTCGTTAACATCATGCTACTTAGTGAAAAATTAATTTACCATTAATCTTGTATTTAAGACGAATGAACATTTGGAAGGAATTACGAAGCATCTAAAATCTCACCAAATCAAGTGAAATTGTGATCAATTTGTTTTTCTTCATTTATGTTCCTTTTACGTAGTAAAGGATTGTAATCGCAGACATTTTTTGTTCAACGGAACTATCCATTTCAACCCTCCCTGAAACCGTATTGAATAGTTAAGAAGATGTCAGTCCACATCTGCGGACGTACGTGGGCGCACTCTCGTAACTCAAAGAAAGGTTTCCTTAGAATGTTAGGAATTTCAATTTTGGATATATTTCCATTGTGGGAAGTCAGCTATTGAGCTTGAACTCATAACGTCATTTTTGAAAAATTTTCTTCAACTGTCCATCGATCTCAGTTGATGAAAATCATGTCCGTTTAAAATGATATATTTATATAAGTATGTTAACGCTCTAGCAGTCCTAATTTTTATGTGATCGTTACCAAACTCGATATTGAATCGTTTTATGTAAAATGAAAGATCAATTTCGTTAATGGCGAAAATCGGGCCAGTGGAAGTGGAGGTTCCCAATGAGCGCATGCAAGTAGGTCAGTAATATATTTTTTGGCTATTTCTCAATAGATCTCTCACTCTTCGTATTTTATTTTAGGATTTGACTTAAGCACATTTATAATGTTCATTGTTAGATATTTATTTTGTGTTTTTATGTATTGATGTTAATATGATTAATGACTCTGTTGCAATGTATAGAGATTTTATTGATGTTATTGTTTTTCTTGTGTAGCCCTGAAGATGGAGACAACAGTATTCAAATGCGCTTAGCGCTGAAATAAAATTTTATGAAGAATTGGACTTCTTTTTCTCTCTCCAAGTAAATATTCTACACTTCCGACAAACACTGCTGTAGATCCTATAAATGTTGTTATACAAATATTTTCTTTGCCATTAATATTAACGAAGATATTTTTAGGGTTTCAGCATTAAGTATACATTCATTCCTTCTCAAGTCATATAAACAATAAGCTGTTATATCTCGAACCACTCTATTCTAAGCTTAAATACCAAATATTGTTTTCAAGACAACTTTATTATGTGAGTTACAGGCAAATTTGTTGAGTGATGACCCTAGTTGTTTCTATTCTTCATCAATTAAAACTTCCCTTTCTTTCCTCGAAAATGATTATTTCTTTTCTACCCTACTCAATATTTAACCGTTTCTGTCAAGACTAAATATCATATTTGTTATAGGCTGAAATCGGACACGGAATAGTGAGGGTTTAGAGGGGGGGAGGGATTCGAAAATTGAAAATATATCCGTTATTATGAGTTGGATCGAAATACGTTACAGGACCAATCTTGTTAAACTATTGATGATCTACAATTGTTGTTCTCTGGATTTTTTTGTAACTCAGACTCTTTCTAGTAACACTATTTTCGACATTTTTCTTCAAATGTCTATCGATCCTTCCTATGAGATGACGAAAATGAGGTCCGTTCAAAATTGTGTGTGTGTGTGTGTGTGTGTGTGTGTGTGTGTGTGTGTGTGTGTGTGTGTGTGTGTGTACATATATATGTCTGTTACCGCTCTAGCGGTCGCAATTATTCTTTGATCGTTACCAAAAAAAGTCGTTAGTCGTTTTATGTAAAAAAAAAAAAATCAAGTTCTTTAATGGTTTTGTTTAATTTAATGGGAGTATTATCCATCCTGCAGCTATCAAAGCATGATATATGCAAGTCTCCATTGCAGTCCCATCAAAATCGATACTAAGGTAAAATTATTTTCCTATTCATTTTGATTTAAATCTAATGTTGGTAGACTAATTTGTTTTTGTTTTTTTTCAGCCTTTAGTGCACACCCGTGATTCTATGAAATTCACTTTAAACAATTACAAAAGTCTACTAATCAGCTACATTTCACGTTTATATAACTTTTCCAAGGGGCTTCCGAGAAAAATTGAACTTTTTCCAATGCTAATTAAACTTTTTTCAAATCCAAATCAATTATTTCTAAACAAAGTTCAACTTTTGCTAAATCAATTTCAGCTTTAGCCATTTCAATTTTAACTTTTTTCATTTCAAATTCAAACATATCAGTGAATAATTTTATATTTTATCCGAGGTATGATTTTGGTGTAATTGAATACAATCTTTATATTCCAGCAGCCTACCTCACATCGTGGCTATCTTCATATAACTTGATAAATTTATCATTCAGATTCTTGAAACATTTGCCGCATCTTTCTTAGTGGCAATCTTATCTACAAGCGCGCTGTTGATATTGTTCAGGAAATATTTATACAGTTTCCTGGTTCATAATTTGTTGGACGAATATCTTTACATGAACCGTAAGAGTATCTCCTACTCATTGAGAAATTCAGATAACTAAAGAGTCCAAGCAGAGTAAATGCAAACAAAGAAGATTTTCCTTAGGGGAAATTAGCAATTGAGGTTGTATTCACCATTCGATTTTCAAAAAAAAACTTTCTTAAATGTCCCTCGATCCTACCTATTTGATGAAGAAAATGAGGTCGATTCAAAATTTTATATAGATATATATATATATATATATATATATATATATATATATATATATATATATATATTTGTCTGATACCACTCTAGTGGCCGCAATTTTTGTTTGATCGTTACTAAACTCGAGGTGTAATCGTTTCATGCAAAATTAAAGTTCAAGTTCGTTTAAAGCTGAAATTGAACTAGTGGGAGAGGGGGGGAATTTCAACCAATACTTCATCTTACTGTTACAGGCTACCGAGGGACGGCTTCGCACTACTTTGGCCTTGAATCGAATTTTCTCCACTCATGCCTTTATTGGTGGGAATGGAATTTTCGTCATGATGCCTTTATTGCTGGATCGTCTGATGCAGAAGGCAATGGGAAACCACCGCATCTCCTGGAGACACCTTGTATTCCCTAGTTCGGTCCAGTGAAAATCAGGTCTACATGTTCACGAGATCAATTACCAGGTGTTACTACATAGTATTTCATAATTACATGAATTGGACACATCCTGAACATTATAATTATTACAGAAAATACAAATCACTCATACCAATAAACAATTTACACAGACGGTAGCAAGAATGGACAGTACACAGGTGCTGCCTTTTTCATTTATGTAGGAAATAAAACTGATGATGTTATTAAATGTAAAAAATTTAAATTAGGCAACCATTGTTCCAATAACCAGACAGAAATTATTGCCTCCTCACGGGCTCTAATGGACTTGCAACCAAATACTTACATTCTACTACACACGGAGAGTCAAATACTTTTATACAAACTACACAACATAAAAACCACGACGAACATATAGTACAAATACGCCATAATATAACACAATTAGAAAACAGACTGACTTTCATTCACTTCAATTAGGTCAAGGCATGTGCAGGCATTATGGGCAGTGATAGAGTCGATGTCCAAGCCAAAATTGGCTCTAATAGTAATGAAGAATAATTTACAATAAAATTACTCCAACTGTGTTAAAATCTTTACTAAGAGAAAAAACTATTAATTTTTGGCAACAACGATGGAATCAAACAGATAAAGGATTACATCTAAAATTATATATCCCTGTTTAAAAAAAAAAAACAATATCTCACTATCCCAACAAACATTTTATCTATCACAAATACTAACTGGACATGGAAATTCAAACTCTTACATATACAGATTCAAACTTACTGACTCTAATACTGTTAAAAGCGACAGTTACACTGAACAGACATTCACCCACCTGATTTATGAATGTAGATTGACTCAAGACATACAAAGACAGTTAATGGCTCATATTCTCGAATGGCCTATCAGTCCCGATATTTTATTTTCAAAACACCTAAATTTATTAAAAGCAATAGCCCATGGTATTCTTAAGCTGAGAGAGGAAAAGATTCTATAATTTTAATATTATGTTACTTTTTTTATTGGTTATTTAATTATATTCCTTAATTGTACTAATTTAAAGTGTTTTTTTAATATTGTCATCTTTTAATTTTCATGTTCTCATCTACAATTTTTAATATGTATATATATTATTATATAAAAAATTGTTGAAAGTTTTGACAAAATGTACAGATAATGCAAATATGCAAGGGATGTGTAGAAAAATAAAATCCCTCCACATAGGTTTACTATGTAGAGGAAATAAATAAAACAAAAATCAGTAAAACGAATCTATTGAATAAGAACAATTAAATGAAGTTGTAATTCATTATGTGCAATTAAGATGATTGTTGTTGTGCTATTGAATGTGGTGAGATATTTCATTATATTTTGCTGTGTGTATTAGTCTCAAACCATTCCTCATTTCCCTTTTTGCGGTCAAAACTGTGACTAGAGCTTCAAAACATTAAATGAAACGGAAAGCTAATCAAATTCAATTAACTTAATAATGTATTCCAAAACGTTGGCAAAACTGTCTTTTCAATTTTATTAAATCCATCGGGGACCGATTACCACAGCCCATCTATCTAAATAAATTAATTTAGTTTTCAACAAATCCGAGAATATTCTTGGGAAGTTGAATATTTAGCGTGTAGACAAACTGGAATATTCAAATTAATAATATCGTTTTTATTTGTGTCATTTAAATGCTGAATACAATTCACGTAGGGTGTACGTGGAAGCGACCAATTGGTCAAATTATGGGGTGTCCTCTACATAGATGTTTGCAAAGAAAACATAGACAACTCGATTAATATTCCCGTCCGAGAAAGCATGTATAAAATAATGGTTGTAGAAAATTAAATTTCCAACATCGTTGGCTATTTACAATTTTTCTTTCCAAACCATTGTAGCAGAGATATTTTGAATTAATAATTATATTTCCCACCCCACTCAGACCGATTTCAACCATTGTATATTATATTTTTAGCAGATTTCCTGTAAGGGAAATCAGCTATTGAGATCGTAATCATGTTGCGAGTTTTCAAATTTTCCTCAAATATCCATCAACCCTACCCAGGAGATGACGAAAATGAGGACCGTCCAAAATTATATATATATATATATATATATATATATATATATATATATATATATATATATTTGTCAGTTAACACTCTGTTTGATCGTTACCAAACTTCATATTTAATCGTTTTAAGCAAAAAGACAGATCAAGGTCGTTAATCTCTGTACTCTCACCAGTGAGAGGGGGGGGGGGCGTTCAGAGGGCGGATTTTTGAAAATTCGGAATATCTTCGTTATCATGGACCGAAAAATTGTATTGAGTTATTGCAAATTAAATTTACTGTAAATATTGTTCTACACATTTATTCTGTATCTTGAATATTAACCGAGATATTTGCGTTTGTATTGTGAGTGTGGTCAGCAGGAGTCGGCTATGTTCGGGACTTTCCGCCGAGAGCCAGAGCGGCCGTTCTCGTAACTATTAACTATAGAATAGGTTTAGAGACTACTGTTCCAAATGTTGGAAGATTCCTCTACTGTAAAACTTCACGAGGGAAATCTGCTTAGTTCAAGCAGCCCCTGCGTGACGGAGTCTTTTTTTATTTTTCCATGAAATTATTAAATATCCGGTATAGATATGAAAAAAAAAAATCATATTGTTAGAATGTAAAATATTAAATGATGATGCCACGGTGAAAATATTTGCACATCTCACATAAAAAGATTCAATGTAAACAATATTAGGTGTTTATGCTTCGAACAAAGCTTTTCATAGTGTAGCAGGTTATTGTTAATATGACATAAGTAAATCTGGCGGATTATTGGTGCCTAAAAACTAAAAAATAGCAAGTATTTAAAGAAATATTCAAGACAGAAGAGAACGTCACATCATTTATTTAGTGATGATTAAATTAAATTTGCAATATGTTTGTTTCAAGACAGTTTTCCGATCCAACGTATAATAACGGAGATATTACGAATTTTAGAAGTTTCCCGCTTCTACCCCCTCCCCTTTACATTGCCGATTTCAGCCATAATGATCTTTTCCTTTAGTTTCATATAAAACGTTTAAATATAGAGTTAGCTAAAGAACAGAAATTTCGCGCCTTAGGTTTTTAAAAGATAAGTATATATATAAATGTGTGTTTATATGTGTATATTTTTAAACGGCATTCAAAGTCAGTATATATATACACTCAACCGCAAAAAAAACCGGACATTTAGATTTAGTCTTATAATTTTGTTAAATACTTAATATATATGTATATTAATCTTTTTAATTAAAATAATTGGTTAATCTATAGGTTATTTAAACAAAATCTGCCAAAAGTGAATAATTTTTATTGATTATTTACAAAAAAATACAAAATAAAAAAAAGATAAATTAACAAATTAAAAAAAAAATTATTCTTCATTTTTATTACAGTGAATGGTAGACTTGGCTACCCGAAGCGTTTCGACAATGTAACGTAAGCTCCGGCCTTCCATCTAAGTTTGAAAGACCCATTATTCTGGACCGAAATAAAAATAAAACATTAATTAAAGAAAATGCTTGGTTAATAATTAAAGATGTTTAAATGTGCGAAAAACTGCTTACAGTTTAGAATAGATCAACTTGACGACAAATAAATCTAATCTGAGTTCTATCTAATTGTTTACTAATCCTGAAGGGATTAGTTCAATGGACTTAGACTCTAAATTCTCTGTAATAACTAGAATACCCACATAAAGAAACACATTGCTGAAAATTAGCTTTTAATACGACAAATATGAAGTGTCCGGTTTTTTTGCGGTTGAGTGTATATCTGTAAACGATCTAGCGATCGGATTATTTGTCTGATTGTTGTTACCAAACTTGACATTCAATCGTTTTTTGTAAATAAGAAAGATCAAGTTCATTAATGACAGAAATCGGACCTGGAATTTTGAAAACCTCCGTTACTATAAGTCGGATCGAAATATTGTTCGTAACCAATCTTATTGCCAATTAAATTACCTATAAATGTTGTTACGTACTTTCGTTCTCTATCTCAAACATTAACCGAGGTATTTGGATTTTTTAAATTTTCAGCCTTCAATATGCTCACTTCTTTGGCATCGCACGTTATAGCTACGCCATTGTACGCTACAGCAACATTTCCTACATCGAAGAATTATTTTCAGTTATTTTTTGCATATGGGCAGGAGCACCATATTTGGCGATTTGGCTCAATGTTTCACAATGTAAAATGAAAACAAAATTATAGAAAAATAACAAAAACTGAAACAACAAATAAAAAATTAAATACAACAAATAATCATTAAATACTAGTAATAAAGACAATTAATAAACATTAGACTAGTAATAAAGACAACAATTTAAAATGGTTTTAATAAAAAAAATATGTTATTCCTATATACTAGTACATTTATATTATTATTATTTTTTTTTTATTTTATTTATTTAGTTTTGTGCCCCACAGCGATGGTGATTGGCATTATTAGGATGATATATTTACTCCTTCATGTGCTTACCTTTTTTGTACTTTTATATTATGGAAAATATTTCTTTAATATCTGATTCTTTCTCATATCCGTGCTTTGTCTAAAGAATATAATAAAAGTTAACCCTTTTAAATCTTGTTAGGTATGCTTTAGACCTATTCAATTTTGTATTATATGTTTTTGTAAATGTTTATGTGTTTTAGATATGCTAGTATTTGTGGAATAAATTGGCTGCTGTCAGTTAATAGTTCTGTCATATCGTGGGGTATGTGAAGGTTTTCTCGTTGGATGCAGTCTGTCAGTATGTGTTTTATCGTAAGGTGTTTGCTGTAGTATTTGCATATAGGGTTATAAGTCCTTGTCATTACAAATGACAAGATTTGGATGAACCTTTTTGGCCTGGTATGATAAATCGGAATGAATTTCATTACAGTAATTGAAAAGAAAGTTTTATTTCGAAACACACAAACGCAATTTGAGAAGTTCATGGGCATTTAGCAGTGCATTTTTCTCTCTCTTAAAAGTATTTCGAAGAACGACCGGATCCGGAAAAGGAATGCCTAATAACTCCAGAATTAAATGGAATGGAAAACTCTCGAGGAATTGTCAACATTTGTAATAGTCAAAGAAGACGTGGGCGTGTGTTTTATATTTGGGGTAATATGGAAGAAATGTCAACAGAGCTATGTGGAGGAGGCACCATATTTGACTGCTGAATTCTTCAAAAGGTTTACTTCCCGAAACAGCCCTAATATAAATATTAATGAAGGACTCCACTCCTCTCGGCGCTTCTTAAATGAAAGATGCTCATGTATATATTTTTATGTCACTCAAAAATATTCAAAGGACGTTATATAAAAATAAAAGAAGGATCTGGACTTATTTCAACTTGAAAAAAAAAAAAAAACTCAAGCAGAAGAAATTAAGGTATGGATATTATTAAAGGCGTTGCTTCAAAATAGTATACGTGTATTTATCTATGATTTCTGAAGTGTCATGTAATTGGAGACTGTAACGTTTACAAACACGGAGCCAAGAGTCTACCAATAACTCTTAAAAAAGTTGGTAATATAATACAATTGATTCATAAACATATTAAATACATATAAATAGAATTAACAATATTTTCTAAAATACAAATTAACCATATATACATTGGTAAGTGATATAATATTAATATTCATCTAAATAACATTGTACTTAATACAATAAATCATAATTTTATGTAAATACAGATAAATAATTTATAACAAACTTAAATAAGGATTAAACGTCATTAACTTTGTTTTCATTCTTCTAATCCAAAATTCTTTTGAATGATACGTATTCTCTGTGAGTTACTATGTATTTATCAAGGAATTTCACTTTGTGTGATGTAAAAGCGAGGCAATGCAATAGTAAATGGTTTAAATGTAGATATTAGTTATTTATTATACAAGTGACGAAAGTAGATCATTTTACAACTCGAGTGAAACGTTTACCCACACGAGCGAAGCGAGTGTGGTAATTTCACGAGAGTTGTAAATTCTACTTTCGTCACGAGTGTAATATTATTTTTTTTCTGTAATCGTGTAATACATGATCAGATCTAACCAGAATATGAACAAAATTAGGATGTTGTGAAGATTATGGTGTGTTGTTGGTAGGTTATAAGCATGGTTGTGAAAGGTTATAAGCTTAGTTATAAAACAACTAGTGATGATTGTGAAGTAGTGCAGGTTATAGACCAGTGCAGGTTATTAACAAGGAAGGTAATTATTATTATATTTAAATTTTAAAATTTAATGTTAAGAAACATTTAAAAGCATTTAAATTCCAACTTCAAATTATTTTTTAATTTATACTTATTACTAATTAAGAAGGCAATTCACTTTCTTCACTTGTGAAGAAAGTGATTACTTTCTTCACTCTATTGCAAAATGTTTCACTTTCTTCACTCATTTCAGTTTAGTAATGTTACCATTATTCAACGATTACAGAAAAAGATATTTTTGACATCATTTAGGTACATGCCTCTTCAGTTTTAGCAGATTTTCTTTAATGGAAATCAGCTATTGTGGACGTAATCATAACGCGGTTTTCGAATACTCCTGAAATGTCCATAACGAAAATGAAGTCCATTAAAATTTATATATATATATATATATATATATATATATATATATATATATATATATATATATATCTGTTAACGCTCTAGTGGTGGCAATTTGATCGTTGCCAAACTCGATATATATTCCTTTTATTTAAAAAGAAAGATCATGTTCGTTAATAGCAGAAATTGAACCTGTGGTGGGTGGATTAGTGGAGACACATTTTTAAAATTTGAAATATCTCCATTATTATAAGTCAGAAAGGAACAGTGTGTATAATCAGTCTTATTGCAAATGAAATTACTTATAGATGTTGTTATATAAATTATTTCTCTATCTCAATTATTAACCGAGATATTGGCATTTTTTTTTATTTTCAGCATTCAATAAAACCCCTTTCTTTGTCGTTGCCAACATGTCATTAACCGTCTTATTTAAAGTTGAAATACTAAATATATTGTCAAATAAATCGTTTCGAGATGAAGCACATACAAAAATTAAAATGACTGAGAAAAGTTATTCTGGTTCATTATAAATTTTAGCACTAGATATATTAAATAGTTTTATCTAAAATTAATATATTATGTTAAGACATATTTGAGTAATTGCTTTTCTTTCCGAACAAGAATATATCTATCTTTCAGCTCTGAGATTGGCTGAGGTTGGCTGAACTGCTTGTTTACAATTCAGACGCTTTCCTTTATTTAAGCTCTTAAAATGTAAATCGTTTGCACGATCATCATTGGCATTTTTATTTCTTAATATTCACGGTTGTGTTTTTTTGTGTAAAATTATGTAGTTCTGTCTATTGTAAAAGTTCAAGGGGGAAATCTGCCTAGTTTACCTAGCCCCTGCGTGACTGACTTTTAGCAGATTTCCCTTAAGAGACATTAAATTTACTTTACATGCATTGTTATATGCATTTATTGTTTATCTTGAATATTATCCGAGAAATTTGCATTTTTATTAAGTGTGTGGGTATAACGGAAGAAATGGCATCAGATAACTTTGGTTCTAATTGTGAGTTTCCTTCAAAAGCTAGTTCTGTTCTCGTTAAATTTATCTATTGTAAAACTTCACGTTTGAAATCTCCTTAGTTTATTCAGCCCCTGCGAGCTTTTTGATACATCGGTTATCTTCTTTATGGAATACTAACATCTCATCACTTTTCAAACTATTTCATCATGGCGGCTTAGTCGGGCGCTGAAGAAAGTTCAATCTCTTTATTGGTTCTATTGTTAGAGTTATTATTGGGCCGAGATCTTGAAGGTTCTTGGAGAGCCTGACCCACTCCTAACTTCATTCCCAAGTTGTAGTTAGTTCTGAATGGCATCATCCAAACTCAGCTCTTCGCCAATAACAAGGGTCTCATAATGTAATCCATTTGCTACGCACAGATTAAGGGTTCTTTCACAAAAAGCATTTATTTAAGAGTACAAAAACTGAGGACAAAAAAGACTGTGAAAATAAAAACTGTAAAATGGCAGCAAAAAATGCATTTGATGAAAGAGTAATTCTAAAATACCACAAGAGCATTAACAGTCTATATATATATATATATATATATATATATATATATATATATATATATATATATATATATATATATATTTGTAATGACATTGACATTACATTACATAAATCCATCAAAAATTACCATATATTTTATATTGTGAGTATTCCCAAGCACAGAGCACATTAAGATTATTATTTATGAATGTTTAAATGTCTAGTTTTTACCTTTCAATATGAGTTATGTACAATTTGGAGTTGTCACCATGTGCTCTAGCATTTTCGTAGTTAACGCCGATGAATTTTTATAATAACTTTCACAGCTCTTAACGGCGATACACTAATTAATAATAGGGATGAATTTCGACAATAAATTCCTGTTAAATACACTTTTTGAGCATATTTCTATCGGCGCGATCAAAGTTCACCGCCGGGTTAGGCCTATATAAGGGCCCCGTAACGAAGGATTATAATCAGTCATATTCGGCATTCTCTGTAGGGGAGACTCTTGTCGGTGAGACACCTCTAATCCTTCAGCTCTGGGTGAATGGCTGAAATTGGACTAGTGGGAGGGGGAGGGAGGTTAGAGGGGGATTTTCGAAAATTCGAAATATTTCCGTTACCATACGTCGGATCAATAAATTGTGTAGAACCAATCTTATTGCAAATTAAATTTACTATAAATATTGTTCTATACATTTATTCTGTATCTTGAATATTAACCGAGATATTTGCATTTGTATTGTGTGTGTGGTCGGCAGGAGTCGTCTATGTTCGGGACTTTCCGCCGAGAGCTAGTGCTGCCGTTTCCGTAACTATTCGTCCCTCGTGAATAGGTTTAGAGATTCCTTACTACTACTGTTGTTATTAAACAGATTTCTCTATTGTAAAACTTTACTTGGGAAATCTGCTTAGTTTACGCAGCTCCTGCTTTGTCCTAGTGGACTTTTTTATTAATGGTGTTGAGTTTCTCTGAATGTTTTCTAAAATGCAACAATTCGAAAAAGGTCGAGAAAGTACAATTATGTGAAAGACATTTCTTTGTTATCATTAAAATGGCAATTTCTTGATTATGTCCTATATATTCATTAATGGAACATAGTTAATGAGTAATATTAGTTTTTAATTCAAAATACCAATTCTGAACCTTCATTAAAGTTCAGAGAAGAGAGAGAGAGATATTGATTGACGTCCTTACTTTCCTTATTATCATTTCGTGATGTTAATGAGAATTTTGTAATTGAACGAGGAAAGAGCGAGTTTGGGTTCCAAAGAGATAATTGGGGAGAAGGAAGGGATTCTTTGAAGCACAAAAGTTGTCGCCTCAGACAAGACTCAGTTGTTGGAGGCAATGTCTCTGACAGGAAACACTGCTTCTGATGAGGATAATCTAGCACATCTGAGGCAAGAGAGAGAGAGGGACTTTTGTCTGCTCCAGACTTAATTAAGATCTGTCAGAAATACTTATTAGGGACTGGATGTGTGATGGCCTTATTTCAAGTGGGACAATCAAGATGTAGATTGCTATATGGTTAACCTGCCTTGTAAATATTCATTCGCTTTTGGACAGTTCATTCTGTCTTTGTCCTTGGACTCGTTTCCAACCACATAGGTCATGTAGGACTCCGAGGCTCTTCGTTTCATCTCACTTCACTGTTCTCCAGCAATATCCTCCCTTCGAGAGAACTGTTGATTTATTATGCTTTGAGGCATGCTAAATACGAATCCATAGAAAGATAAAAAGTCCGTCACGCAGGGGCTGCGTAAACTAAGCTAAGATTTCCCACGTGAAGTTTTAGAATAGAGAAATCAGCCTAATAATAACAGTTAACCTAGCCTCTAAACCTATTCACGAGGGACGAGTATTTATGGAAACGGCCGCCAGAGCTCTCGGCGGAAAGTCCGAACATAATATCTCGGTTAATATTCAAGATAGAGAATAAATGCATTTAAAATTTAATTTGCAATAAGATTGGTTCTATACAATTTTTCGATCCCATGCATAATAACGAAGATATTTCGAATTTTTGAAAATCCCTCCGTCTAAACCCCCTCTCCGACTGGTCCGATTTCAGCCGTTAACGAACTTGATCTTCCTTTTTACATAAAACGCTTAAATACCGAGATTGGTGACGATTAAACAAAAATTGAACCCACTAGAGTGTTAACAAACAAATATATATATATATATATATATATATATATATATATATATATATGTAGTTTTGAACGGACCTCATTTTCGTCATCTCCTGGGTAGGATCGAAGGACATTTGAAGAAAATTTGACCTCAATAGCAGATTTCCCTAAAGCGAAATCTGTTAAAAGTCCGTCACGCAGGGGCTGCGTAAACTAAGCTAAGATTTCCCACGTGAAGTTTTAGTATAGAGAAATCAGCCTAATAATAACAGTAGCAGTGACGAGTCTCTAAACCAATTCCACCAGCGCCCAACAGTTCGGAAACGCCTGAACTAGCTTTCGGCGGATATATCTCGGTTAATAATCAAGATAGAGAATAAATGTATATAAAAATATTTATAGTATATTTAATTGACAATATGATTGTTTATCTACAATTTTTCGATCCGATGCACAATAACGGAGATATTTCGAATTCAAAAATCCCTCCTCCCAATGGTCCGATTTCAGCCATTAACGAACATGATCTTTCTTTTTACATTAAACGATTAAATATCGAGTTTGGTAATGATTAATCAAAAATTGCGACTAGTAGAGCGTTAATAGACATATATATATATATATATATATATATATATATATATATACATGTGTGTGTAATTTTGAGTTCACCACATTTTCGTCATCTCCTGGGTAGGCTCGATGGACATTTGACATTTTTTTTTTCGCGTCATGAGTCCGATCTCAATATCTGATTTCCCGGGAAATTTGCTAAATCATTTTGTCAAATTTATGCTTTGGGTCATAAAATGATGATTTATTTGGCAATTTGAGGATTTTTTATAGTAGAAAAGTGAAAAGAAATCATTTGGTATTGCATATATAAATATTAAACTGACTGCTTCATAGCAGCTAATGATCCGAGGCGTCTAAAGATGTTAAACCAGTATTGAAATAAAGTATATTAATCAAGAGAAAAAACGCCTCGTTCCTTCAATATCCAAGTCACAGTGTGTGTGGAGTCACAGGGAATCCTTGGTTCCTGTCACATCATTGTGAAGAGGGCACTGATGATGGAGCGTATGCTCTGAAAGCGCTCTGTCACAACGAATAAAGAACAGTGAAGGAACGAGGCGTTTTTTCTTACCTGAGATAATAATTCCTTCACCATCCAGCACCTCAAAAATGGATTAATCAAGAGAGTTGCAGCACCACTTTCGGTCCATATTTCCAATGTAATATTGGTCTTGAGATCAGGCGTTGTTACGAATATTCCTACCAACTCATCATTTTGGTTGAAGTGATTTTGTCTGATATTAAAGTCTTAAAGTGTTTTTAGCAGTAACACTGACATTGTCATAAGACGTAAAGCGATTTGAAAATAACAAGCGAACCCCATTTTTCCTGAAGTACGAACTTTAATCTTTTTTTTTTAAATATCAGCTTCGTTTATTATTTCATCGTTTATGTTGACATGCGATATCCAAGTTATTGCGACAATATTGATAAAGAATTATTTAAGAATATATAATATAAGTATAAGCATAGAACACGAGCACTTAGTTGATAATAAATAACATTATTAGAGAATTAAAATTTATTACAGGTTATATATATATATATATATATATATATATATATATATATATATATATATATTTTACTGGACAGAATTATTAACAGGACATGGCTCAATTTAAGTTTATCCAAACCGATTAAAATTGACTACTAACCCATTATGCCTCTGCTATTTTACTACTGAACAGTCTTACACCCATCTCATATATGACTGTACACTGCTTTCAAACGAAAGGTAACTTTTAAAAGAGATATAAAAACAATCCGATGGTCTGTAGAGGATAGAATTTTATTTTTTAAGTACAGTAAAGCACTCAGGAAATTTGCTTAAGTGTTATACCCTAAATTAGGTTATTGAAATAACTATTATGGGTAAATTGATTCGATAAATAACATTAAATAATCTCTTTGCACTCTTTCATCATTTAAAATATTTATATAAGAATGTTCTCTTATATATATATATATATATATATATATAAAAATAATAATAAATAATATTATTTTTAAATAGTTTATTTCTTATTACATATCACATATTAATTATAACCCGTCCCGATTAGCCTTTAATAATAATATTATATATATATATATATATATATATATATATATATATATAAAATTACGTTTAATTATTTTTATATATCTTCTATATATTAATCTACGAATACATGTAATGTTGTATAATTTACGGGGTATGTAGGATATATATACTTAATTGTATTCATATAAAATATATGGTAGAACGATAAAATACAATGTTGGGTAAACCCGAGTGGTCATAATATTTTTCAGTTGAGGAAACCGCGGCAAAATGTTCTTGATAAGGCCAGAAGAACTGCTTTTATTCTCGTGAAAGTTTTGTATATTCTCTTTGTTGGGTTGTTGGGACTTATTTCCAGGGGGGCCTTTCAGAAAATGTTACAACTGTAGTAGCCTTATTCATGTTGAAATAAGTCTATTTGTTATTAACTACTTAAAAATAAATGGCTGAATACGATTGATGATACCATTTATTTTTTTATACTGTAACAATAATCCAAAAAACTAATGGCGGATTCACATTCCCTGTTGTTTGAACAGGAATTGAGGCAAAAGGAAGTATTGCTAATATTAATGCTCTTCTATTGAAGATTTTAAAATTTACACAATACCCAAAGCCAATGCAAAATTACATTATAACACCATAAATAAATGGAGTCTGATCTCAAAACTATAACATTTTTAACAGAGTTCCCTTTTAAAGGTAATCAGCTTTTGAGGTTGTACCCATGGGGGATTTTTTCAAATGTCCATCGATCCTGCCCAAGAGATTTCGAACATGAGGTACGTAAATAATCCACCCACTGGTTTGACAACTTTAATATTAAGTTAAGGACTCTGTGAAGCGTGCAACGCTCCCATAACTGATGGATTTACTTCTGCAGGTTACGATCGAGATAAAGTGAAACTTGCAATGTTACCCTTTATAGTAATGTTGGGAATTTGATGAAGTTTATTTATTAAGTCTGAACAATTAGTTTTGAATCGGTCTATAGACTTCTATATAAGTGCAAACGATTTCTTACTAAATGCGCAGCCTCTTGACATAAATTGGGCGAAGTCCGTATTGAGAGGTTCCTGCAAGTATATTGGGAATAGATAAGAATTTATAGATATTAGATTCCCAGGGAAATGTGTCAGAGTGAGTAAGATTTATGACAAGGAAGCATTAGAGACTGCGACAGATAAATGGAACATTTGACCTCGCGTCCATGATGGATTAGCTAGATATCATAACCAAGTTAAGCATGTTAGGGTTTTTTTTTTATATTTAGCTATTAAAGCCCGGTCACACGATGGCTAATAAATAGTATTATCTGGTAAAAAGTAAACTTGACTGATGTTCTGCTTTTTGTATTTAAGAGTTATGATCGACAATTGAATTGGTTTATATATACTTTTGGAAAGGAGTAGAAAAACAGTAGTAGCTTGATGAAGAAGTTGGAAAATTGACGTAAACATTATGTTTCCAGATGATGTAAACGTGTAACACAAAACCCAGGCCGGAATTTAGGGGTTGTTATAATAGTTTCAACCCACTGTTTGGCAAGCAACGAAGGGTACCTGGATAGAATGATTTAGCATATATATATAAAACTAAAGACCTGGTGATGCCCAGGAAAGCATTGTTGACTGAATACAAATGGTATTTTTATAGCAAGGCTTCAAAGTGTACAATTACACTTCCTGTCTGGATCTACCTATCTTCCGTAAAGGCCAGGTAATTGTAGGGGCTTTTAGAATAGAAATTTTAATTTCGAAGAATAAATGAATATGAGTTCCTCATCAATCCCTTTCCACTGTTTGACCCACTGTGAATAACTCAAATCATAATCATGGATGGGATCTATTAAAATGGAATAACATCAATAATGTACATATGTCCTGTCATAAACCAATACGAGAACACAATGCATAGACATCATTAAACGCGTAATAGTAAATTTAAGTAGAAAGTAATTGCAAAAATGCCAAAATTAAGTGTGTTTGTCTCCATTCATCTTTTTAACTTTTAGATTTATAAACTCACTAATCTAAATGTTAATTAGAACTATCATATAAGTCTAAAAAAATAACATCATTTGTCATAATATTCCAGTAATAAAAACACTTTAATGAGTATATAAAATTGTTGACTCCCACTATATATCTTACTTTAATAGTATATCTGGTTAATACTTCGTTATACAACAAACGTGTATATGACAAAATTCACTCTAAAAAGACAAAATAAAGAACATTCGTCATGTACATCTAGATCTATACCATAATCTATGTTGAAACGTTTCAGTCAACACTAAATATAATTTCAGTCTATGACTGCAATCAAGCGAGCAATGGGGGGTTATTGGGGGTTTGGATTCCAAAATTTCAAATAATACAGTTGTTATGAGTCGGATTGAAAATTGTAGAAATCTGCTAAAAGTGCTATTATCTCGGTAATTAATAAAGATTGTGAAAAACCGCATATAATAACATTTAATTCGAAATAAGGTTTGTTCTATACATATTTATTTTTAGCTGGTGTTGAGGGTGATGAATCAGGTTAATCAGAAACATTTTTTTGTGTCTCCGCACAATTTATTTCTTTTTTATATATATATTTATGAGAGGTGTTTCTGTTTTACCTTGTTCTATTCATTTTTTACAGAATTCTAAAACACTTTTGTACAATTTTTCGAAATCCCCACCGTACATCGGGTACGATTTCAGTTATTAACGAATTTGACCTTTATTTTTACAAAAAAACGTTTAAATATCCAGTTTGGTAAAGATCAAACAAAAAATACGACCGCAAGAGCGTTTACAGTCAGACAGTCCTCAATTTCTTCATCTCCTGGGTAGGATTTGAGGAACTTCTTCGAAAATCGCGTCATGAGTTTACCCTCAGTAAGTGATTTGCTTGAGGGAAATCTACTAATAGAAATGGTGAGCTGAGATCATCAGAGTATCATATTCAAGTGCGTGGGAACTCTTAGTTTGACTGATTTTTTTTTTTTTGTAATGAGCGTAAGTTGTGGTACATTAAACAACATGTAGAACTAACGATCTAAATGTACTTGGTATAAAGAGAAGGAGTGACATATGCAATCATAAATATATTTCTTATCATAGTTTACTTCGAAAAATCGTTGCAACTCCGCAAGTACTAGATCTCTCTCTCTCTCTCTCTCTCTCTCTCTCTCTCTCTCTCTCTCTCTCTCTCTCTCTCTCTCTCTCTCTCGCTCTCTCTCCCACCCCCCCCTCTCTCTCTCTCTCACTCTCTCTCATCTCTCTCTCTCTCTCTATCTCTCTCTCTCTCTCTCTCTCTCTCTCTCTCTCTCTCCTCCCTCTCCTCTCTCTCTCTCCCCTCCCTCTATCCTCTCTCTCCCCCCCCTCTCTCCTCTCTCTCTTAATTTCTCTTCCCCTCTCACTCCCTCCCTCTCTCTCTCTCTCTCTCTCTCTCTCTCTCTCTCTCTCTCTCTCTCTCTCTCTCTCTCACCACTCACTCACTCACTCTCTCTCACTCTTTCCCTCCCATCTCGGATAGTTAGGCTGGATTTATGTACGCCAATGATTCTGTAAGGGAGTAAATCCTGAGACTTGGGACAGAGAGAGGCAGAGGAGGAAGTGAGGTGTCAGGCAGAGATTTACTGCTGAGAATGGAGTTACGGATTCTACTTCAGATCTTTACCGACTCTCAGGAAAATTGGTCTACCTTCTCGGCCGCAGGTTGGTATTTCAGTTTGCTCTGATTCGGTCTGGTCATGAGTATTTAGAATCTGAAAAGCAGTTCTTGTATATCATTGGGCCAGTAGTCTGAGAACATAGTAAGTGGTATATTACGGCTCCGGTCATCCAATAAGAATGAACTGATTTTGAGCTTTACACCAGCATCGCAACAGAACATTCTGTGATGCGATGCTGTAAATGGACGTGATGATGACACATAATACTTCAACACCGGTTAAATACACGTGTCTTTATTGCAATCTTGTATTACTGTCTGTTAATAAAATATAGCGTAATGAAATCGGTTCATTCTTTTTGAAATACCCTGTATATCAACAGAAAAGGTAACAGCTATAATGCATATACAACATCTATATGATGTAATTTTAAAGACGAAATGAGTGATCTTCTAAATAACAAATATGTTTTTACAGAGGTTAGGAATTATAAAATTAAATGATTTATCTCAAGTACAACAAACGGTCAAGTGAATGAATTATATCAATATCATTTTGTTAACAGAACCATTAAATTCAAATTAACCATCCAAACAGCATAACAACCGGTTAATATGGCTTTATTATAATACATAAAGAAGTTTTTCTTCTGTAGTGTATTCCAGCAAAAAGTTACTAGTTACAATATATTCGATTTTTGAAACCAACTCTAAAGTATTTATGTAATATTAAGCTATATGATATTAGAAACTATTATGAAGTAACAATTTACAAATTAAACTATAAATGTGTAACTTAAATGGTTTGAAACGCGATTAAAAAACTGCTTGAGATAATGAAACGCGATTAAAAACAGTACTTGAATATAGTTAAATAAGTTTTCAATATATAAAATTTTAATATGGAACGTCAATTTATCCCCGGGCCTTTGAATTTAATTTATAAGGTTATAGCATCAGAACTGAAAAATATAGAATAATTAGCCTGTATTAAAAATAAATAAATAAATTTTTATAAAGGCCCTTTAATTATTATGGAACAAGGGCTTTTTGATGAATACGGCATGTGTTTGACAACAATGGTATGGACCTTTCATTTGGGGAAAATAATTAAAATCCTCTTTAATATTATGATGAGGCAAGGTAAAATTATATAAACCCATTTCTGAATGACTCAAATAAAGGGATTTGTTTAAATTGACTTGAGAAGTTTGTGGATATGGCAGGAAAAGGAATCGAGCACGCAGCCATCCTATTAGCTCAATCAATGAATAAGTTATCAAAACAATTCTCTGTTTATATCTGCCCTTCTCATTTTCAGCTTTATATCCAATGGTTAGATATCTTTCTTTATTTCCAATTTAGGTTTAATTTTTTTATTATTATAATTTCTGTTTAATATTCATTAAGATTTCCTTCTCATGAAGCTGTATCTCCAATTTCGTCGACAGTCCTCAAGCCACTCAGCTAAATCTTTGTAGAATAAACAGTCCGCCAGGAAGGCCTGAGGAAACTAAAAGGTTTTTGTTATTTTCTGAAATCATAGTGCAAAAAATCCAAAAATCAATCTATTTTTTTTCTGAACCAAGTATTTATTCTTCGTTTCTACATAAATCCTGAGCCTTGAAAACATAGTTGAATCATAAATAAGGTACAGCTATTGGGAGCTACGTTAAATCCAAGTTGCATGTCTCCAGCATCTTGATCCGGACACGTAGCAGATTTCATGCAAGGGAAAGGGTTGTGGTTGTTCTCATGACGCGAATTTTATTATTTAGAGGTCTCAATTTTTATTTGATCGTTACCAAAAGTAGATATTTAAACCTTTTATGTAAAACTTAAGATAAAGTTCGTTAATGGTTGATATCCCATCCATTGGTCGGGGGATGGGTTTAAGGGTGGAATTTCTAAAAATATTAATGTGTTATGTGTTAGATAGAAATGTTGTATAGAATAAATCATTTTGAAATAACAATGCAATAAATTTAGTTTATACTTGGTTATGCTCCTCTTCTAAGGTGATTTTAAGATAATCTATTTACTAAGGATACTTTATTTATACATTTTAAAAATAAATCCCTTAAATACATGGAGTTTTCTCATATTCGTATTTTGTGCATTAGAATATAAAAGTCCGTCACGCAGGGACTGTGTAAACTATACAGATTTCACACGTGCTGGCATGGCATACTATTGACCCAAACTCCTTATGAATTATCTATTTCCAAAAAAAAAAATATTAAAAAAAAAAATTGAGTAGAAATGGGTGGCCAAAAAAATCAGAATTGATTACGTCATTAAACTAACTTTTTTCGTTTATCTCACATAATAAAGGTCCGCCAAAAACAATATTCGATATTAACGTAAGATTGTTATTGGACGTTCCATTATAGATTTACATATATTTAATGTATGATGACTAAAAGTGAGGTTTTACTAAAGGCTGAAATCAAAAAAGTCGCGTAGTGGCTGCGTAGACTAAGCAGATTTCTCAAGTTTTGATATAACATACTTCCGATCTGATCTCGCCACATATTTAGTAGTGATCGAAACAGTCAATAAAGTATTCTACAACTTTTATTTTTCCGTAAAAGTTTTGTAACTATTTCAACAGGGGGAGGGGAGTATTTTTCGAAAATTGCGTGATTAATCTACCACAATAGCTGATTTCCCTCAAGGGAAAACTGCCATAAATGCCAATATCTCGGTTAATATTGAAGAGAGCAAAACATGTATATATATATATATATATATATATATATATATATATATATATATATAAACATTTATAGAACATCCAATTTGTAATAATATTGGTTCCATACAATTTTTCGTAACTCCAGAATTAAACGAGTCTTTCGTACTCCCTTGCTTTCCGCGATCAATTCCTCCTTTATTCTACATATCGAGTTTTTACATAGATATAGAGAATATGTGGTAAGATGAGATTAAAAGTATGTCATGCCATTACATGAAAAATATGAATAATTTACGCAGCCCCTGCGTAACGTACTTTTAACACTAATCTCATACGGTTGGGTCGGATCCGACCGGGGCGCCGGTTCCCCCTAGTCTAAACATCACCTGGCTTCCCCGACTACTCCATGGTCCTAGGTACCCTACTCTCCAGTAATGCCTGGGAGGCTGACAAGTCCACTTCGCTCAGGTAAGTGTCCTCTCCTCATTATTAACCATTCGGTCAGATCCGACCCACCGTAGGAAATAAGTTAGGGGTCGGATCCGACCCACCGTAGGTTCTATGCTTTAGATTTTTTCATGATTATTTCTACATTCCCATAAGAATGCACGATTTTTTTTTTTAGAATGGCATTCAATAAAATTTTCACGACCCCCGGAAGAAATTTTGGAGGAGTTTCGACGCCAAGAGAATGAAGACATGTTGGAAGAAAACGAGGATAGTACATCCGAGCAGGAAGATGAGATATTACACAACTTTGAGGATGTATTTGATGCTGATGAGAGTGATGATGAGTGTGGATTCAAAAATGACCAGGTTTTTGACGATGATGAAAGAAATTTCGATTTCGGCAAGAATGGGGAAACCCTCTGGACCGATAAGCCGATGCGATCAATATTTTCCAGAGTTCTTGCAATCAATGTGGTCAGAGGAAAGCCTGGCCCAAGAGGAGAAGCAAGAGGCATCACGGATATTTTGAAACTGTTTTTACTTTTCATTGGTGAGGAAATGATAAGTGATGTAAAGCACACAAACGAAGAAATCGAACGGACGCGGCATTCATTTACCGGCGATGTTTCGTATATTTCATTACAAATAATGAAGAATTTAAAGCCTTTCTTGGCCTCCTTTATTTGAGTGACACATTGAAAAATTCCACCCCGAACACCAAGGAATGGTTTTCTCAAATTTATCGTCCACGGGTCATTCCATCTCAAATCATCCAGGCCATGTCACCCATGGTTTCAGATTTCAATGAAAATTTTTTTAACAACACTTTAGTATTTTCAATAAAATTTTCACTAAAGTGTTCACAAAAGCATGGAGATACAGGAAAAAAATAAATTGATGATCATATTAAAATATAAGCCCCTCCAAAATTTCACTAACTGCATCCTTATTAAATTTTTTTTTTAAGAAACCCCAATTTTTCAAATATGCTTTTGCACATGAGGCAGAATACTTAAGCAAGCAAACTTTTTTTTAAATACCATTTTCATTTCTAATAAGTGCTAACATAACGCTGCACTAACAACAAGACTCTGGTAGAGTATAAAATGTCCCCGAAAAGGACTTAACTGACATTCATGCCTCTTGATTTGAAAAAAAAGGCATCACTAAATGGTAATATATTTAAAGATTTATAATACATTTAAGATAATCCAGTTCTTCCAGTTTTTCAAATGATAATTTGTCATTTAATAGAGATTTAATTTTTTTAATCTTATATGTGCATCCTTCCCTATTTATCAATTCTGTAAATAAATATTACATTTTAATTAAACCAAGGAAATTTTTTTTTAAATTCGTAAGTCTTTTTAAAAGGTCATACACCTAAACTAACCATTACTTAATTTTTTTTTGTTATTATTTTTCATATTTGTTCATAGAATAGAATTTTTTGAGAAAATTCCAAATTATTTTGGTTTATCTCCAAAAAAATGCATAAGCACTCAAAAAGCCATTGTTTTTCTTTCATAGTCTTTTAGTTTGCACATTAACGCATAATTTAAAAAAAAGTTTGCTTGCTTAAGTATTCTGCCTCATGTGCAAAAGCATATTTGAAAAATTGGGGTTTCTTAAAAAAAAAATTTAATAAGGATGCAGTTAGTGAAATTTTGGAGGGGCTTATATTTTAAATATAAAATTGATTTTTTCTTTTCAATTTTTTCTAAACAATGTGTTCAAATAAGCAACCTTAAAAATGTCAGTTACACAAACTTTCTCAATATTTCAGCATTTTTTTTCACAAAAACTACTGGAGATATCAAAGTAAAATTTTATATTCTTCATAAGGAAGGTAAAAAGTGTTGTTAAAAAAATTTTCTTTGAAATCTGAAACCATGGGTGACATTTTTACATTTTGCTGGATGATTTGAGATGGAATGACCCCATCCTCGAGAAATGCAGCTTTGACGACAAGACAAAAAGTTTTCTTGAATTTAATTCTCACTTTTGTTCCTTTATTTTGTATTTTTTTTTTTTATATATATAATTTAAGTATATAACTTTAAGAGACTGTCAAAATTTAGTGAAAGGCTATGAAGACTGATATAAGTATCAATGTTAACTTTTTTAAACATTAAAGTAAATAAAAATATTTTTTCTTAGTTTTTAATCAATATTTATCCGTTTCATGTATAATTATTGATTTAGTTAGTGAGTACGCCCTTCAGTAGCCAGCATGGTCGGATCCGACCCACCGTAGGAAATGTGGGAGAAGAACCACCGTAGGAGACGAGGGTTAATGTTTTAAGGAGAAAAATAAGTTTTTGTTCTTCGGTTCAGTGTGGCTACATACATATATACTTGAACATGCTGAGACAGATGTCAGATGCAGGGGTTTCTGAGATTTATGTGGCAGTCGATATTAATATGAATTAGGAGTGTGTTATAATAATTTGGTTGCTTATTTTATAGCCACTTTTGTCTATACTTAAATAATATTGGAACGAAAATGTAGATGCCCAATGGAAAGAAAATATTACCAATTGGAAGCAAATGTTTTAAATTTCTAGCTGTGTCCCAATTTGCAATTCGTTTATTTAGGTCCCTCTCTCTCTCCCCCATCCTCGCCATCTTTCTCGAGCGGAGTATCGCCTTCCAATCGTGGATAATGTGCTACGGAGGGCATATTGAATGAGGACATAGAATTGCTAAGTTTACACCTCCCGTCCTCATATTGGAGGGGAATTTAAGGTAGAAATGGCGACTGAATAAAGCCCGAATGGCTTATTCTAAGTTCCGACGAAGGAAGTTTTTCATGATCTACCCCTTTTTTTTCGTTCAGTATTTGATATTCTTCCAACTTTCCTATCTTCCTGAGCTGAAAACGAATTTATTGAAATACTTCCGAATATAGTTTATCACGCCTTTTTATAGCATTTTTTCTTCTTCTTGTTTTCTTTTACTTTTCATGATATAATATTTCGGAATTGAGTTTGCCTTAAGTCTACAGGTTCAGAAATATAAAACCGGACGTTCTTTTATAAATTTCCGATAAAGTATGAGGTTAATGGATTCAGTTATTTTTCTATATTAAGTTATTTATTTATGGCTATTTCTTTTCCCTATTCTAAATCCTTTTATCGTGAATGTGGCTTAACCTGAAAATACAAAATTATTAAGATGCATAGTCAAATAAACTGAATTGGGTTCGAATTACAGGAGAGGGTGCGAACTTATCCTTTAGTTGAGGAAATAATAACCGTTGTCTGATTTGAATGTTTTTAACCTTTGTCTACTCAATAAAGTTAGGCGATTCAAGGGCTGCAGGAATATAGGGATCCAGTTTTATTAACAGACTTCCCTTAGAGAAATCTGCTAAGGAGGGTTTACTCATGACGCGATTTTCGAAAAAGTTCCTCAAACGCCCGATGTCGAAAATGAGGCCTATTCGAACTTATACACGTCTCAAAACTATACACCTCTATTAATCCCACAATACGTTTTACATATATCGTTCCCAGAAGCAGCTCCTCCGGTGGGTTTTGAGTCAGAATCCCTTAAGTGAAGTCAGCTGAGAGGTTGTTTTAATGGCGGGATTTTCGAATTTTTCCTTCAAATGTCCATCGATCCTACATAGGAGATGACGGATATGACGTAAATTACATTTCATATAGCTACAAGGGAGATATCATTGCAGCTTTTATGAATTCAAGAACTATCATGTTAATAAACTTGATGGAGGTCGTAAGAAGTTCTATCCTGTCTTGAATTTCATTGAAAACTCTTGGAGGGATCAATTTATCTCTGTGATATACTAAGACGGATATAACTGTCACTGATGAGTAAGTTCTTTTACGATAGTTGAACTACTAACTTTAGATATGGCTTTCTTAATAAGAAAAATGTGGAAGAAACCCCATAAAGGAAATTGTAAAAAGTGGGTCGTATTTTATTAAAAAAAACAGTTTAAAGGGTAAGGGTAAGAACGTGACAGCGGGAAATGCAAAATTGAGAGAAATGGCCGGAATATCGGGAGAGAAAAGATGTAATGGTTAAAAAGAACGGAGGGGGGGGGGGCGCTTTCTTAAAGAAAACAGAAATTCCTGAAGGAAAATGAAGAAAACCAGCCACGGAATTTTTCATATCTTCTTTTATGCTCGGAGAATAAAACTGGAAATTTTCTGATAATATCCAATGCTGGCCGCGATAACGGTCGTTAGAGCAGCTCGGCTCTTAACCACGAAAATAAAATCCGCAGGTATTTTTGAAGGTCTCTTGGACCTAATTAAATTTTAATTTCATGAATTTCGTTCATTTAAATTACTTAATTAAACCAAAAACGGGGGTTTGCCCTCTTTCAGTCCCATATCCCAACAGTGACTCCGTCACGCAGGGGCTGCATAAAATAAGCAGATTTCCCACTTGAAGCTTTACAATAGATAAAGTTACATATTGTTAACACTTAACACCCCCCTAAACATTAAGTGAATAAATAAATACGGCAATGGGAAATCTTTTAGCCACTTTTAATAACCTACTGACGGAAAGAGAATTCCATTGAAATCAAGCGTCAGGTACCTCATTCCTCCATCTGCATTCACCCAGAAAGTGTCTTCTTCCTTCATTGGCGTGAATCGATTCTCGCTCAAGGCGGTCATCATTCTCCTACTGTTCGTTTGTATAGTCACATTAGTTATTAGAGATTATATATGTGTAAGTAATTTTATCTAATTTATAAGAAGTAAAATTTTTCTGGGTCAAGACAGTATAAGAAATTTATTTAACGAATTTTTTTTCTCTACTTCCTTTAATTATATCATTTATTTCATTTAATTATACGAATAATCCTTTCTTTTATTTCTAATTAACAGTTTATAAATAACCTTTATAACTCAGTTGAGTTTAATTTAGTTAATTTATCCGTAAGAATCTATATGCATATTTATTTTATATAATTTAGTTCATTTAGTTATAAGGATATTTATCATTAATCTTATTGTTCAAAAGAAGTACAATATAGTTCAATGTTTATCAACAACCTGGCATTTTTTTTATTATACGTAGATAAAAATAAGCAGATTTCCCACTTGAAGCTTTACAATAGATAAATCTACATATTATTAACACTTAACACCACCCTAAACATTAAGTGAATAAATAAATACGGTAATGGGAAATCTTTTAGTCACTTTTAATAACCTACTGACGGAAAGCGTTTGAATTTTAAACAAACAGGTCTGCCAACCGCTCAGAGCTGAACAGATAGATAGACATATTCTTCACCGGAACGAAAAACAATTACTGGAATATTTCTAAATATAACATATTAGTTTTATTGAAAACTATTTATTATTTCTAGTACTGTAATTTGTAATGAATCACAACAAATTTTATCTCAATCACTCAAATGTTTGGTTGTCGAAGAACAAAAGAAGGGGGAAGGGGCAACAGAACCCATTTGCAAATATCTCAATATTGGGTATTTTCAACCTCGGAATGAAGTGGTTGATGGCGTAAGAGCTATTATTAATATGACAAGAGCAGGTTTGGGGGTTTGCTGAATGTTGATAACTGAAAAATGTAAATATCTCCGTTAATATTCAAGTTAGAGAATAAATTCAAAAACAATATTTATAGAACATTTAATACGCAATAAGACTGGCTCAATGCAATTTTTCACTTTGACATATAATACCAGAGAAATTTCGAATATTAGAAAACCTCTACTTTAAACCCACTCCCTCCTCCAACAGGTCCGATTTCAGCCATTAACGAACTTGATCTTTCTTTTTACATGAAACAATGATATACCGAGTTTGGTTAACGATCAAATAAAAGTTTCCGTCCACTATCGCGTCAACACACACACACAGGTGTGTGTGTGTGTGTGTGTGTGTGTGTGTGTGTGTGTGTGTGTATGTATGTATATATATATATATATATATATATATATATCCTTTTCCATGATAAAAGCCTCTCCCATTAGGAGGTATAATAAGGAGTCCATCCTAATTGTCATTGTTTTCCGATCGTCCTCTTCCACCATTTTTTATCTCTCGCCATTCTCCACCAATTGTTGCCAACGACTGGAGTAAGCTCGTCCCTCCATCTCAGGCACTGTCTTCCTCTATTCCTGACCATGTCCCTTGGGATCCATTCTATGCAGACCTTCGCCCATCGCTTGTCATTCATTCTAGCCAGATGACCTGCCCAATCGGTCAATCGGTCTGTTAATCGGTGTGCTTCGACTCTGAGGTTCTTCACCGTATATATATATATATATATATATATATATATATATATATATTTGTGTGTGAAATTTTGAACGGACCTCATTTTCCTCATCTCCTGGGTAGGATAGATGGGCATTTGAATACATTTTTCGAAAATCGCGTCATGAGCAAGACCTCAACAGCTGACTTCTCTTAAGGAAAATCTGCTGAAACGTCCATGACGCAGAGGCTGCGTAAACTAAGCATATTTCTCACATGTTGCAATGACACACTGCTGATCTCCTCAACACATATTTTGACCGAAAACCAAAAGTTCAAATTACTCCCGTGACAGAAATAGTTAAACATCGAGTGTGGTGTAGAACAAATAAACATTTTCGAGGTAGAACATAAATACCTAATTGATGACGTCATCATACAGCTAATTGGCATGCATCTCGAGCAATAAACATCTCTCGAATACAATATTTTGTATTTGAGCTTAGAATCAAGTGCTTCAAGATACAACAGCTCATTGTTAACGTGACTTCAGGTTTACTTAAGGATGAAAACTGAAAAATCAAAATATCTCGGTTTATATTTATGATCGAGCAAATATGTTTGTAACAATATTTATAGGTAATTCAATCCAGTGAACTAAATTGTTTTCATTTTAGATGATTCGACAGGATTAGTTTTCGTATCAATTATAAATTTAAAAAACGCTTCACGTTTATATTCGTTTCTCACATCAGCAATAATAATATTTGAGCATGTATTCTCAAAGGGATGAAACCAATTAGTCTAATTGGTCGAATGAAAGTCCTGCTTATGTTTGCCTTAAATTATATTTATAAAGTTTATTTTTTTAGTTCAATGGAAAATATTGAAAAAGAGGCCATCTCAGTAGAGACCAATAATTAATACATACACTTGATTTGCCAGAGTAGCAATTTACAGCATATTTTCCTTTAGGTAAATCAGTTATTGCGGTATAAATCATTTCGCGATTTTCGAAAAAAATTCCTGAAACTGCCATAGACCTCACAGAACTTACCTATGTGACCTAGGGAAAATAAGGCCGTTCAATATTATATCATGTATTCTGGTCTTTTATCACTCTAGCAGTCGAATTTTTTAGCAGATTTCACTTAAAGGGAAATCCGCTATTGAGGTCGTACTCATAACGCGATTTTCGAATTATTTCTTCAAATGTCCATCGATCCTACCCAGGAGATGACGAACATGAGGTCCATTCAAAATTATATATATATATATATATATATATATATATATATATATATTTGTCTGTTAACGCTTAGCGGTCGCAATTTTTGTTTGATCATTACGAAACTTCATATTTAACCGTTTTATGTAAAAAGACAGATCAAGTACGCTAATGGCTGAAATCGGACCTGTGGGAGGGGGGTTTCGGGGGGATTTTTGAAAATTAAAAATATCTCTGTTATTATGCATTTGATCGAAATAATGTATAGAACCAATCTTATTGCAATTAAATGAACTATAAATATTGTAATATACATTTATTCCCTATCTTGAATATTAACCGAGATACTAGCATTTGTATTGTGTTTGTGGTCGACGGACATGTTCCGGACTCTCCGCCGAGAGTTCTGGTCGTTTCCAGTACTGTTCGTCCCTCGTGAATAGGTTTAGAGATCCCTTTCTACTACAGCTTTTAGTTATGCAGATTTCTCTATTGTAAAACTTCAAATGGGAAATTTGTTTGTTTTACGCTGCCCCTGCGTGACGGTCTTTTTTTTTTTGTAATGCGACTGACTCAAGTACACGAATTGGGCAGTTTGATATTGCGCGAGATGATTTTCTGACTTTGAGAAACGGGGCTTGAACTTTACTTAACCCCGAGGACTTTGTATTTCCTTTGAAGTCCCCCGGGAGCCGACGGGAGAAGGCTTGACGGAAGATGGCTCTAAGATTCCCGAGCTCAGCTCACACAAAGGCACCGCTCCTTTTCATCCGAGATATTTAGCTAGATATGAAAAAATTCCTTTACCACCTCTCCCAAAACGTGGAGCTATTCCTTTTTTCTTTGTTGCGTGCTTCAGCCTTTCAATTACTGTCCTTTTTTTTTTTTATCCTGTCTCTATCCTTCATCTTCAAATATTACGTTCTTCTATTTGTCTTTTCAAAATTGTTACTTTTTTGTATTTATTCAAGAGTTTTCTTAAACTAAGGAGAACTCACGTCCTGGAATGACAAACAGATCATAATTCGCTATTTTCCCCCTTAATTATTATTATTATATAAACGAGATCTGAAATTTACATTGGGCACCAATATCTTAATCGTACGTATAATCAAAAGGGAAGGGTTGCTTGAATAGAACCAGTTTTGAAGGGCAATTGAGGTCGGTCTCGTGATGCGGTTTTCGAATCATTTCTTCAAATGTCCATCGATTCTATCCAGGAGATGACGAAGGTCTGTTCAAAATTATATATATATAATATTTTATATATATATATATATATATATATATATATATATATATATATATATAAAAGTGTCTGTTAACGCTCCAGCGGTTTGTTTGATCGCTACTAATCTCGATATTTAATCATTTTATGTAGAAGGAAAGATTAAGTTCGTTAAAAGCTGAAATCGAACCAGTTGGAGAAGGGTAGTTTAGAGAGGGGATTTTCGAAAATTCGAAATATCCCTATTACAAAATGTCGGATCGTAATACTTTTTAGGACCAACCTTATTGCAAATTAAATGTAATATGAATATTGTTATGTACATTTATTCTCTATCTTGAATATTAGTCGAAATATTTTAAGTTTCCATTTTCAGCCTTCAGTAAATCCCCACTTCTACTCATGTCATATTATAATAAGCATCTTATATCATGAACCACTTCATTCCAAGGTTAAACACCAAATATTGAGTTATTTGCAAATATGTTCTGTTAACCCCCGCCCCTCTTTTGTTCTTGAACTACTTCATTGCAAGGTTAAATACCAAATATTGTTCTGGGCTTAATATACACATAATATAGAAAAAAAAAAGGTATTCGTCCATTATTAAAACTTGTGCCACTTTATACTACTGAGGTAATTTGACGGAGGTTATCTAGAAGTTGAAATGTTTTCATTTGAATTAAATATTACAAATTGCATAATAGAATTCTTTGAATGTGTTTTCGGTTCACTTTTAACAATCAGATGTGTACGAATTTGATCAAATTGATTTTTTATCTAAGATTATGCAGCTGCCTACTTTTAGATATCGCTTCCATAATGAGAAAAAAAAAAGTTATATTAATCTGAATACAAGATTGCTATTCGAAAGAAGCAAAATCCAAGCTCGTTGAGCACATGACTAATAAAGTCCGTCACGCAGGGGCTGCGTAAACTAAGCAGATTTCCCAGGTGAAGTTTTAAAATAGAGAAATCTACATACCGGTAACACAACACCATCTTGAATATGGGGGGGGGGGCATCAACAGAACGTATTTGCATATATCTCACAAAGTAGAAGGTTAGAAGCCAAGGATTGGAGAAGGTTACACAAGTGCCGAACAGTTACGGAAACGGCCAAACTAATCCGGAAACTTCCGGCAATAGTCGCAGATACTCTTAATAAATACAAATATCTCGGTTAATATTTAAGATCGAGAATAAATGTATATAACATTATTTATAGTAAAATAAATTTGCAATAAGATTGCTTTTATACAATTTTTCGATCCGACGTACAGTAGCGGAGATATTTCGAATATTCAGAAATCTCCCCTCTAAACTCCCCCTCCTACTTGTCCGATTTCAGCCGTTAACGAACTTGATCTTTCTTTTTACATAAAATGATTAAATACCGAGTTTGGTGACGAGTAAAGAAAAATTGCGACCGCTAGAGTGTTAACAAACAAATATATATATAATTTTGAACGGACCTTATTTTCGTCATCTCCTGGGTAGGATCGATTGACATTTGAAGAAAATTTTGGAAAATCGCGTAATGAGTACGACCTCAATAGCTAATTTCTCTAAAGGGAAATCCGCTAAAATTAAATATGAACTAAAAAATACTTTACTTGCAAAAAAAAGTTAAGAACCCAAAAATTCTCAAAATAGTACAAAGGACTAGAATCTGAATGATTGAAAAGAAACTCCTATTCATTTTTAAAATAAACTCATTAATCTAAACTTTTATCTGATTTTCCTTAAGTAAAATGAGCTATTGAGGTATTACCATGAAACGATTTTCGAAATATTTCTCCAAATACTCATCGGTCCTACCTAGAAAATGATGAAAAAGAGGTTTCCTGAGAGATGAGATCACGAGCATATTATATAATCACACGTGAAATCTTTTATTATAATAATTGAAAGGATCTCATAAAGTTACTATCTATGATTGTCCAACTTATATATTTTATTTTAAAAAAAAGTCTTAAGAATATAAACATCTCACAAAATTAAGAAATATCTCCAAATTACCTAGCTGGGTAGAACGGAAGGCTAAACCTCAAATGGAGGGAGCTTGTGTATTTGTTTGTTAATTTATGGAATATGTTAATAAAGGATGAAGCGCTTGAGTAGAATGTCAGTGTCAGGCTTCATTAAAATATATTTAATAATGAAAGAAGGGGTAAATGTTGATGAGGGGAGAGTGAGAGAGAAAGATGAATTAATTGAAATTTTATACTTGGCACCCTGACTATTGTCCTCGCAGCGACTAAATTATTTAGTTGTCGGCTCTGTCCATTTTAAACGCGATTGTTCATTAATTCCCTGTTTTTGAAAAATAGAACAGTTCCTGAACGCTGTCCAGTGGCAACACTAAAAAAACTCTTTTTTACAATTTTCTATTGATGAGAACAAGCCATTGGCGTTGTACTAATGACGGTATCTTTAAAACATTCCAACATTACCTGAAATAATGCTTGCTCAAATTGTCGCAACCAAAAAAGTCCGTCACGCAGAGACGGCGTAAACTAAACGGATTTCCTGCGCGAAGTATAATAATAGATAAACCTACATACCAGTAACACAACACCACCGTGAATATTAAGTGAATCAATACAAACGCTAATAAGAAGTTTTTGACCTCCCTTTCCGGCGGGAAGAGTCTGAAATGTAAACAAACAGTTCTGCCAACGGCTCACCGGAAAGAAAAACAAGAACTGTAACATATCAGAATATAAAATATTAATTTTATTGAAAACTATTTACTATATCTAGTACTATAATTTGTAATGAATCAGAATAATTTGTATCTCAAATTTTAGAAGTCCAAGAACTTGAGACCGGGGGGGGGGTCTCAAGAACAATTCGCATGTATCTCGTACAATAAAAGTCTCTGGAAAACAATGTTTGGTATTTAAGCTTCGAATAATGTGATTTATTATATAACAGAGTATGGTTTATGTAAGACGAGTAGAAGTGGGGGTTTGCTGAAGGCTCAAAACTGAAAAATGCAAATATCTGGGTTAATATTCAAAATAGAGAATAAATGTGTATTACAATATTTATAGTAAATTAAATTTTCAATAAGATTGCTTCTATACACGTTTTCGATCCGACGAATAGTAACGGAGATATGCCGAATTTTCGAAACTCCTCATCTCTAAACCCAACCCCCCTGTCCGATTTCAGCCGTGTACAAACTTGATCTTTCTTTTTACATAAAACGGCTAAATATCAAGTTTGGTAATGGTTAAAAAATAATGGCGACCACTAGAGCTACAACAGACAAATATATATAGTAAGTTTTGAACGGACTTCATTTTTGTCATCTTCTAGGTAGAATCGATGGACATTTGAGGAAAATCTGCGTCTTGAGTAAGACCTCAATTTCCCCTCAAACGAAAGTAATTTCCCCTCAGGGAAAATCTGCTAAAAAAAAACTAATTAAAAAAAAAATGCAGTCACGCAGGGGTTGAATGAAGTAAGCAGATTATCTATGTGCTGGAATGACAACACTAGTATTGTCATCTCATCATATATTCTTTACTTTTTTTATTTTATTTGATTATATGCTAATAACCCATTAAATAGTATATACCTTAAAAATGTATTTAAGCATAATCATACATGTAATATGCCATGTGGCAATGGAACATGTACTCAAATAAATAACTTCTCATATGGTCACTATGAGGAGAATACGACTAGTATGAAAAGGCATCACCATGATTTAAAAATATATCTGAAGGTTGGATTTTTCAGCAAAAGGGGAGTGAAAGGCCCATAAAATTATTAAGGCATAAACTAACTCTTGATAGAACAAATTACATGAAACTTCATTGACTTTAGATCTTGAAGATGAATTGATTCTCCAAGTTGGGGCAGTATGTGCGTGAAATATATGGTTCTTATCAGTTTGAGAAACGCTCTGCGATAAATAATAGTAACAGATTACTTTAGCAATGTCTATATATTTAATACGAAGGAGAGTTATAGAGCAGCTTATGGGTGAGATTAGAAACATCTGTTTTCTCCGGAGAGGAAATTATTTGGCGAAAATCTCACATCCTTTTGAGTTCCACTTGATCATGGAATGCTTCCTCTCCGCCCACTACTCACAACATAATAGATACAGTTTCTCTTTATAAATGTATTAAAGTTCATAAACGTCATAATGTATTCTCACTTTATTATATATTGATGATTCTAATTTAATCTACATATTAGTTAAAACTATAAGAATAATTGTTGGGCGTCACATGACTTCCTTGTTCTGCTTTTAGATTATATAAACTAAATATTTCGTTGCATTTCATTTAAAATTATTTCAATCGAAAGTGTTGAGATATTTTTGTCCCAATGCATCAGGTAAAAAAGACATTAGAACATGTTTTATAGATCTTTTATGGAAAATCAATAAAAGGTTCTCTATAAACACTTTTTCCTCTATCTGCAATTTTTTATTTTGCCACCCCCTCTAACCTCCTATACTCCATTTTAGCAAATTTCCCTTAAGGGAAATCAGCTATTGAGGTCGCGATTTTCGAAAAATTTCTTCAAATATCCATCGATCCTGCCAAGGAGATGATGAAAATGTGATAGTTAAAAATTATATATTTATCTATCTCACTATCTATCTATCTATCTATCTATCTATCTATCTATCTATATATATATATATATATATATATATATATATATATATATATATATGTCTGTTAACGCTCTTGCGGTCGCAATTTTCGTTTGGTCGCTACCAAACTCGAAATTAAAACGTTTTATTTAAAAAGTATCTATCTAATAATAATATATATATATAAATATATATATATATATATATATATATATATAATGTCTGTTAACGCTCATTTGCGGTCGCAATTTTCTAGATTTGGGTCGCTGGACCAAACTCGAAATTAAAACTTTTTATGATTAAAAGTTCATTAATAGGCTGAAATCTGAAACCCAGTTGGAGTTCATAAATGGCGTGAATCCGAACCAGTTGGAGGGGTGGTTAGAGAGGGAGATTTTCCGAAAATTCGAAAATACTCTCCCGTTACCCATTACGTCGGATCAAAAAAATGTATAAAACCAATCTTATTGCAAATTAATTGTACTATATATATTGTCATACACATTTATTCTCTATCTTGAATATTAACCGTGGTATTTGCAGTTTTCAGTTTTTAGCCTTCAGCTAACCCCACTTCTACTCATGTTAAGTAAACAGTACTCTGATATGTAATAAACTACATTATTCAAAGCTTAAATACCATAAATTGTTTTCAAGAGACCTTTATTATGGGAAATAAATGCAAATATGTTATCGTGACCCCCGCCCCCCGCCATCCTTCTCCTGGTTCTTGAACTACTAAAATTGGATTGATTGAAATAAAAATTATTCTGATCCATTATAATAGATATAATAAATAGTTTTAATATATTATATTCTGATATATTTCCATAATTGTTTTTCTTTCCTGTGAGAAGTTGGCATACATGTTTTTTTACGATTCAGGGGCTCCCGTCTTGAGGTTTCTTGTTATCGTTTGTATTTATTCACTTGACGGTGCTATTGTGTTACCAGTATGCTGATTAATCTGTTGTTAAACATCACGAGGGAAATCTGCTTAGTTTACGCAGCCCCTGCATGACGGACTTTTGTTTTGTACACAACTATATGGGACAGGAGTTCTCAATATGAAATTTCTGCATTATAAGGATTGCCGTTTTGGAGTTATACAATACAAGTAAAGAATACATGCCTGAGCTAGCCAAAATGGCTAATTTGCTTCT
Organism: Riptortus pedestris; assembly: GCA_019009955.1. Classification (NCBI taxonomy): domain Eukaryota; kingdom Metazoa; phylum Arthropoda; class Insecta; order Hemiptera; family Alydidae; genus Riptortus; species Riptortus pedestris. Next base: position 19,099,279 of record CM032232.1, read on the forward strand.
CATATTCCTTAGAAAATTTAGTCGTAATGCTACATTAGTGTTCGTCATATTGTTTGAAAATTCTCTGCCATTTTATTGTAAGAAAGTTTATATGTTTACATTTTGTAGTACAAACTAATTTTTAAGCCCGAAGGGGACATTGATATTCTTGTCTTCAGACTTTATGCGCGATTTTTATGGTAGTTACTGACCAAATTCATTAAATAAAAAAAAATAATCAATTGATTTCAGCTGATAACGAAATTGATCATTTAATTTTAGATAAAACATTTAAATAACGAGAAACCAATCAAACAAAAATTACGATGGCTAGATTGGTAACAGAAAAAATATATATATTTAATTTTCAACGGACCTCATTTTCGCCAACTCCTAGGACTGATGGACATTCGTGGAATTTTTAAGTCGCTTAAGGGAAATCTAAAAGTAAAGCTTACAAGTTTTATAATCTCTGTTTTTCTAAACCTAGCGAAAAAGTTAACAATATTTGATAAACTGGGCTAGCAGAATTTTTCTTTTCTTCCTTTCTAAAAATTAGGCTTATGTATGGAGTGATATTAACGCATTTAATTTCAAGTTGTTGAGTATTGCTTCCCTTGAGCAGAGTTTGTTAATTCCCTGTAAATTAAAGTAATATTCAGGAAAAATCGGAGAAACGGTGAAATTATAAGAGTTGAGGAATAATACCGTTTAATGTAAAACAACTAAGAGGATTCTCTTAACTTTATAATTAAAAGCTGACCTCTTGAAACAAAAAAAGGGAACACGAGGTTTATACTTTTTGGAGGCGGTCTGCATTATTCCTGGGAAACAGTTAATTTATGGATGACGGAGAAAGAACTTCACTAAAGTTATAAATGAGTTAAGAATGCAAATAATGTGAGGATCCTCTCAGGTCTTAATTTTAAACATACATGCTTTCTGGAATCATTAGACCCTGGAAATTTTTCACTACTTACAAATGAATATTAGTCGGCAAGATTAAAAAAGTCATAAGCAGCCTGAATGTTCTTTTTTTTTTAAAAGAATAGAGACATCTGCCATTAACACTACATGAACTCCTTGTATCTATTAAATTCAATGTACAATATGTGTTGCGACACGTCATTTTAAATTATTTCATTTGAATGTACGGATAATTATTACATGATATCTTGCTGGATGTCCCGGGTGAATAGGGACCTATTGTAAACCACTGTCCCAAAAATATTCTTCCTGTATTGAAGGAATTTTCGAAGATTGAAAGTGTGTGACTTTCAAAGTAGTTGGAAGTGCAGAATATTGTGTACTTGGAAAGAAGAAAAATTCCAATTCTTCACAAGTTTTTTTATTTCAGAGCTAAGCGCTTTCAAAGACTACTGCCTCCATCTTCAGAGCTACTTGCGTGCACTCATTGAGAAAGACAGCAAGTGATCCGAGCGTATTGAAAGATTTCTTCAAATGTTCATCTATCCTATTCAGTAGATGACGAAAATGAGAAGGCCCGTTAAAATATTTTATAAATAGTTAAGAATCTTGCGGTCTCAGTTTTTGTCTGATTGTTACTAAACTCGATACTTAAACGTTTTATGTAAAAATTAAGATCGAGTTCGTTAACAGCTAAATTTTAATTTGTGGGAAACATGAAAATACGTTATGCAATATCGTCATGGATTAAGATTTATCTTTCTTTGCTCGTAAATCTTTGTTTGATCTATCCCGTACTCCATATTAAGCCGTTTCAGTCAACACTGAAGATCATATTTGTTATTGGCTGAAATCGGACCTGGAATTGTGTTGCGTTTAGAGAGGGGTGATTAGAAAATTCAAAATATTTCCGTTGTTATGAGTCGGATCACTATATGTTATATAACTAATCTTATTACAGTCTAATTCTTTTACAATTGGTGGTCAATGCATTTTTTGCTAACTCAAGTATTAAGAGAGTTATTCATACTTTTTTGTTTTCCGCCTACATTACCCACCCCCTCCCTCTTACATATCGGATTTTACACATAATTAGAGAATACGTGGTATACCAGCATTTGGGAAATCTTCTTAGTTTAGGCAGCTCCTGCAAGGCCGACTTTTGACTTTTTCTACAATTTATTTGTAGTGCAATACAGAGCTTTTGTGATAATAAGGCACGGACGATGATGAGATGTGCGAATGCGCTTTGTCACAGTAATAAAACATTCATGTAGACGACTGGTACCTGGAAGGATTTGATTGATGACTTCTTGGTATATTAGTGTCCTGCAAAATGCCTTACATAAAATTGAAACAGTTAAATACCTTTTATTATTCCTTTTCATTTCATAACTCTCAATGTTTATTATTTGCAAAAACTTTTAATTCCTTATTTCACTTATGTTAAACTTAATTATGTTTTTTTTTTATGGCAATTGTTGCCATTTAAACTTCTTTTCCTACTTCCCCTTTTTACAAAAGTAAATTAAACGGTTTATTGTAATGGACATTTTAGCAGATTTCCCTTATTTATACGTACTTGGTTACGATTTCATAATATGTAAATTTAATTATACAATTTAAATCAATTTTTCTCTCTTATTATTAAGGTTTTCGTGAATATAGTCATTCATTTTTCGTCAGGTAAATAGTTCAATTTTTTTCATCTTCTTTCTTTTTAATAACGAAATAAATTATTTCCCAACCGAATGGGGATCATTTCATTCAGATGAACTTTCAGATGTAACGATAAAAATTACGATTCTGGAAAATACATGAATAATTAAAATTTTGAAATCACGAGGGTGAAGCCCGAGTCGATTTACGGCGATCCCGAAGGGATCGCTGTACCAGTTGTGGCGCTGCCGAAGGCAGCGCTTTTTTAAGGGGGTCAAGGGGGCGTAGCCCCCTTTCTGGCGTGAGCTAGTTCCTTTAATTGCGGGAGCGAACTTATTGACATATTCGTCTTACAAGTCTGGTATCTGAAATATTTGAAAACCTATGCAAAGTATTAAATCTTTTAACTTTTTCTTCAATTCATTTGTAGTATAATACCGTGGTTTATACAGTGCTTTTATATTAATAGGCATGGGCGATGCAGCGATGAGTCGAATGCGCAATGTCACTGTAATAAATCTTCCATGCGGACGGTTAGTACCTGGTATCACTCGATTTCGTGGTATATTGATGTCCTGCAAAATGAAATTGAAACAGCAAACATCCTTTAATGTCGCCGAAAAAAAAGACTACGGGAGCGAGTTACGAGCCCACTCGTCTAACAAGTTTAGTCACTGAAATATTTGAGAACATATTCAAAGTATTAACCCTTTTAGTGCCGCGCCAAAAGAGGAGAACATACACAGAGGAATTTGAAAAATTTACAATGGCATGGAAAAATGCCTATTAAACCAAACTAAAAATGGTAAAATTCAAAATGAAGCGTATCGTAGGAAAAAGGGAGATTCCAAAGTCAACGGATTTTAAACACTAAAGCTAAGAAAGACAGTAACTGCTCTATCAGATGACCAAGAAAGACTGAAAGAAAAATGTTAGTCTTGACGTGCCGATGATTGATGTGAGCTATCAGCTCATCTGATAACTATCATAAACGGATATAGATTACGGTCTCAAGAAACTATCTCGTGTCCAGCTTCTACCTTATCGCTGTTGTGTATAACAGTGCTGCTTTGGCACCAGTCAGCAGAAAACTACTTAAAGTTCCAATAAATAATTTTTTTCAATTGTGATGCAATGAATTTGAAACATTTATAAGGATTTATAAAGTTACTTTGGAGTACAGAACTCTTGAGATTTGTAAAAACACCAACACTTGAGCAACGTTATATCCGCAAAGGCGCTTTCCACAGTGTAGCCAACTACGTTATAGCACCCCTCGGCGATGAAAGGGTTAATCTATTACTTTAAGTATGAGGCTCATATTCCAAAAATTTAGCTTTGTATGTACTTACTCTGCGATGTCAGCTTCCCTGGCGACCCTGCAGATGACACCCCTGTTCATGTTGCACTTGCCTGTGACCGGGTCAGGAGGAGCAAGGGATATGTAGGGAGGTTCTTCCAGGAAGGTTATCCTCAAGTGGAACTTCTCTGGAACTCCCTGTGGAGGGGTGTGCGAGTTCCCGGGCCAAACGATGTCTTTGATGTCTAGACCTTCTTTCTGCCAAGATTTCCACACGCCGATCTGGAAAAAAATTAACAATGCATTTGTATGGTATTTTTGAAATTGAGGAAAATACAGTTCAAAAATGGACCATGTGATCAGATGTCACGACGAGACGACAATATATTAAGACGGCTACACAATATCCCTGTTATTATGAGTCGTTTCGAAAAATATTATATAAAACATCTTTTAGGAAATTTCCCTTATGGGAAGCTATTGAGGTTGTACTCATGAGTAGTAGTAATATACATACCAAGTTTCATAAAATTCGGTTCAGCCGTTTATGCGTGAAAAGGTAACAAACAAACAAACAAACAAACAGACACGAAAGAAACAAAATGTAGTTATGGTGTCTATGTCATGTACAGACAGAGGTTACAATTTTATATATATATATATATATATATATATATATATATATATATATATATATCTTTGTTTGTTACCTCTAGAGGTCGCAATTTTTATTTTATCGTTACCAAACATGATATATAATCGTTTTATGTAAAAAGAAAGATTAAGTCGGAATATATCTGTTATCATCATACAGAATCTATCTTATTGCAAATGTAATGTTCTATAAATGATGTTATGTATTCTCTAACATCAATATTAACTAAGATATTTCCATTTTATAGTATCCAGTAGTATAGTATTCAATGACTCTATTTTTATTCGTTCTATGTAAAAGGAAGGAGCAAGTTCGTTTACGGCTGTAATCGGACAAGGGAAGAGGGGGGGGGGAATTTTGAAAATCCGAAATATCTCCGTTACCATAAGTCAGATCAAATGCGTGTATGGAATAAATCTTATTGCAAATTAAATGTTCTAAAAATATTGTTCTATTAATTTATTATTTATCTTGAATATTAAACAAAAATTTTTGAATTTTTCAGTTTTCAGCCTTCAGTAAACCCCCACGTCTACTAGTGTTACATAAACAATACTAGGTTATATAATAAAACAGATTATTCGAAGCATAAATACCAAATATTGTTTTCATTGAACTTTTACTTTGTGAGATATAAGCAAATCCGTTTTGTTGACCACCCTTTCTTTTGTTTTCGGATTAATAAATAATGAGTGATTGAGATAAAACTGAATCTGATTCATTAAAAATTACAGCACTAGCTTAGTAAATCGTTTTCAATAAAATCAATATGTTATATTCAGATATATTTCATTAATTGTTTGCCTTTCCGGTCTATCTATTCATCGCTACGAGGCTGGGGGGCCTATTTGTTTGCAATTCAGCCGCTTTCCGTTTAGAGATTATTAACTTGTACTGTAAATCGACTGAGCATTCATCAGGTAGTGTTACCTGTATGTATATTTATCTATTGTAAACCTCCGAGTGGAAAATCTGCTTAGTTACCGCAGCCACTGCGTGACGGACTTTTTTAAGCTATTCATGTTGTAAAATTGTGGTTATATGCCTTTTTTGTAGTTTAAGTATTATGACACACTTCACAACACTTATTCTTATCGGAGTTTTATTTAGAAATAGATTATTGTAATGAAATTGGGATTGCATTCAATGCACCTATGTAATATATATATTTTACATTTCGAGTAATGCCAGCACAAAGGCCAGTTAGATTATTAATTATGAATATTAACTGTCGAGTTTTGTCTCTGTAATTTCGAGTTTCATACAATTTTGAGTCGAGTTAACCAATCCTTAGATTTTTATAATAATACTCATTGCTTTTTTAGTCGATACACTGAACAATATTTGAGATGATTTACGATAGTGAAATTTCGTGTAGTAGCCTTTTTATGCATTTTGATCGTCGGGTACAAAGTTCATTATCGGCTTAGACTATAAATGGATGAATTCACGAAAGGATTATGACAGCCAGACCTCAGAAATGCTGGAGTAGAGGCGTTGGCCTGTGGCATCTTGCTAATCCCTCAGGTGTCAGCTTGTATACTCTCACGGCCGGGTCTGCACTACTAGAAATCAACAAAGTTTTATTTATTTGTAAATTATTTAGGGGTTAGTTTAACCCTTCCTCAGGCGCGTAATCTCTGAGGTACACAGGTTCTAGAGAAATATTTTCCAGTCCTCCTAACAGAGAGTGGTGGTGTAGTTCTCCGAGTTATGTGGTATACAGGACCTCCCCTCATGGTCAGTTGTGTCACTGCGTTTCATAAAGTCCTGTGTTTCACCTGTCATTCAGTTTAATCTCCTAGATACCACGCGCCCGATCTCTTAAGTTTTTTTGAAATCTGTATTTCATAAATATATACACTGATCACGTTCTCTTTATTAAATGGAATCATATAAACCTATTTTTCTATTATTTTGCTCATACGCGCGCTATCAGAAGAACTTCTACATGAAAATATTGTACGACGCTGTGACAACAACACACCTTTACTGGACGAAACTTGAAGAGTACAGAGACTCATTGGACCATACATTGAACTCAAGTACACAACAGCAAAAAAAAACGTCCCTCCGCTACAACGGACAAAAGAAAATGTTGTGATCCATGCAAAACTGAAAAGAAGTGTAGGTTTACTAATTACTCCTGTGAGATTTGCAAAAAGAAAATTTGTTTACAACATAGTTCCATGCTTTGTCCTAATTGTAATGCAGCTCTGCAAAAAAATAAATAATTGAACTGCTATTTTTAAAAGGATTTGTACATTCAAATTTAGACGATTCTTAATAATTCTTATCTAAAAGTGATTTCGAGCTTCTAATTTTTGAATGAAGTTATATTTAGAAAATTTGTATATATTGTTCACAAAATGAAAAAAAAATACGTATAATTAAGAAATGTGCATTTAAAAAATTTCTTTTGATATTGGTATTTTGTATTTATATTTTAAAAATTATCGTCCTCTGTTTTTAGAATAAAAAATCTATATTGAAATTGATTATTTCATCTACCAAGTTTTTTTTTTTATTCTAATACTTGCCAATTTTGAAAATTATTTCCGTCCGCCGTCAAGGACGCACAAGGGATGGACCTCATCGAAGCGCAGAATGAATGGTTTAGTGCCACCACTCACCACAGAACAAACTGTTTTTTAGGAGTTGAGTTACGATCTGGCGAGTACGCGCGATTGATGCGAGTATTGTATTGCCATCGAGAGCCAGCCAGCAATTCGACTAACAAAATTTTAACGTTGACGCATTTGTCTATTAGAATTAACGATGTTAATTTTAGAGAAGGTAAAACCTTCAAAATTTTTCAGGGGTTTTTTTCCTCACTAAGGTAGTGGCCCATATAATTCCCATATGAAAAACTGAAACCTTTATGTTTCCAATGAAGAATCATTCCAATTTAAATATTTAATTTAGAAAATTAATTTTACTAAATTTTTCTGAATGTAGTCGTTAATGTCAGTTAAGTCTCCGTATTGTTCATATGTTATGAACTTTAAATCTGTAATTTTTTATAATAGGTATGAATATCGTGTTGACTAGTGACCAAATTTGAAAAAAAAAGTATTTATATTTTTTTCATAATAAAAAAGAAATAATTTTTTTCAATTACCTTCTGTTAGTATAGTATAAGATTAGAAATACAATAATTGTAAATTGGAATAAAATTTATTGCTAAAATTCATTCAAGGAATAAAAATCTGCTAATAATGGCCTTAACTATCCATTATTGTAAACTATTTTTTGTCACAACTACATTTTTAGTTAGTTTTTTCTGATTTTCTCGAAAACGAAGCGAAAACGAGGCATATGCCAGAGTACTTTTTGTTTTAGTTTTTCGATCCTCTATCGATCCCTAAAGTTTGGTTTGGGGACACCCTGTATATATATGAAGTAAGTGCGTGATAAATTTATTTTAATTATTTTCAAAATGAAAAAAAAAACAAATAAAAAAAAACAGAAAAAAGTACATACATTTAAAATACAAATCATTTAATTGTAATATAGGCTAATTATAATGGCAGTTGAAAATATGTACTTGTAAGGGAGAAAATATAAGTTTATGTAATATAATATATAATGAAAAAAGTGTATATACTATTATTATATAGGATAAGTAAGTATGTTGCCAGTATTAAAAAATGTACAATAATTATTAATTATTGGCCAAATATAAAGGCAGTTAAAAATATTATGCCAGTAGTAAGAAGTGTAAATTGGTACAACGGAACCCGTGTTACACACATATTTAAGTAAATATTAATAAATAAAAATGTATTTAGTTAAGAAATAATTGTATAGAAAGTGAGTAAATTAAATACCCTTAGGTTATGACAAGAGCGGTATTTACAATATATTAGTTGATATTATTTAAGACAGAGTAAAACAGGGACTTACAAACAGCATTATACTGCTACTAGCTCAGATACCAGGGTTTGCCCGGGAATTCATTTGAGGCTGAATGGTGGTGGTATTTTTTTGGCAAGACTTTTCTTTACACAATATTTTGACATTTACCCATCCCACTGTTTAGGTGTTATACCCGTCGTTGCTATGAATTAATAATAAAAATAACTTACTATATAAGACTTTACTGTCTTCCATATTTTCATATTTCCCGTCTCCAGTGCATTAAGCGTATTTGAATTATTAAGGACAAAGTATTAACATAATTTGAATTAATTTTTCCAGGAGAGGTATCTGGCAGTTGATATTGGAAAGAATTGTTGAGCATATCAATATTTCTACGCAAATTACATGCATCATTCACTGTTCCCGAAGAAATGTATAAAACAAAAGTTACTCTATAAACAAAGTAAACAATTTTAGTTATGTGCATGCACAAATATACAATGAAATATCGCAAGTTTTTATTTCAGGCCTCCCTCATAACCGCCACTCCTGTTTGGACCTAACAATTTTAATATAGCTTACAATCTTGGAAGAATTAATGCTAACAAACATACCGAGTTTTATTTAGTTCGGTTGAGTCTTTTGTGCCAAATAAAATTGTTGACACCCGCTTCAGTTTTTAGCGTACATCTCGTTTATAGTTTGTTATACGTCAAAAGTGAATATAACATAAGTTACTCTAAATAACAAAATAAACAACTTTTGTTATGTGCATATTTGCAGAAAAACAATAGAAAACGAAATACCGCTATTTTTAATTTGAGGCCTCCCTTACGACCCCCACTTTTGCCCGTCCTTAGATATGATGATATGGCTTATGATAATTAAGACGTCATTGCTAATACACATACCGAGTTTTATTTAGTTCGGAGTCTCTTGCCAAATACATTTTTTGACTTCCGCTATCATTTTTAGCATATAACGCATTTATACTTCGATATACGACGAAAGTGTATATAACACAAGTTACTCTAATTAACAAAATAAAGAACTTTTGTTATAAGAAAATTTGTCATATTAATCCTAATCAATGATATGAAATATCAGATCTAGGAAAATCTGCTTAGTTTACCCCTGCATGACGGTATTTTGTTCTAGGATTTAGGAAGTCCGTATAGCTTACGCAGTTCCTTAGTTAATGAACTTTCCTTCTCAACAACGCCGTTTCATGTAACTATCAATGTGACACTGTTTCGAGTTCGTGTAACGCTACTGTTACAATCATTCTTCTTTTTCGTCTAATACACTGAAGGAATGATGACAGGGAACATTCAGAGAAATGTGCCCATTCGGCAGGACCCAACAGAGGCGATATACACAACCAACATGGAAGTTACGAGAGTTTGTCCATTTCGCTCTTATCAGTAAAATTCTGCCTCGGTCTGCTCCGCCCTAAAATATAATGTCCACCCTTTCATTGCTCACTCTGAAATTTTATCTTTCAACCACATATTTTATATATACTACTGTATTTTTATTTTTACAACTGTTAATAAATGACAAGTTATAAATAATTTTTTTATCATTTATCATCCCCTGCACTTGTTTTACTATACATTAAATACCCAGTGTTTCCATTGACTTGAGTAGTTTATTTGAATACATAGCGGGAATATATTATTATATCCTTCAATATATACAAAGCATTTGAAGGATCCTGCCATCTTCAAGAAACACGCCTTCAATTTTGAAAAAGTTCAAATAATTGAGAAAGATAGATAAAACACTAAACGAAAAATGAAAGAGAATAATCACATTATAAAAAAATAGAAAAAAAAACGCTATAAACAAAAAATTCCGTCTCGCAGGGGTCGCGTAAACTAAGCAGATTTCCCACGTGAAGTTTTACAATAGAGAAATCTGCCTAATAACAACAGTAGTAGTAAGGAATCTCTAAACCTATTACCGAGGGACGAACAGTTTCGGAAGCGGCCGCACTAACTCTTGGCGTATAGTCCGGAACATAGCCGACTCTTGCCGGCCCCACACACAATACAAATGCAAATATCTTGGTTAACATTCAAGATACAGAATAAACGTATAGAACAATATTTATAGTAAATTTAATTTGCAATAAGATTGGTTCTATACAATGTTTTAATCAGACGTATGGTAACGAGATATTTCGAAAATCCCCCCTCTGGACCTCCCCTCCCACTGGTCCTATTTCAGCCATTAACGAACTTGATCTGTCGTTTTGCATAAAACGTTTAAATATCGAGCTTGGTAACGATCAAGCATAAATTGCGACCGCTTGAGCGTTAACAGACATAAATATATATATATATATATATATATTTGAACGGGCCTCATTTGCGTCATCTCCTGGGTAGGATCGATGGACATTTGAAGAAAAATTTCGAAAATCGCGTCATGAGTACGACCTCAATAGCTGATTTCCCATAAGGGAAATCTGCTAAAAACAAAACTATTTGACGTATCCTATTATGTTATGATAACATTTAGTGGTAATAAACACATTTCATTTCATTGCGGGGGATGATATTTAGAAATTCAATATTCACCAATTTTCCTCCATTACGTCAGTTGGGGAATATTTGAAGACTTGAGTAGTTGAATATGAGTTAATTCGTTTGATAATAAATGAAACAATGCTAACAGCTAAAGGTTAAAGTTCACATTAATTGTTACCTTAAATCACTTTATGCCTAATGACTCCCACTCTCTCTATATTATCATTTATGACTTGACTCTTGTTATATTGTCAATTAATAAGTAAAAAAGTCCGTCACGCAGGGGCTGCGTAAACTAATCAGATTTCCCATGTGAAGTTGTACTAGCTTTTGGCGGGAAACTCACTCGTCCGTTACACTTAATAAAAATGCAAATATCTCGGTTAATATTCAAGGTAGAGAATAAATGTATATAACAATACTTATAGTAAATTTAATTTGCAATAAGATTGGTTTTATACAATTTTTCGATCCGATACATAATAACGGAGATATTTTGAATCTTCGAAAATCCCCCCCTCTCTGGTCCGATTTCTTTCAGCCTTTAACGAACTTGATCTTTCTTTTTACATAAAACGACTAAATATCGAGTTTGATGACGATAAAACAAAAATTGCGACAAATATATAGCGGTAACAGACAAATATATATATATTTATATATATATAAATTTTTGAACGGACCTCATTTTCGTCATCTACTAGGTAGGATCGATAGACATTTGAAGCAAAACTTCGAAAATTCCATCATGAGTACAACCTCAATAGCTGATTTCCCTAAAAGGAAATCGGCTAACAACGATGGGTAATAAGAGTTGTGCCGGACTCATAATATTTTGCGATTTTCTGAATTTCATAATCCCCCCTCTAAACCCCACCTATTCCTTTCGATTTTGAACGTGGAATGAAACAGTTAAATATCGAGTATCGTAATAGAAGTAATAATTTCGATTCACAACCAGCAAATTGGACGGCATTACACTACATATTTGCTTTAACGTCATATATTAAATGTTTCAAAGGAAAACAATTTTTGTATTTAAGCCCGGAATAAAGTAGTTCTCATCAATGTATTGCTGATATGAGATTAGACCTGGGGGTTTACTGAAGGCTGAAAACGTAATACCTCAGTTAATATTAATGATAGAGAACAAATGTGCAAAAATTATTTCATATTTTATTTATTAATTATTTATTTAACTGAGATGCCGCTACAAATGCGATTCATCTTTTAACATGCTAAAATATAATTTCACAAAATTAAATAAAATATTAAAATTACAAAACAGCTTCTAACATGTTACGAATGTATAAAATGGATAGAACCATGCCGCTACAATGGCGATTCTTAACACGCTAAAATATAATTTCACAAAACTAAATATAAATTGTTACTATATTTACAACAAAAGGAAAAAAAACGAAATAAAACTAAAAACAAACACAAAAAAAACTAAAAGAAAAACTTATAAATATTTAATCAGGAAGAAGGAGGCTAAACTTATATTCCACAGTGGTTGGCTAATATATAACTTTCAATAATTGTAGGATGATAGCCTTTTATATTTCATCAAATAATCCATTATCTCTTAAATACTTAAAAACATCATCTATAAATTGGCTATTGTCGGCCAGTAGTTCGCATACATTTGTGTGGTCATGGGTACCGTTTTTCACTTGTGTGCAGTCAGTTAAGTATGTTGTTTTACAGTCACGTTCTGTTGCAGTAGCGACAATATAGGTTCATCTTGTCTGCTCACTAGATATGAAATGTGTTAGTCTAATGATGTCCCGTGCGATAGAACGTTGTAAATACAATTTTCTTCTCTTCTAGAGTGTCTATTACTTGAAGTCCAGTTAAGCGTGTATTATTTGATTTCTCTAAGTTTACTGACAGTGTTTATACCATAAATTAATTCCCGTCATTAATTACGACGAGTTTTTCTTATTTGAGTGAAAGCGTCTTTGGTGAGCATAAGTCCCCAAAAATCTATTTGTTCGAGTTTGATTTTGATTGTTTGGTACTACTTTGTCTACTTTTATTACACTTTGAGATATGCCCACAAGGTCCTGGGTAACCAATAAATAGTAATGTGCTTTTTTACTCTCATGAATATTGTTAAAAGTCCGTCCGCCGCAGAAGCTGCGTAAACTAAGCCAGATTTCCCACGTGAAGGTTATACAATAGAGAAATCTCCATAGGACGAGCCAAACGGTTAGCGCAAAAGGGCGGACCTAGCTTTTCGCGGGAAATTCAAAAATCCCGTTATTCGGCCGAAATTTCATAAAAATGCAAATATCTACGGTTAATATCCAAGATAATGAGATAAAATTTATATAACAAAATTTATAGTAAATGTAATTTGCAATAAGATTGATTCTGTACACTTTCGATCCTTCGTATAGTAACGGAGATACTTTGAATTTTCGAAAATCCTCCCCTCTAACCCCCCCTCACCCACTTGTTCTATTTCAGCTGTTAACGAACTTTGTATCTTTCTTTTACATAAAACTACTAAATATCGAGTTTTGATAAGGGAAAAAGAGGGGGGATTCAACAAAAATTGCGACCGCTAGAGCGGTAACCAGACAAATAAATAAATATATAAATATATATATATCCCTTAACTACACATGACATACAAATTCAGATACATTGTTCCATACCTGGAGATCTACCGGACGCCGGCTTTTTTGTAAGCACCTATTAATTATATTTATTACAATACATTGCTACTAACCCCTATTTCAACATTCATAAGAGTTATGAAAAAGGAAAAAAGAAGAAAGACACATCAGTATTATTTTTGATTTCAATAATAATAAACAAAAAAAAAATGTTGTACATTACATTACTTTTTAAACATTACCTAGGCAATATTATTGACCAATCTTTTTTTATTATTAATTTATTTTATATATACTACAATATAGTAAAAATACAAACATAATTAACACATTTTAACAAGAATATAAAAAATATTTATTAAAAAATTCAATGTCCCAAGGATCAAGTTTTTGTTGATCTGCTATTTTTGGAATGCAAGAGAGAGATTCGGACACATTTTTTTCGTTTCCACTAGTGTTATATTAATTTAAGTATTGTACATGGCAAGTAGGGCATGGATGGTTTGATGCACACTGTAAAGCCATTAACAGGTTGTCCACATTTTTCACAAGGGGTATTGGTGTTTTTCCTTTCAGAGAACGAGGAAAAATTACTCAAAATTCTCTTGGCTCTAAAATTTTCTTGGTGGTTTTGATGTAGGCTCTTCTATTAATCAAGTATTCTTAGGGATGGTATCTTTATGCCTCCATACCCTGAATATTATCCCCATCGTTCTCGGCTCAATCTCATCACGTATATATTTTCCCACGGCCTGAGGACTATCCCCACCCTTATTCAGCTCATTTAATCACATATTACCTTTTCTTGTTCGGCTGAAGATATCCCCATCTGTTTTTGACTCAATTTCGATCACCTATATTTTACTGCTGACTTCACCTCACTGTCACTGGAGTGTTGCTCTCCAATTCTTCGTCACTATAGTCAGAACACACATCATGGAGCCAACTATAACATTTTCTTCAAAATCTTGGTCGGAGGTGTGATTTTCCGGCGTTTGGAATTCCTTCCATTGTAAAAAAAGAAACAAAGTAACGTTCCAACACAGGTGGAGTCTCTCACGATACTAACATAAATCTATAGTTTTGCTACCACAAGTGGAGTCTCTCAGACCTCCAAAGGCCCACTAAAACAACAACAACCACCGGGGTAGAGGATGAACTGGTGGTACTGCTAGGAAGCTGGACCTTTTGACCTAGGAGGGTAACAAGCCCCACCCCTATCAGACCTCCCCTCTGTTTTTCCACAGAAACGGGAACTGAGTGAGCGGAGTCTGAGAGAATCAAGAAGTGTAAGTTAAGGGATATATATATATTTTTTATATATATATATATATTATATATATATATATAATACAGGTTTTGAACTCCGACCTCATTTTCGTCATATCCTGGGTAGGATCGATGGACATTTGATGAAAAATTTCGAAAAATCGCATCACAAGTTACAAACCTCAAAGCTGATTTCCTTAGGGAAATCTGCTAAAATTTCAATAATAAGGGGATTGGTGGAGTGTATGTCTTCAATGTGACTTTATTGGCTTAATGAGTCTGTTCAAATGGACTATGTCTCTTTTTCTTTTAGTAGTTGTGTATGTTCGTTGGTCCTAATAGTATAGCCTGTTATGTCTGCCGTGTTTTATTGTACTGTAGTCATGTAGTTTTTTGTGCACAGTATTGTCTCCTACAACTGCAGATATCCCAGTTCCCATAGTCTTGTGCTATTTATAGTACCATGCTATTACCGATAAAATGTGTTTTATACAATTTTTTGATCCGACGTTATAATAACGGAGATATTTCGAGGTTTCAAAATTCTCTCTCTAAACCCCCATTCCTAGAGATATGATTGTCAGCCATTAACGAACTTGACTTTTAGTTTTGCATGATACGATTATTTATCGAGATAGATTACATGTATCAAACATACATTGCGACCGCGACATACGGTAAACAGTCAACTGTGAGTACATATATATATATATATATTTATATATATATATATATTATATATTATATATATGCATATATATAGTTATATAATTCTTAACCGGGCCTCATTTTCGTCAACTGGATTTTATGGGCATTGGAACGATTTTTTCAAAAATTTCTGTTAGGGAATCTGCTAAAACAGGGAAGGGTTACTTGATTGAGGAAATAAATAAAAACACATGAACGTCATATCAAGTGTATTTGAAAATATTGGATTGAAGCTTCACCTAAATGGATCTCAGTTTTATTGGACTCAAAAGAAAACTAAATGATTCATGCAAATGCAAAAGTCATATGAAAGCCATATAGAAAATATTACTGAAGATTTCTGAGAATATCTGAACTTCATATCAAGTGTATTTGAAAATATTGGATTGAAGCTATGGGGATATATGAGAAGGAGGAAAAGAAACTTGATTTTGAATATTAGATGCTTTACCTTCAATGTGAGAATCAATCCTTCACTACTATTGATTTGACACTATCTTTGAAATTGGAGCACGTTCTTTAAGGTCTGTGTATTCGTCTGGTCTACAAGTTGCTACGTATTGGCGGAAATTCGAAGAAGTTCATCATATATTCATTGAAACAGAGTCTCAAAGACTTACCTACAGAATCGAACTAGGAATCTAGGGCCTTCAACCAAGGAATCTTGATATTCGTTCCTATAATATGAATAGTGGCATAGTTCATCCTGAGTTTGGGAATACATGTATCATCGTTTTGAGGTTTATTCAAAAATTACACTTTGTCGAGATTTCCCTGGGACATGGAGGGAAATCAGCTATTGAGGTTGATAACTCATGGACGAAATTTTCGTAAAAAAATTTACTCCATCATCATGTTTCATGGGGCGGCGATTCTATCCTAGTAGGAGATGTGATCGGCGAAAATGAGGTCCTTTCAAAGATGTAATATATATATATATATAATATAGTATATAATATATAGTGTAATAAATATATATATATTTGTCTTCGTAACTAAACTCGATATATAAGTGTTTCATGCAAAACTAAGAGTTAACTTTTTTAATGACTGAAATCAAACCAAAGTGTGGGGCGAGTTTAGAGGGGAATTTCAAAAATTTGAAATATTTCGGTTATTACACGTCGGATCGAAAAATAGCATAGAACCACTGTATTGCAAATAAAATGTTCTATAAATATTGCCTTATAGAATTATTATTCTCTATCTTCAATGACAACGCGCTATATATACATTTTAGCAGATGTGCCTTAGCGGAATTCAGCTATTGAGGTTTTACTCATGACGTAGTTGTCGAGCCTTCAAATGTAAATCGCGTCCTTCCGCAAGTAGGTGACTTTGCAGGGCCCCTCAAAATTATGTGAGGTTTGTCAATAGACTCAAGCGGTGTATTTTTTGTTTGATCGTTACCAGACTGGACTTTAATCGGACCAGTGGAGGGGGGGTTTAGAGGGGGGATTTTTGAAAATTACCTAAAATATTTCCGTAATTGTGCTCGGATACGTGCAACATTTTGTAGAATCAATCTTTTTGAAAATTACATTTACTATAAATATTGTCATATACATTTATTCTCTATCTTGAATATTAACCGAGATATTTGCATTTGTATTGTGTGGGTGATCGGCAGGACTCCATGTTCCGGACTTTCCGCCGAGAGCTCTGGTGGCCGTTTCCGGAACTATTCCTCCCTCGTGAATAGGTTTAGAGATCCCTTCCTACTACAGCTGTTATTGGGCAGATTTCTCTACTGTGAAACTTCACGTGGGAAATCTGCCTAGCCTTCAGTAAACCACCACTCCTACTCTTGTCATATTACGAGTAAGTTGGTACATCATGAACCACTTATTTGGAGTTTATTTATCAACTATTGTTTTTAAGAGAACTATACATTGCCAATTATTATCATCCGTTTTGGTCTTGAAAGTGATTATTTGATCTATACCATGCCCGATATTTAACCGTTCTAGTCAACACTTAAGATCAAATTTGTTATTGGCTGAAATCGGACCTGGATTAAGGGGGGGGGTACTCTAATTCACTTTTAGTATCTCTCTTATAGTGAGCCGGGCCATAAAAGTTCATAGAACCAATCTTGGTAAGCAGCTTGTTTTAGCAGATTTCCCTGTAAGGGAAATCAGCTATTTAGGTTGACTCATTACGCGATTAACAAACAATTTCTTCAAATCCCTATCTTACCTGTACGGAAATAGTTGTATACTTTATGTTCTCCATATCTCTATAATTGTGGAAATATATTACTTAAATCTTACGGATTAAACCCATCACGAACTATGCTCACCCTAGTCCATCCTGCTAATACAATGTCTAACTTCGCCGACCTACACTCGTCTTAACTTTAAATTAGTTTTGGTAATATTATCTTGGCTTTGTAACTTTGACTTATAACTTTAAACGGACAACTGAGAGAATGGGCCCGGCTATTAACCACTCTGTACTATCCGAGCTTCCATGACACCTTAAAACTTTATTAGAACTGCTGGCCAAGTTAGGTTCAGCGCACAATTTGTAAATGGCATGCAGAGAATTCAAAAGACTCCATTTTTTTAAAGTCAATGACCCGTGAAGGAAAAATAATCAAGAAAAATGTATAAAATTAAACATACATTATTTATTAACTACCGATTTTTTCAACTAAGGCTAACTGGTATTGGTTAACTACAGGTTACCAGCCCGAGTGACGAACTCAATGAATGAAGGTCCGTGTATGTGTGTGTACATTGTCCTTAAAAACGTCCGTCGTTCATGAAGTTCTTAAATTTATTTTTAAACAAAGAATATTTTTTAATAGCTTCAATACATTCGGGTAGAGCGATAAAGAGTTTGAAAATGATGGGCTTTCTTCGAAATACTTATTTTTGTAGTTGGGTGTTTGAAGCATATGCTTGCATCTTGTTTTATGATTATGCGTTATACTTATTTTGTAAAACAAGCTAATGTCTTGTTTTGCAAACAATATTGCTCGGTATTCTTCCTATTTTCTTGGCAAGGGTCACCAATAAAAACATTTTTTCCCGGAAACTTTATTGATACTGCCCTGCATTTTTTGTGGTATATATACAACCTCTTCAGGGGATCTCCCTTTTCAAAAAATAATAACATTAATTTATTAAAAAAAAAATTAAAATCATTGATTTAGCCAAATCCTATGACACTTCTTTATTAGATAGAGTATTAATAAGTGCCTACTTAAATATATATTTACTAAATCTAAATACAGATTGCTACTTACATTTCTGAAGTGCTCGTTTCCCTCTTACGTTCGTTGCGACTGTCCTCACTGGGGAGGTCGTTAATACTGAGGTTCCCGAAGTAGGTTAAGTCAGCTGATTACAAATCGATTATTTACACGTCAACCTTGAACTCGATTATTTCGTGTCAAATAGATTACTTTATTTTAAAATAAAATGTTATAGAATATATAATTGAGGTATTTAATTTCTGTTTTTTTGTTTACATCGTTTTTTCAATTTTTTATTATGTGTGTGTGTATATATATATATATATATGTACATATATTTGTTCATTACCGCTCCAGTAGTCGCAATTTTTGGTTTATCGATACCAACGCAATAGTATAATTATTTTATGTAAAAAGAAAGATCAAATTCGTTAACCGCTGAAATCGGACCAGAGAATGGGGGAGAACTTCGAAAATTTGAAATTTCTCAATATTATTATACGTCTGATCGAAAAACTGCTTAATATCTAATTTTATTGTAAATTTAATGTTCTATAAATATTGTTCTATACCTATTTTCTGTATCATAAATATTAACCGAGATATTTGGATTTTTTAGTATTCGGCTTTCAATAAACCCCCACTTCTACTCATTTCATATTTACGATAAGCAGATATATCATGAACCACGTTATTCCAAGGTCAAATACCAAATATGGTTTTCATTGAATTTATACTTTGTGAGATATATGCAAACATTCTGTTGACTCACCCACTCCCCCACTTCTTTTGTTCTTGGATTACTAAAATTTGAGTTATTGAGACAAAAAGTATTCTGATTCATTTTAAATTACAACACTAGCTACAGTAAATAGTTTTCAATAGAATTAATATTTTATATTCAGATATGTTTCAGTAATTATTTTTCTTTCCGGTGGAAAAAAATGTCTATCTATCTGTTCAGCTCTGCGAGGTAGGTTGACCTGCTTGTTTACAATTCAGACGCTTTTCGTTGTAGAGATTATTAACTTGCGAATTGAATGAAAAAATTCTTATTACCGTTTGTATTTATTCACTTAATATGCATGATGTTGTTACCAGTTTGTAGATTTCTGCCATTCCTCCTTAGCTCTTGACTTCCTTGACAGGCAGGGAGTGGCTGCTCCTCTCATTGTGCTGAAGGGGTGTAGCTTCTGTCGAGAGTGATGGAGGGACTATTGTATTGTACATATCCCACATTACCAACTGCATTTAAATGCAGACTGTAATATACTC
The DNA here is from genome assembly GCA_019009955.1 of Riptortus pedestris. NCBI lineage: Eukaryota > Metazoa > Arthropoda > Insecta > Hemiptera > Alydidae > Riptortus > Riptortus pedestris. Next base: position 19,119,275 of record CM032232.1, read on the forward strand.
AATAAAATAAAAATTTAAAAAGTTTGTAGATTTATCTATTGTAAACCTTCACTTGGGAAATGTGCTTAGCTTACGAAACCCCTTAGTGACAGTCTTTATTTTATTTTAAGATTACTTCAACAGAATGGGTTTGTTCTAAAAAACTTATTTTTAAAACTGGTTTGTGCGTCAAGATTGCGGTAAATCAATAAAAGCTTGGCCCCGCTATAAAAATCCAGGCTTATTTGTGCAGAATCCACGGCTAGACTGGAAGACTGAATTGAATGAATAAGGGATGAAGCTGTTAGGATTTCTGGCTGGAATCTGCTACCTCTTTGGTACAATCTACCGCCCCCAGCCAAGATACAGCACTGATCCTGGCTTTCTAGGGAATATATCCTTAATAAACTGCCGCCTCTCTATCTTTCATACGAATAGGATCTTTTTAGTATTTCTTTATACGAAACTTTCTTTACAGAATTATCTCTAGCAAATGAAGGAATAAATATTTATGAAAATAAATAACAAATGAGCCATCATTTATCGAGTTTTTCAGATATAGACCGTGCCATGGAGTTGTATAGGCAACGTCTCTCATTCTTGTTAAGTACCGGAAGATGCTAGAAGGCGCCCAGTTTCGTACGTAAATTTCTCTTAAGAGAAATTTTCTTTTGGCGTTCGACTCGTAACGCCATTTTTAGAAACATTTCTTCAAGTGCCCATCGATCCTACCCAGATGACGAAAATGAGGTACGATCAAAATTATGTATATTGTTCCGAAAATTAAATACATGAAAAATTAAACAGAGATAGTCACGTATTTGGGAAGTACAAAGGAGATGAGAGGAGCCGACCGAGGACTACATGCGCCTGTAGTGTCTAGACTAAAGAGTCCAGTATGTTCGAGACAGCTTCCTTTGATGTCGCCGCGCCTCTATATAAGCTTGTACAACTCGCCCGGTAGTTTTAGTTTGTTCTCAGCTGTCTTCAAGTGATCATCAGTGCGTTCAGAGTGACTAAGTGCAGTGCGGTAAAGTGCTTTATGTGAAGAACAGTGTTGTGCCGGGACTGTAAGTAACAGTATAGTGCCGTGTTTAAGACAGTGCAGTGCCGTTAGCTTCGCGAAATAAAGGACAATGCAGTGACGTCTTTTTGTGAACTTCAGTGACCGTGAGTGAATTATTTTACTGTGTAATAACAAGAACAGTGACGCTATCAGTGCATACTGTGAGTAGTTATTAAGAATAATTGACCAAGTGTATAGTGTATTGTTAAATAAATTGTGCAGTGATTAAAACTCTGAAGCTTGTGTGTGTTTAATCTTGTAATCCAAATAACTCTAATAAACAACACGACATGTCCACCATAAAGTATCAATTGCTGTATGAGGAGAAGAAGGGCAAAAGATTAAATACGGCTGAGGGGCTGCATATAAGGTTGGACAGACAGGCGAATGGAGATCGGAATATTAATAAGAAGGAAGAGGCGGCAAGGCTACGACATGTCGGTGACGGGGCCCTGTCTTCTCTACGGAGACAGAGGTTCAGTCGCCCGGCAGTCGTGGTCCAGGCATCGCAGCTTTAATCAGGTACCTCCTACATCTTCTCTCTATTATTAGAATGGGGGTTTTTGTTTATTTTTTGGATGTCTCTTACAGTTCCTCTGGGTGGTTTTTTCAAAGGTTCTCACCCACTGTGATATGTTTTCCATATAAATCTGAAATTTAGGTAGTTTTTTAGTTTTTAATTTTATTTATAGTTTTTGGACATAGCTTATGTTGGTGCTTTTATTATTTGACTTGTTATTAAATTTTTGATTGTTTTGGCTTTAATTTTTTAGTAGTTGAACTAGTGAGGGGGTTTAGATTTTATTTTTTATTAGTTGACTATTTTTAAGGAATTAACTTGTTTTTACTATTTATATTGTGTTTGTTTTTATTGATGTTTTTATTTTGCTTTGGCCATGCTGTGAATGTTAAATTAACTCGAGGATATATAAATACCTCTGCCCCAGTAGGATGGAGCGTTGACTCCGAAAGTGCACTCTGCATTATATTAAAAAACAGTAGAGGACTTGGCCTTCTTATTGATCCTGATCTAATAAACAACGTTTATTACTGATTTTGTAATAAAACGTAACAATATGTATGTATATTTCTGTTAACGGTCTAGCTGTCGCAATTTTTGTTTTATCGTTATCAAACTCGATATATGTATAAGCGTTTCATGCAATACAATAGATCAAGTTCGTTACAGGGAACTTCAAAAATTCTAAATATCTCCGTTATTATTCGTTGTATCGAGAAATTGTATAAAACCAATCTTAGTCTCTATATCTTTGCCTATAAACGCACTGAACATATTTTCTGTAACTTGATTATTAACCCTCCGTCGGGCGCGTGATCTCTCAGATACACGGTTTCTAGAGAAATATTTGCCACTCCTCCTAGCAGAGAGTGGTGGTGTAGTGCTTCGAGTTATGTGGTATAGAGGTCCCCCCCCCCTCAAGGTCAGTAGTGTCACTGCGTTTGATGGAATCGTGTGTTTCACCTGTCATTCAGTTGTATCTCCTAGATACCACGCGCCCGATCGCGTAAGTTTTCTTGAAATCTGTATTTCATAAATATATACATCGATTTAGTTTCTCTTTATTAAATGGAATCATATAAACCTATTTTTTATTATTTTGCTCATCATTGAGCTTTACAGAAGAATTATTCAGAAAATATTGTATGGACGCAGTGACAACGTAGACCGTTTACCAACCGAACTAGAAACGAAACATGACGAGTACAGAGGCTCATTGAACCATACATTGAAACTCCAAGTACGCAACAGCATAAAAAAAGTCCCTCCACTTAAAACGAACTAAAAGCAAATGATGTGAACCAAAGCAACATGAAAGAAATATAGGGTTTCCTCATTATTCTTGTGAGTTTTGCAAAAACAAAATTTGTTTACAACATAGTTCCACGCCTTCTCCTAATTGTAATGCAGCTCTGCAAAAGAGATAATAATTAAACTGGTATTTTTAATAGGATTGGTACATTAAAATTTAGATGATTTGTAATAAGTCTTATCTAAAAGTGATTTCGTGCTACTTATTTTTGAATGAAGTTATATTTAGATATTTTGTTTATATTTTTCATTTAAACTATTTCTTTTGGTATTTGTATGTTTTAATTATATTTTAAAAATTATCGTCCACGGTTTTAATAACAATGAATCTATCACCAATTTGGTAATATTATCTACCATGATTTTTTTTTTATTATAGTACGTGTTAATTTTGAAAATTGTTTACTGCTTTCAAACAAATACTTCCTCAGATTTGATTTCTAATTACACACTGAACATTTTAGTGCAAAATATATATTAAAAAACTGTATTTCCGTAAAAACGGTTGAGGTCGTATCTCTGAGATACACGCGCCCGAAGGCGGAATATTTTTGACGCGCCCGACCGAGGGTTAACCAAGATATTTGGATATTTTTAGTTTTGAGTCTTCCAATAGACCTCCACTCCTACTCATTTGATACTAACAATAAGCTGTTAGCACATGAGTTTCTTTATCCTAAGCTTAAATACCAAATATTGTTTTCTTGGTACCACATTTATTATGCACAATATATGCAAATTTGTTTTGTGCGATGACATCAATAAATTATTTTTAACCGTTTTAGTTAACACTAAAGGTCATACTTGTCATCGGTAGAAATCGAACTAGGAATAAGGGTTTAGAGAGGAGGGACTCAAAAATTCCCAAGATCTTCGTTATTACAAGTCGGAACGAAATATATTATAGAACCAATCTTGTTAATATGTCAATGCTCTACAATTATTTTATTTATGTATTTTTTTCGCACCTCAAATATTAAGGGAGTATTTCGTATTTTCTGGTTTTCAGTCAGAATATGTGTTGAGATGAGATTACTAATGAGTTATACCAGCATGTGGGAAACCTGCTTAGTTTAAGTAGCCCCTGCGAGGTGGGCTTTTAGCAGATTTCCCTTAAGGGAAATCGGCTATTGAGGTCGTATCATGACGCGAGTTTCAAAAAATTTTCTTTCAAATGTCATTCGATTTACCACAGGAGAGGACGAAAATGAGGTCCGTTCAAAATTATATATTATTATATATATTATATATATATATATATATTATATATATATATACTAGCTCAGATTACCCGGCTTCGCCCGGGAATTCATTTGAGGCTGAATGGTGATTTTTGGCAAGGCTTTACTTTGTGGCCATATTTTACATTTACCGTCCCAGTGTTAGGGTAATACCCGTCGTTGGATTTGTTAATAATAAATTAATTTTTTATGTAAGACTTTCACTGTCGTCAAATTGTCATATTTCCTGTCTCCTGTGCATTATGCATTGATTTCAGCTATTAGGACAAAATATTAACATTGATTTGAGTAAAATTTTTCCGCTGAGGGCCTGATAGTTTCACAATAGGAATGAATTGTTGAGCATATCAATATTTTCTACGCAAATTACTTGCTCCACACATTTTTCCTGGAAAAAATGTTATAAAAAAAAAAAAGTTAATCTATAACAAACTAAACAACTTTTGTTATGTGCTTGGTTTATCGGAAAAACCAAAATAGACACATGAAATATCGAATTTTTATTTTCAGGTCTCCCTTATAACCGCCACTCCGTTCTAACCTAAACATTTTATTATAGCTTATATCATGAAAGAATTAATGCTAATTGAATACCGAGTTTGTTAAGTTCGGTTCAAGTTAGGGCCAATAAAATAGAAGACTCAGGCTATGATTTAAGGCGTATATCTGTTATAATTCGGTATAAGAAAAAAGTGTATATAACAAAAGTTACTCTAAATACCCAACACCCCCCCATTTTGTTATGTTCATATTTTCCGAAACCCAATAGGAACGAAATATCGCTATTGTTAAATTTTTGGCTTCCCTCATAACCCCCACTCCTGCCCCCCCAAGAATGTTGGTATCGCTTGTTTATGAAAGCGTTAGTGCTAATACAGATACGAGTTTTATTTATTTCGGTTGGGTCTTTTGTCCCAATAAAATTGTTACTTCCGCTATAGGTTTTAGGTATATCTCGTTATAATTCGGTATACGAAAAAAAGTGTATATAACAAAAGTTACTCCCAAATAAACTAAAATAAACAACTTTGGAATTGTTCATATTTGCGTAAACCAATAGGAAAACGAAATATCGCTATTTTTAATTTCTGGCTCCTTATAACCCCAATACTGTTCATCACAAGGAAATTATATAGCTAAGTCTAAGTTGGGTTTGTAGTTAATTTAATACAAGTTTTCATTAAAATTCGGTCAAGCCGTTTATATACGTGAAAAAGGTAAACAAAACAAACAGATTACACACAAACAGCCGAAAGAAACAAATGCAGTTTATGGTGTTATGGCATGTGAAACGAAAAGTTATCGTGAAATTTCGCGAAAAAAATCAATGTACGACAGGGGTTAGTACAACTTTATATTATATATAGATATATATATTTGTCTGGTAACGCTCTAGGCGGGTGCAATTTTCATTTGATCGTTACCAAACTCGATTATTTAAAACGTTTTATGCAAAGTAAAAGGATCGAGTTCGTTAATGGCTGAAAATAGGACCAGTGGGAGGGGGGGTTTAGAGGGAAGATTTTCGAAAGTTCGAAGATATCTCCGTTACTTTAGTCGGATCCAAACATTATATAAATTCTTTCTTTAGCAAAATTAAATGTATATAAATAATGTTATGTACATTTATTCTGTATCTTGAATATTAACCGAGATATTTGCATTTTCTGTTTTCAGCTTCTGGATGAGATCGGCTTAACTTCGGGTCTGTCTTGAGTTTCGTCAAATGCTAGTCGGGCCGTTCCCGCACTGTTTGACTATCTATTCTGAAATTTCTCTATTGTTAAACCTCACGTGGGAAATCTGTTAGTTTACGCAGCCCTAGCGAGTGGACTTGTATTCTTATTAATGAGTGCCTTCTGAATTTTTGCGTCTATTTTCTTCTATATATATGCTCATATTTTTCGTTATTTACTAACGTCGACTTTTTACAACTAAGGCTAATTATATTAATAATCTACAGGTTGCCACCCTTTTCTAGCCAAGTTAAGACCAATGATTTTATTTAAGGAGTTCGTCAATAAATGAATTCCTATCGACCAGGTGGGAATCGAACTCGCCACTCTGGGTTTACCATGTGAATTTAAAGTTAACGCATGGCTAACCTGAGCCCCATATATTCATATTAAAAAGACGTCACGCAGGGGGTGCGTAAACTAAGCAGATTTCCCACGTGAAGTTTTACAATAGAGAAATCTGCCCAGGGGTCACTAAACTTATACACGAGGGGACGTATTGTTACGAAAACGGCCGGCCAGGGCTCTCTTCGGAAGTACCAAACAGCTCACTCCTGCCGACAAATGCAGATTACAATGCAATATCTCGATTAAACATTCAAATACAGAATAAATGGTATATGAACAATATTTATAGTAAATTTATTTTGCAATAAGATTGATTCTATACAATTTTTCGATCCGACGCATAATAACGGATATATTTCGGATTTTCCGAAAATCCCCCCCCCTCTAAACCCCCTCTCCCACTGGTCCGATTTCAGCCATTAATGAACTTGATCTTCCTTTTTACATAAAACGATTAAATTCCATGTTTGGTAACGATCAAACAAAAATTGCGACCGCTAGAGCGTTAACAGACAAATATATATACAGGGGGGTCCCCAAACCAAAACGGCCACAACTTTAGGGATCGACTGAGGATCGGATAAACTAAGACAAAAAGTCCTCTGGCATATTCCTCGTTTTCGCTTCGTTTTCGAGAAAAATCACAAAAAACTAAAAATAGTTGTGCAAAAATAGTTAAGGCCATGGAAGGGGATTTTATTCCTTGAAAAAAAATTGAATTTTAGCAATAAATGTTATTCCAACTACAATAATTGTATTCTAATCTTTACTAACAGAAAGGTAATTGAAAAAAAAATATTTTTTATAAGAAAAAATATAAATACTTTTTTATTCCAAATATTCATAGTATAAAAAAAAATTACCTATTTAAAGTAGAATACATTATGAACAATAATGAAGATTAAAACTAAAAAAAGATTAAAAATTTAGAAAAATTAATAAATATTTTAATATTCTTCCTTAGAAAACATAATGTGGCAGTTTTATATATGGGCTACCTTAGTGAGAAGAAAACCTGAAAATTTTGAAGGTTTTACCTTCCTAAAATTACAACATTAATTTCTAAAGCGTCAACGTAAATGTTGTTTCGAAGTTCTGGCCTCTTGCTGCAAATCACGCATCACATGCATTACTCACAGGATCGCAACTGCTATCTAAACATTGTTCCTGCCCAGTGAGCTGGTTTTGACAAACCATTCTGATGCGCTCGATGGGTCATCCCTGTGCGGAGGGCTCTTCGGTAAGACATTTTCTTTTCACTTATCCCCACACGAAGCAATCTAGTTGCGTGAGGTCGGAGACCGGGGAGGCAAGGCCGGCCCACTCGTCCTATCCAGCGACCTGGGTAGTTGATGTCCAATCAGTCTCGTTACGGCCCTTCAGTAATGTGCAGGACAACCATCGAGTTGAAAAACCGCTCTCAAGCCTTGTTTCAAAGGGATATCTTCCAAAAAGTGCTCGTAAGTCATTCTCGAAGAATAGATGATAACTTTCAGACGTGAAGTCAGCAGGTTATAAATACGAGACATATTATGCGATTATAACAAAGACCTACCACACGTTGTACAGAAAAATCATGCTGGGTAGTGAAAATTCTCATAACAGCGCGGATTTTCATGTGCCCAAAGGTGGTAGTTTCTTTGATTGAATATGCCGCACGTGTAAAAGTCGCTTGTCCGTCCAGATTACTTCGAATTATGTTTACATCGTTTTGCAATTGTTCTTTGTACCAATTACAAAAATTTAATCGCGGGGATAATCAGCGGGTATTAAATTTTGTACTTTTACATGGTAAGCATGCCTGCGGTCAGCCTTAATATGCGCAAATGGTTGTTCTTTGGCATGCTTGAACTTGAAGCAGCTCTCCGGGCGCTTGTGCCAGGGTTGGTATGAAGTGCTCAGTATCCTCTCCTCCGCCTAAGGTCGGGCTTCCATCGGGCCTGGCGTACGGTTTCCACGGACGATTACATGAGAAGCACCCAGACTCTCGAAGCTTCTAAAGTGGCTGGTTAAAAACACCCTGTGTAGGGTTTTCCGGTCAGGAAACGTCTGCGATATTCCCGAACTGCTGACGTCCAATTGTTCATGCCAGAATCACTTAGACGATAGACTATGTCCTCGTATTCAGCGTTGGTAAATCTAGCCATATTTGTTGATTCACTGAAGAGTACTAGCAAACACCACTAATGTGAGAACGCGAGGTGGATTCCCCCCAAAAAGTATTAAAATGATAGTAAACATTTTAATCCTTTCCTTTTTAAGTTTAAACACTCAACCTAGACGTTTTATTGATAAGGAAAGCGTGTGATATTCATGTTTTCTAAATTTACGCCTCGTAAATTAAAAAATTAAGCCTTACTCAAAAGCCAATAGTTTTTGTAATTTAAATACATTATAAAAAAAAAAATACACTTTTTGCACAACTATTTTCAGTCTTTTGTGTTTTTCTCAAAAACGAAGCGAAAACGAGGCATATGCCAGAGGACTTTTTTTCTTAGTTTTTCGATCCTCTATCTATCTATCTATCTCTATCCTTAAGGGAAATCTGCTAAAACAAATTTAAGTTTTATATAAAAAATGTATTATGGTTTTTTTAGCAGGTTAGATAAGACTAGAGTCTTGAAACATCTATATTATATAACAATATATCATGTGCATTACCTCTCGTCTCATGCATTTGTATTTACATTCGCAGGAAATGAAAACCAGAAAAGTCCGTCGCGCAGGGGCTGCGTAAACTAAGCAGATTTCCCACGTAAAGTTAACAATACAGAAATCTCCATTCGAGTGCCGAACAGTTGCGGAGACGGCCAAACTAGCTTTCGGCGGGAACGAATAGAAGCGACCATAGCTCGTCCGTTACACTTAATAAAAATGCAGGGGCTCAGGTTAGCCATGCAAGTTAAAGCGTTGACCTTAATCTCACATGGCAAACCTAGAGTGGCTAGGTCGATTCTCGCCTGGGCAAAGGAAATTATTTAATGACGAAATTCATTAAATAACATCCTAAGTCCCACCCTGGCTAGAAAAGGGTGGTAACCTGTAGATAACCCGTCCCAATTAGCCTGAGTTGCAAAAAGTGGACGTTAATAAAAAATAATAATAAAAATGCAAATATCTCGGTTAATATACAAGATAGAGAATAAATGTATATAACAATATTTATAATAAATTTAATTTGCATTAAGATTGGTTCCATACAATTTTTCAATCCGACGTATAGTAACGGAGATATTTCGAATTTTCGAAATTACCCCCTTCTAACCCCCCCCCCTCCCACTGGTCCGATTTCAGCTGTTAACGAACTTGATCTTTCTTGAAAAAATTGCGACCACTAGAGCTGTACAGACAAATATATATATATATATATATATATATATATATATATATATATATATATATACATAAAGTTTTGAACGGACCTCATTTTCGGTATCTCCTAGATAGGATCGATGAACATTTGAAGAAAAATTTTGAAAATCGCGTCATGAGTACGACCTCAATAGCTGATTTCTCCTAAGGGAAATCTGCTAATAATGAGAAAACTATAAATTTTTCGGCTATCAACAATTATTTCTTTTTTAGTTTTGTAGTTCCAAATGTCTCTTGCTAACGGAAATAGAGTGGAAACTATTCACTCACCAATACACAAACTAACTTGACAGAGAGGCTATTTATTTTATGAAATGTCTTCTCTATATTTCAATAATTATTTAGAGTTCATGAACTTTACAGGAAAGCCATTGCCATTTGAAATTTTAGGAACAAAAGATTATTGTTAATTTTATATGGAACGCTAGGCCGTATACTTAACTGGAATTTTCCATTCGACATAATATGGAGAACGTTTCCCTTCAAATGAAATATTATATTACACTGTTTGATGGAATGAAACAAAAGGAATGACTCTTGTCTCTTTCGTGTTTGTTTGTAATTTATATCCCATTTCCCCGTTCTCTCTCTTTTATTATGTTTGTTCAATTTTTCATCATATTTATCGTTGATAAAAAGAAGTAAATAATTACTCTACACGAGACGGAATAAGGAAACTTAAGATGTTTAATCGATTAACGATTTTCTGCATCATCAACTTCAACAACAAATCATTATCTTCCTGTTTATCGCTTCTTACTTTTCATTTTCCAGACAGTTCAAAAAAAATCTATTATTGAAAAGAATTTGCTGATTTTATCTACTGGTATATGTTTTTCATGTATGTGAAGAATATATATTTTTGAAGTAAAATGATTTTTTGAGGATCGATGAACGTTTGAGGAAATTTTTCAAAACTCGCGTCATGAGTACGACCTCAATAGCTGATTTCTCTCAAGGGAAATCTGCTAAAACATAGTAACATTAGACAAAGCACACAAGTAGACGAACTTAACAAATCGGCTACTCAAAAAATAACTTACTACACCACATATTTTACACACCAAGATATTCAAACCCAAGCAAAACGTATGTTAGTCAATTCATGGCAGAAATCTTGGTTTGCAAGTACTGACAGCAAAATTAGAGAACATTTACTTCGTGATTATTATTATTATTTATTAACGTCCACTTTTTGCAACTTAGGCTAATCGGGACGGGTTATCTACAGGTTACCACCCATCTCTAGCCAGGGTGGGATTTTAGGACGTCATTTAATGAATTTCGTCACTAAATAATTTCCTTTGTCCAGGCGAGAATCGAACTCGCCACTCTAGGTTTACCATGTGATATAAAGGTCAACGCTTTAACTCGCATGGCTAACCTGAGCTCCCACTTCGTGATTAGCCTTTCTCAAAAAGTTGGATATATCATTTAATATAACATTAACCACATCATTTCCTTGGTAGTTGGGTTCACAATTACGTTCTATTATCACATTCTCTTGTAATAAGGAAATTGTATAGTTTTCGTTTTTTAATTGTTTATACAACTTCAACAAAGGCATAACACCATCAAGAATTTTCAACATGTAGGTTATGTTGACAACACGAGAATAAGTAATAAATAAACACGTGTTATTCTGAGTAACTGATATTTCGAAAGTAACAGTAGTAGCAAAAAGTGGAAGTCCATGAATCATAATAATAAAAGTAACTGGCTAATACAAAAGAGACCCCTAAAAATGAGACAAATTACCATACACGAAAAGGGAACACAGCAATTGCTTAAAATAAAATTTAATTTGTTCATCATAAAACGATAATTCATGGAAGCATTAATGAAGCAATCACAGGATTTAAGAGAAAAAATCGGATTAGCCGAAGTGGAAATTGACCACTTGATTCCATCGTTAATTGAGGATTATTCTTTTTTCAAATTATTTCACTTTATTCAATGATATTGTAAATTAAATTTATTATAAATATTGTTCTGTGCATTTATTCTGTATCTTGAATATTAACCGAGATATTTGCATTTGTATTGTGTGTGTGTGGGAGGCAGAAGTCGGCTATGTTCCTGGGACTTTCAGCAGAGAGCTAGTGCGGCCGTTTCCGTAACTGTTCGTCCCACGTGAATTAGTTTAGAGATTCCTTACTACTACTGTTATTATAAGGCAGATTTCTCTATTGTAAAACTTAACGTGGGAAATCCGCTTAGTTTACGCAGCCCCTGCGTGACGGACGTTCGTGTTTTTTCTAAGACATTTTAGCAGATTTTCCTGTAGGGAAATCTTCTATTGAGGTTGTAGTCATGTGGCGATTTCCGAAAAATGCCTTTAAATATCCATTTATCCCACTTAGTAGATGATAAAGATGTGTTCAGTCTTCGTTATTATTTGTCGGATTGAAAAAGTTAGGGAACCATTCCTTTTAAACTATTGTTGCTGGGAATTCTGCTTTACGCAAGGTTTGACGGACTTTTTTTTTTTTTTTTTTTTTTTATTTTTTTTTTAGGTGTGATGCCTTGGAATAGAGATATTGTCTACCACATTCCATTTAGATAATTCTAAACTGCAGAAAATCGTTTTGCAAATTTAATTTTGAACCATATGAACATATAAATAGGTATAGTAGAGCGTATTGTGTAAAGACCTCCCTGGCCTTTGAACCGCTTTCGCGTTTTAGGGTTAAGATGAAGGCGAAGCTTAGCTTGAATAGGAGACCTTTTCCATAACATCTGGCTTTAGTGGTGCAAAGGGAGCCTCGATAAACCAGCGGGCGGCACTTCAAAGCCAATAAGCTGGAAGCAATAGAGATAGCGGAGTCGTGTGGGCACAGAATCATCATGGAGAGGAATCGTGTTACACTATCAAACTTACCTACGGTGACTTCATTCCAAAATATTTTGTCTAATTGTTTCTGTGAAAACAACTTTTGGAAATTAAACATTTACAAATCTACACATACACATAGACTGGATAAAAAGAAATATTTGATACGAAACAGCTGACAAGTTAGAAAGTCCGTCACGCAGGGGCTGCGTAACTAAGCAGATTTCCCACGTGAAGTTTTACAATAGGGAAATCTGCCTAATAACAGCTGTAGTAGTAAGAAACCTATAAACCTAAAACATTATTTAGGGCGTAATAACCAGTAGTTTCTAGCCCCAAAAAACAGTTGACCTAACCTCTAAACCTATTCATGAGGACGAATTGATATGGAAAAGGCCACCAGAGTCTCGGCGTATAGAGAAAGTCCGAACATTAGCTGGTGACCACACGCAGAATACAAATGGCAAATATCTCAGTTAATATTCAAGATACAGAATAAATGTATAGGACAATATTATAGTCATTTATTTGTAATAGGATTTATTTATACAATTTTCGATCCAACGCATAATAACGGCGATATTTTGAATTTTCAAAAATCCCCTTCTAACCCCCCTCCCACTGGTCGATTTCAAGCCGTTAAACGAACTTGATCTTCTCTTTTTACATAAAACGAACAATCCGAGTTTGGTTAAGATCAAACAGAATTGCGACCGTAGAGCTTACAGACAAATATATATATATTTTATATATTTATATTTACTATATTTATATATATATATATAAATTTTGAAACGGACACATCTTTTCGTAATCTCAAGGTAGGATCGATGGACATTTGAAGAAATTTTTCGAAACTCTCATCATGAGTACGACCTCAATAGCTGATTTCCCTTAAGGGGAGTCTGCTAAAATGAAAGCAGCTCAAGATACATCACTAATGCCAGAAGTCTCACTCGTACCACTCTCAAAAGACTTACGTACCGACTCAATACATAAATGGAACAGAATGGACGACATGTGACAAATCTTACACTAGTACATACTGAATTTGACTAATAAATACTGCACAATTAAGAGTCATCATCACAAATGCATACAATTTTTAACGGAACATGGGCATTATATACTCTATGACTGTTCAACATATAACAAAAATAGATCAAATTTCATAACGAACATAATTTTAAAAATTTTTTATTAGCCAGAACCACGTCATAAATTATTTAATAAATATAATAAAGAACTCATAAAGTTAATCAAAATTATTGATATGAATTTAGCAAAAGTACATTAGAATCTATCAAATAAGTAAATCAAATCTATGCATAATGCACAGGACACGGGAAATATGACAATTAATTTTATTATTAAAAAAACCCACAGCAACGACGATTATAAACTCCATACACTAGGACGGGTAAAATATTGTACAAAGTAAAGCCTTGACAAAAAAATACAATCACCATTCAGCCTCAAATGCATTCCCGGGCAAAGCGGGTATCTGAGCTAGTTAGAATATAAAGTTGATTATGAGGAAAGAGTTGAATTATCTAATATATAAAATTTCCATGTCACAATGTTAGTTAGCGTACTCCTCCGAAACGGCTTTACCGATTTTTACCAAATTTTATATGCGTATTCAGTAGGTCTGAGAATCGGCTACTATCTATTTTTCATACCCCTAATTGATAAGGGTTGTTCACCCTTAACAATTTTTTTTTAATTTTTGGACGAAATTTTTTTTTTGTAATGTGGCATTATAAAATACATACAACCCTAAATTTTTACTTTTTTATCACCAACCCCTATTTTTTTATAGCCATGTTAGTAATTTAATCATTATCATCCCGCTCGATAACTTATCAATTATAGTGTTTTTAACTGTACTTCGATTAAAATTTCAATTTGCAATGACAATCAACAAATCCCAAGGCCAAAATATGTCTATTTGTGGCTTAGATTTGAGTACACCATGTTTTTCACACGGGCAATTGTACGTAGAATGCTCTCGAGTGGGTAAACCATCCAGTTTGTGCTCGCTAAAGATGGGCTAACAAAAAATATTGTTCGCGCTATAGATTAAAAGATTGATGTTGTTTGTTAGTGTTACCGTCGTAATTAATATGTGATATGTAATTTTAAGAAATAAACTATAATAACTTAAAAATAATATTGTTTGGCGTTTGTTATTTTTATATTCCCTTATCGTTCATAGCGCTCCATGCTTATCTCATGCATATACTACATACACACTTATAATAAGTAAGTTACTTTTTGTCTACACTAGAATTTATCTAGAAACTAGAAATAATTTATAAAGCAAAACAATGTTTGTCGGGTTATCTAGTAATTCTATATATTTGGCAAAATATTAACACTCCTGTTATTTAAAATTTCAAGCCGGTTTAACTAAGCTGGTCAATTAATCGCTTTAACGAATTTTCCGAAGAAGAAATAATGTGAACAACGGTTTTCTTTTGGAATTTGTTCAGCATGTGTTTATTTAATTAAAATTTCACTACTACTACTGCTGACGTTTTCATAAGTTTTTTGGCTACAAGCCGACAGATAAATTAAAAAGTATCGTACTGATGGAATGTAACGTCACTCAACTCTGAAACTCAAGCAACGCAAGCAAGAGTTCAAATTCAAGTTGATCATAAGATGTTAAATGATGTAGTAGCTTAATGTAAAAAAAGTCCTTCAAGCAGGGGCTGCGTAAACACAGCTGATTTCCCATTTGCTGGTATATTGTCTATTTCTATGGACATACCAGATGAGTAAAAGTGGGGGAGGGTTACTGCTAAAAAGTTGAATTGTTATTCAGGAAGCCTTGCTATAAAAATAACATAATTATTTAGTCTAGAATGTTTTAATGGGCATCGCCGGTTTTCTTAGCTAGTAGCATTATATGCTCAACACTCTTGCCTATATTTTCCATCATGTCAGCGATAAAACACTAGTGTGGTACTAAACTTATAGCTCATTAAAATCCTGAACCATTAGGCCAATGAAATCATTAGATATAAGGCAGAGATAAATCAAATTGATTACTCCCAGAGTAATTTAGTTATAAGAAACATAATAATCTCTAAGATATATTATTCTAAGAAAGCATTGCCTTAGCTACTGAAAGCCATTATATCATAGCAATCCAGTGGCACAAAGCCAAGATTACTGCTTTAAACCTTCCCTTGTAAATTGTTCCAGACATATTCTCCCTTCAAAAACTGTTAAACTCTCTCTCTCTCTCTCAAGGCCTGTTTGTGTAGTAACTTTTATATTAAGTACATTCAAGTATTTTCTTAATATCGTAATTAATTTAATGCCTCCCAAAGACAGCCTGACTAAACTGCTCTTCTCCTGAAATGATGAAGCCTCGTTAAGAATGGGAAAGTCATTTCTTTTTTGAAACTACCTCACTTATTTCGTATGATTCATTGGGAAAAATCTCGAAATTACTGCTTGGAGGCAAACATAGAATGGCTGTGCTCATTCACATCAATTTCCCTCCCTATTCTCGTGTTTCAAAGTTTTTATACTAGCTCAGATACCCAGCTTCGCCCGGGAATTCATTTGAGGCTGAATGGTGATGGTATTTGTTTAGGCAAGGCTTTACTTTCTATGATATTTTGACATTTCCCCGTCACAGTGATTATACCCGTCGATGCTGTGGATTTCTTAATAATAAAATTATTTTTTTATGTAAGACTTCACTGTCCTCCATATTGTCATATTTCCCGCCTCCTATGCATTCTGCATAGATTTCAATTATAAAGGACAAAATATTAACATAGATTTGAATTAATTTTTCCAGGTGAGGTACCTGGTAGTTATATTGGAACGAATTGTAGAGGATATCAATATTTCTACGCAAATAACTTGCTTCATACATTGTTCCCAAAAAATGTATAAAACAAAAGTTATTCTAAATAACAAGCAAACTACTTTTTTTATGTGCACGTTTGTCGAATATCATATAGACAATGAAATATCGCGAATTTTTATTTCAGGTCTCCTTTATAACCCCCACGTCTGTTTGAACCTAAAAATTTTAATATAGCTTATAATCATGGAAGAATTAATGGTAATTGACGAGTTTTGTTAAGTTCGGTTCAATCGTTAGTGCCCAATAATATTGTTGGCTCCCGCTAAAGTTTTAGTGTATATCTCGTTTATACTTTGTTATAAGACAAAAGTGAATATAACAAAAGTTACTTCAAATAAAAAAATAAACTACTTTTGTCATGTGCATATTTGCAGAAAAACGTATAGAAAACGAAATACCGCTGTTTTTAAATTCAGGCACCCCTACAACCCCCACTCCTGCCCGTCCCTAGAAATGTTGGTATGGCTTATTATAATGAAGGCGTTAGTGCTAATACACATACCGAGTTGTATTTTGTTCGGTTAAGTCTTTTGTGCCAAATAAAATTGTTCACTTCTGCTATAGGTTTTAGGGTATATCTTGTTTATAATTCGATATACGAAATAGTGTATATAACAAAAGTTACTCTAAATAACAAAATAAACAACTTCTGTTATATTCATATTTGCCGAAAAACGAATAGGAAACGAAATATCGCTATTTTTAATTTCAGGATTTACTTATAACCCCCACTCCTGTTCGTCTCAAAGAATATTAATATAGCCTTTGCAGCCGTTACTATGCGTCGAAATATCAGCTGTTATTTCAAGTTTCATCATTCAATGATTTAATTAATATTGAATATGGTTTTTACTTTTTGAGATACATACAAGTTATGTGATGACATCAGCAATTAAGGTATGCCGTTCTTTAATTGAAAATATTTATTTTATATATAACATACTGGAAATTTTACCATTTCAGTCGACAATAAAGATCTGTCCTGAAATAGTGGTGATTTAGAGAGGGGGAGGGGATTTCGAAAATGTAAAATTTCTCCGCTATTATATTTCAGAGCCGAAAAAGTTAAATTACCAGATTTGTTAAATTATTAATGCTTTGCAATTGGTGTTTTACCCATTTTTTTAAGTAAGTCAAATGTTAAAAGAGTTGATGGTAATTTGGTATTCACACACACACACACACACACACGCACACACACACATACCTCGTTAGCTTTATTTCGAAAGTTTTCAGAAAATCCACGGAAAATTAATGGGAGAAAGAATATTTATTCCGTATCGTTTAATGCGGACAGTTAAGCGTATAATAAGAAAAAAATAAGTTTCATTTCGCATTTATTGGGCCGTTTTCTAATTATTTTCTCATCTTTCAACAAAAACAAAAATGGCGGGTTTCTCAATAACATCACAGTATTTCTCTCTGTGGGACAAACATTAGATTTTCTGGCCCAAGGCCAAATGTATCTGGGAGACATTGGCATGAATTTATTTTCGCGGAAGAATATAACGAAAACACTCGTTCTCCCCAAACACTCCATAGGTAGTAAAATAAATAAATATGTAATGGAATACACAGATATTCTTCCACATTGTTTACCTAAGTCTGATGGAGTATGAAATTGAACAATTTTCCATAATAGGCTTATTCTTTCAAGAATCGTTCTTGGAAAATGTAACATTATAAGTATGGATTTGAGTATGTGAAAGATGGTTACACCCCATATCTTCCATATTGGTATTATTTTTCTGTCTGAAGATTTGAACACGAATATACTAGCAGTAAACCATTAGGGTCCATTTCGGAAAAGCCTGCAGATAACTTTTATCAGATTTCCCTTCAGGGAAATCAGCTATTGGGATTTTCAGAATATGTCTTCAAATGTCCATTGATCCTACCCAGGAGATAACGAAAATGAGACCTGCTCAACATGTTTTTATATATATGTGCTGTAGAGTCGCATTTTTTGTTTGATCGATACCAAACTCGATATTTAAAGTTTTTTGTAAGAGTGATAATCAACTTTGTTAACGGCTAGAATCTGGCAATTACAAGGGAAGGTGTTTAGATGAGGGGAATTTCGAAAACTCGAAATATCTTCGTTATTATGCGTCGGATCAAAAGTTTTTATTAAATCAATCTTATTGAAAATCTAATGTTCTATAAATGTTATTTACGTATCTTGAATATTAATCGAGTTATATGCATTCTTTAGATTTCGGCCTTCAGTAAACCCCCACCTCTACTCATGTCATATTAACCCTCCTCCCCCTACCCATGTATTCTATGACACATATACTACTACTGGGTAGTGTACGACCCATGGACCTGAAATTCATCTTGTCATATAAAAATAAATCATTTAGGATTTAAAATGAAAAGTACAAAACTTATGAAGTATAGAAACATCATTTTAATCTTGAAAAGGCAAACAAAGGTAAAAAATAAATAACAAATTGTAAAAACAAAATTAATGAACAGGTAAATAATACATTACAAGGAATATTACATTACACTATGTTACAAGGCAATTTAATCCTTAATATTTTAAATATTATATTGGTGATTTTGAAATATTCAATCCTGCTTCGGTCAAACAAGATCGACAAATACTCATTTTGTGTTCACCACAAATAGATTTTTGGCAAAGCTGACAACTGGAATTGCTTTTCCGATCCTTGTTCCAGGGATAGAAACTGCACCTAGCTCGTTTTGAAGTTTCTGAAGATTTAGTAGGCCCTAGTTCTACCATTTACTTTTTTAAAATATTGGTTATTGCCAATTTTAGACCTCCTGGAATGGGCTTGGACATCCGTTGTTCTAGGTGCGGAGTGACGAGAGCGATGGCTAGCGTTTTCAGAAATTACGACCGATATTTGTTAGTATTTGGTAACTGGTTCAATAAGGCTCAGAACATATTGAGATGGTAGTAATAAATCTCTCTAGCTTCCCCTTTTGGGCCTGGCAAATGAGTAATTATGTTTTTTTGGGGAGTTCTGGAGTACTCAGTGCTTATAGGTTTGTTAGCACAAATAGTTTCCAGATCCTTCCCGAGTACAAAATTTACTTCATCATTTTCTTCTCCAGGGGAAAAAGGTAAAACATCATCTCCCTGTCGGAAGTATATTCTTCATCGTCAGCTACATCGTCATAATTGGCGATAATTTCGTCGTCAGGTTCACTAGACCGCTACCGGGACAATTCCTCTCGAATTTCATCATCAGTAATTAAAAGCGTCGTTCGGCCATCTTTACTGCAGAAGAAAACAAAATAATTAGACCAGACAGAAGAAAACAGTTTAGAATATTCATGACACATAAGCTACCACTGGTCCCTTAAGGGAAATCAGCTATTGAGGTTGTAACTCATGATGGAATTTTCGAAATTTTTCTTCAAATCTCCATCGATCCTACCAGGAGATGACGAAAATGATGTCCGTTTCAAAACTGTATTATAATATATATAATATATATATATATATATATATATATATATATATATATATTATATCCATCTATATATTTGTCTGTTACTGCTCTAGCGGTCGCAATTTTTGTTTGATCGTTACCCAAACCTCAATATTTAGTCGTTTTATGTAAAAAGAAAGATCAAGTTTCGTTAACGGCTGAAATCGGACCATAGGGAGGGGGGGTTTAGAGTGGAGGATTTTCGAAAATTCGAAATATCTCCGTTACTATACGTCGGACTGAAAAATTGTACAGAATCAATCTTATTGCAAATTAAATGTACTATAAATATTGTTATATACATTTATTCTCTATCTTGAATATTAACCGAGATATTTGCATTTGTATTCTGCCAGTAGGCTATGTTCGGACTTTCCGCCGAGAGATCTGGTGGCCGTTTCCATAACTATTCGTCCCTCGTGAATAGGTTTAGAGGTTAGGTTAACTGTTTTTTGGAGCTAGAAACTACTGGGTTATTACGCCCTAAATAATGTTTTAGGTTTAGAGGTTTCTTACTACTACAGTTGTTATTAGGCAGATTTCTCTATTGTAAAACTTCACGTGGGAAATCTGCTTAGGTTACGCAGCCCCTGCGTGACGGACTTTTGTCTTTAAATGTTGTTATATAAATTTATTCTGTATCTTGAATATTAACCGAGATAATTGCATGTTTTAGATCTGCCTTCTCTTAAATCCCACTCCTACTCGTGTCGAGAATAGCATTACGCTGTTAGACCATGAATCACTTTATTATAAGTTTGAATAACATATATTGTTTTCAAAGTGATCTTTATTATGCGAGATACGTTCATATTCCTTGTATGATGATGTCATCAATTCAGTTTTTAAGCTCTTGTTTTGAATATTTTATCTATGCTATCCTCGCCATATAACCATTTCAGTCAACCCAAAGATCGTATTTGTTATTGGTAGAAATAGGACATGGGATTGGGGGTGTATAGAGGGGCGGATTCGAAAATTCAAAATATCTCCTTAGTAATGAGTCGCTTCGAAAAATTACGAAACGGTTGTAAAACCAATCTTGTTAAACTATTGATGCTCTACAACCGTTGTTCTATGGATTTTTTCGTAACTCAAATGTTAATTCTAGTTTCTAGCCTTCACCCCCCTCCCCCGACATTCTACTCAGTCGTTTTTTACATAGAAATGGATAATGTGTGGTGAGATGAGATCACAAGTATGTTATATCAGTTCGTGGGAAATCTGTTTTTTTTTTAGTAGCCCCCATGTGACGTTCTTCTGTATTTTATTTATGTTGTACTTTTTTTTATTTTATTTTATTTTGGAGCAGCGAGGCGATATTGCTCATAAAACATAACAAAAACAATTTATATAAACAAAATACAAAATGAAAATAGAAACAAGAAAAAATTAAATAATACAATATAAGAACGCAAACAAATAACATAAAACAGAACGCAACAATATAAATAAAAACACACAACTAAATAAAACTCCACTAAATAATAGAACGAAATCAAATAACCAAACAACGAAAAACAACAATAACACAAAATAACAAATAAAATAAATAAATAAAAACAAAACATTATCAAAAGACTAATAAAAATTAAATATATAATTTATTAATTTCAATGGATCAAAAAATAAAATAGAATCAAAATGAAAAAATTTTAATATAAATTAGTATGCTCTAGTCTTTATCTTGAATATTAACCTAAAATATTTACATTCATATTCTCTTTCTTTATCACACGAACATGCATACACACTCTCACGCACATAGCTCAGGAAATTTAAAAATATTTAATTTTAAAAGGATTAAAAAGCTTTTTCTAACACTTGTGATTAGGTTAATTTCTCTATTGTAAAACATGATGGGTATGTGTGTATACCAGTACCTGTAAGTCGTGTTGTATTCATGTTGTACTTTTATTTTAATATATCGCCAAATATTCAAGGATAACTATTTGGTTATAATTACCCATTGTAAATTCAATGCTGAATATCCAGTTTGTAATTATAGATTCATGATGAGTCGTACACCAATGTGAATCATTTTAGTTATCCTTCTTCTGAGGTCCCACGAATTTCTACATTACCGGTGCGTGGTGTGAGGAAAGAAAAGTTCAGACCACCCTATAATAGTATCCTCAGAAATGCTAATGCCTTGAGTTGAATATAATTGTCCTCATGAAGTATGTAGCATTTCAGTTGAAGAGGAATGAATACGAGCTCCCTTCCCCTTCACCCCCGACACCCCTTTATGAATTAAAGTTCTTTCTACATAAAGCATAACTTTAGTGGAAGCAAGAGAGTCACATTTAGCACCTGTTTGAATGCTTTCTATTTAAAAAGGCTTCCATTGTATAAAATCATTGTTAGTCTGTTTAAGAGAAAGGAAAATGTATTGCTTTCAGTTCTTTTTCTTTTAAATATTGGGTCGAATCAAGTTTTATTGTAACTGGACTGAAGCTTTATCACAATTGGGGATTTTTAATGTAATTAATTAGAAAAGTTTTTAAGGGCAATTCGCATATGCTATGCGAATGCATTTAAAAAACAAAACAAAACCAAAGGATTTATTAGTTTCCACCTTCATAAACTAGTTCAAAAAGGCATGCAAGGATATCATAAACGAAGCAGATTTCCCAAGTAAAGTTTTGCAACAGATAAATCTACATATTTTTACACTTAAGAACTACGTAAGTATTAGGTGTATAAATACAAATGACAACAAAAAATCTTTCAGCCAATTTACATTTTAATAACCTCTTACAACAGACAGAGTTGTACCCAAATAGTGTCAGACAACCTCTCTGAGCTGAAAGATAAAAATACTCTTTACCGGAAAGAAAAAAAAATGTCTTGAATACATATGATTATAATATATTAATTTTAGCAGAATTTCCCTTAAGGGAAATCAGCTATTGAGGTCGTACTCATGATGCGAGTTTCGAAAAATTTCTTCAAAATGTCCATCGATCCTACCCAGCAGACATGACGAAAATTAGGTCCGTTCAAAATTATATCTATAATCTATCTATATCTATTCGCAATTTGTGTTTGATCGTTACCAAACTCGATATTTAGTCGTTTTATTATGTAAAAAGAAAGATCAAGATCGTTAACGGCTGAAATCGGACTATTTGGAGTGGGGGTTTAGAGAGAGGATTTTCGTAAATTCGAAATATCTCCGTTACTATACGTCGAATCGAAACTTTGTACAAAAACAATCTTATTGAAAAAGTTAAATTTACAATAAATATTGTTTATATACATTTATTCCCTATCTTGACTATTAACGCGAGATATTTGCATTTTTTATTAAATTTGAGCCGATAAAGGATTTTTGAATTTCCTGCCCGCCAAAAGCTAGTTCGGGCCCTTTGCCGTAACTGTACCTGTCGGCTCTCGTATGGAGATTTCTCTATTGTATAACTTCACGTGGGAAATCTGCTTGGTTTATGCAGCCTCTGCGTAGCGGACTTTTCTATTTTTTTTTTATGGGCTCAGGTTAGCCATGCCAGTTAAACCGTCGACCTTAATCTCACATGGTAAACTTAGAGTGGCGAGTTCGAGTCTTGGCCGGGCAGTACGAATTTATTTATTGACGGAATTCACTAAATAAAATCCTTAGTCCCACCCTGGCTAGAAAAGGATGGTAACCTATAGATAACCCGCCCTAATTAGCCTTAGTTGCATAAAGTGGACGTTTATTAATAACTTAAATTTAAATATATTAATTTTATTGAAATCTATTTATAATCAACAAGAGTATTTTTTATGTCAATAACTCTAATTTTAATGGGGGAGGGAGGGTCTTCAGAATGTATTTATATGTATCTCATCTAGAAACGACTTGTTGTATACAATATATGGTATTTCAGTTTGAAATAAGACGGTTAATGATTTTTGCTATCGCAGCCCCTAAATGCAGCCGCTAGAGTGTTAATTGACAAATATATATAATATATATATATATATATATATATATATATATATATAATATATAACTTTTTGCAGACTTCATTTTTAGCAGATTTCCTTTAAGGGAAATCAGCTATTGAGGTTTGTACTCATGACGGAATTTTCGACATTTTTCTTCAAATGTCCATCGATCCTACCTAGTAGATGACGAAAATGAGGTCCGTTCAAAATTGTATATATATATCTATATATAATTATATAATATAATATATATATATATATATAATATTTACATTATATATATAGATATATATAAATATATTTATATTATTTGTCTGTTACCGTTTCTAAGCGGTCGCAATTTATTTGTTTGATCCTTACCAAACTTCATATTTAAGGGCGTTTTATGTAAAAATAAAGAATCAAGTTCGTTAACGGCTTGAAATCGGACCAGCAAGAGGGGGTGCTTAGAGGGGAGGATTTTCGAAATTTCGAAATATCTCCGTTACTATACGTCGGATCAAAAGATTGTATAGAACCAATCTTATTGCAAATTAAATTTACTATAAATATTGTTCTATACATTAATTCTCTATCTTGAATATTAACCGAGATATTTGCATTTGTATTCTGTGTAATGTTCACCAATAGGCTATGTTCGGAGTTACCGACGAGAGCTCTGGCGGCCGTTTCCATAACTATCGTCCCTCGTGAATAGGTTTAGAGGTTAGGTTAACTTTTTTTTTTGGGCTAGAAACTACTGGGTTATTACGCCCTAAATAATGTTTTTTTAGGTTTAGAGGTTTCTTACTACTACAGTTGTTATTAGGCAGATTTTTCTATTGTAAAACTTCACGTGGGAAATCTGCTTAGTTTACGCAGCCCCTGCGTGACGGACTTTTTTTGTCATCTCCGTGGTAGGTATTGATGGGCATTTGTGGAAATTTTTCAAAAATTTCGTCATGAGTGGAAACTCTATAGCTGATTTTCCTTTAGGGAAATCAGCTACATGAACTTTAGTGTCTGCACAAATTAATATTTTTTACACAGATTTATATTGTTCTGTGTCTCATTACAGTCCGTAAATCTAAGCATTTCGTCAGTCTGCATAGATCGCGTGCCAAGTTATTTAAATTATTACTGAATATGATATCACATCAATATTTGATTATCACATCAAATATTCGGCTAATAACTTATTCAGGTTATGGCTTATTAAGTGTGGGGAAGACGAAATTACTTGAGCAGCTATAAAACCGAATGAGATGCATTATTCTTGATCCTCCTTTTTAAGATGTGAGTGGACGAGGAGCTGATAGGACAGAGCTAGATGAAAGTTTGATGCTAGGTGTGTCTCGGCCGAATCCCTCGCATCTCTCGTGGGACCATATCTCGCCTCCAGGAACCTCTCCAGATACTAAAGGTGCCTCCTTCTCCTCCTTGCCTATCTCCCATCGGCTCCATTCCGTTCTGCCTTTATTGAGTCCTTTCTCCATCCAAAAACATTCTCGTCCGTTTTAGTGGACACCGGGTCCTCTAGTAGCACTCCGAGCTGTTCCTCTGACCTACTTGCCAAATCGTTCTAGAGTCTCACTCCCGAAAAAGCGTGATAGTCCTGCGACCCTCGAAACTCTATTTCACATGAGAAGCAAATTGTTATTGTAACTATGAAAAATGTTGAATATTTGAAAAGTCCGGCACCCAAGGGATGAGTAAACTAAGCAGATATTTCACTTGCTGGTATAACGCACGATCTCACCATAAATCCTAAACTTCTAAGTAAAAATAATAAAAAAAATACGCCACGCAGAGTCTGCGTAAACTGAGCAGATTTCCCGTGTAAAATTTTACAAAATGTAGATCTGCATTCTTATAACATTAAATACCACCGTTAATAGTAAGTGACGATATACAAATGACAATGAGATATTTTTTAGTCAATTTACATTTCAATAAACTCTACAACTGAAAGCGTCTGAATTGTGAACAAACAGGTCAGGTAACAACTCAGTTCTGAAAGACAGTAATATTCATTTCGGAAAGAAAAACAATTACTCTCAATTTAATATGTTCATTTTATGGGAAAATATTTACTACATCTAGAGCAGTAACAGTCAAATAAAAGTTCGTCACGCAGGGGGCAGCGTAAACTAAGCAGATTTCCCACGTGAAGCTATACAATAGAGAAATCTCTATACGAGAGCCGAACAGTTAGGGCCGAACTAGCTTTTGGCCTGAAACCTTCGCTATCGGCCCACGTTTAATAAAAATGCAAATATCTCGGCTAATATTGAAGATAGAGAATAAAATTTTTGTTTTTTTTTTTTTTTTATATAACAATATTTATAGTAAATTTAAATTTGCAATAAGATTGGTTCTACACAATCTTTTGATCTGACGTATGGTAACGGAGATATTTCAAATTTTCCAAAAAACCTCCCCTCTAAACTCCCCCTCCCACTTGTCCGATTTCAGCCCTTAATGAACTTGATCTTTCTTTTTACATAAAACGCCTAAATATCGAGTTTGGTAACGATTAAAAATAATAATTGCGACCGCTAGAGCGGTAACAGACAAAGATATATATATATATATATATATATATGATATATATATATATATATATAGATATATACAGATTTTGAAGGGACCTCATTTTCGTCATATCCTGGGTAAGATCGATCGACATTTGAAGAAAAATTTCGAAAATTGCGTTATGAGTACAACCTCAATAGTTGGCATCTTCCCCTAAGGGAAATCTGCTAAAAAAATAATTTTGAAAGGACCTCGTCTTCGTAAGCAAACATGTAAGCCAACCCACACATGTGTTTTTACTAGGTATTAAATACCCAGTGTTTTTACATTGACTTGAGTATTTAATAGTAATAAATAAAGGGAAATGTATTATTTTCCTTCAATAATATATATATCAAGCAATATTGTTTTATGAAACTAGTCATTACTTGTTTTAGAAAACAAATATACGACATAATCATAAAACAAGGTACAAGAATATGCTTCAAACGACCAACCACGAAACATAAATATTTGAGGAAAGCGTATCATTTTCTTTAAACTCTTTAACGCTCATGCCCGAATGTATTAAAGCTACTGAAAATAGTCTTCGATTTTTAAAAATAAACTAAAGAACTTCGTGGATGACGGGACGTTTTTTTATACACAAGATGAACACATTCAAAAATGTGTCATCCTTTCGTAAACTTGCATGTTAAAAAATAAAAATAAAGCCAGTGACGCTTGGGGTGCGTAAACTAAGCAGAGTTCCCACCTAAAGTTTTACAAAATTTAGATCTGCATACTTGTAAAATTAAATACTACCGTTAATATTAAGTGAACAAAAATCAAATAACAATGAGAAAATCTTCTAGTCAATTTATATTTTAACAACATACACAACGAAAAGCGTCTGAATTGCAAACAAACAGGTCAGCCAACGTCTCATAGTTGAAAGATAAAAAGAAATATTCTTGACCGGAAAAAAACAATTACTGAAATATATCTGAATATAATATATTAGTTTTATTGAAAACTATTTTCTATACCTAGAGCGGTAACAGACAAATACATACTGTTACGTTTTTATTACCAAAACCAGTAATAAACGTTGCTAATAAGAGTTCTTTTGAATTGCAAAATTAAACACTCACAAGTTTCACAGTTTTTATCACTGCACAATTTATTTAACAATGCGCAATACACTTGGTTAATTATTACTACCTCACAATATTACACTGATTGTGTCACTGTTCTTCAGATCACACAGTCCAATAATTCACACAAGGTCACTGAAATTCACATAAAACGAACGGCACTGCACTGTCCTTTACTTCGCGCACTGCGCTGTCTTAAATACGTGCACTAAACTGTTGCTTACAGTCACGGCACATCACTTATTCTTCACGGCACAACACTTTTACCGCACTGCACTAAGTCGCACTGTAAGCACTGAACATCCCTCGAAGACCGTTCGAGCGTTAACTGAGTAACTGAGATACTGAGCAGGGTCTCTTATTATAAATGCCTGTAGAAGAGGCTAGCCAAGGAAAGGTCTAGACTAGAAGTTCAGAACTTCCTGGAAGGCACTATTTAGATCGGGCCCTAATTAGATCAAACGCATGGCTCCCTCTCCTTCAGGCAAACCTTCCACGTATTAATTTTTTGTAACCATACATAGTTTTGAACGGACCTGGTTTTCGTCGTCTACTGGATCGATCAAAATTTGAGAAATTTTTTTGAAAAAATCGCGTCATGAGTACAACCCTTATAGCTGATTTCCCTGAAGGGAAATCTGCTAAAAACAATGAGTAAATAGGACAGGGGGTTACTGAAGGCTGAAAAAAGAAAGTACGAATAACTCACATAGTGCTTGAGTTACGAACAAAATCACGGAACAACAATTGTAGATCATCAATAGTTTAACATCATTGATTCTATAACATTTTAAGATCCAACTCATAATGACGGAGATATTTTGAAGTTGTGTATTCTCCCAATTTAACACCCCTCCCCCTTATTCCTGGTACGATTTCTGCCAATAACAAATATGATTACGAGTCATTGCAAATGCGCATGTATCTCGCATAAGAAAAGAATCCAGAAAACAATAGTTGTTATTGAAGCTTAGAATAAACTGGTCCATGTTATAACACCTTATTGTTATTATAAATGAGTAGGCCGGGTGGAATCTACTGGGTACGTAGAAAATACGACCGCTAGAGGGTTAACAGACAAATATATATGTATATATATATATTATATATATATATATATATATATATATATATATAGTGTTTAATGGACCTCATTTTAGTCATCTCCTGGTAGGAACGATGGACATTTGAGGAAATATTTCGGAAATCTAGTCATTAGTTCAACCTCGATAGTAGATTTCCTTTAAGGAAAACCGGCTAAAAGTTAGTTTAACATCTGTGCATTTGGAGTCAATATTCCAGCTGTTGACCAAAGCAACAAAACAAATTTTTAGCATAAAGATTCCTACCATGCATGTATAGGAAAACTCAAACAAGAGAGATTGGAGCCTTTTATATTGTTTTATTGTAGTTTTCTTTGACAATGCATGACTGAACTAACATTTTACGAATCCTTTGACAGAGAATAGACTTCATTCGTATACAGCTCATGAAAAAAGACACAGCAATCTTGCAGAAGAGCTTTATTTATTTATATATTCCGTCTGGAAGCATTCTACCTTTCAAACTTTTACGTATCTTTATCCTTTGTCTTGGGTTTAATTTGTCTAGTCAGCAGTCTGTGTACCTTATCCATAAAAGAGTTAAATTATATGAATTCTTTGGACCGCTGTGTGTGCCAACCCGTGTGTAATATGCTCAACTCTGAAACAAAGCGAAGCAGTTGAAAACAAGTTCATTTCTGTCGCAACAACTTCAAAGAAAGCAATTAAAGTTAGATAGAGGAGTATGTTCCCCCCAGAGGGTTCCATTGTATGGCTACAATAGCTCTTGAATAGTCAATACGTGTGAGTGCTTAATTCTCAAGAAATGACAAACTTGGTTTTGTAGGACGGAGTAGGGGGGGGGTGGCTACAACCCGGGGGATGTTAATTAATTTGGAATCCTGTGAGTTCTTAAGATTCGCACTCTGTGACTCCTGCGCACTCAATAATACTTGTCTTCCAGGTAATACTTCTCATTTCAGCAGATTTCCCTTAAAAGGGTCAATTTCCCCAAATGTCCATCGATCTTACCCAGTAGATGACGAAAACGTTAATTCGAAACTTTGTGTGTGTGTGTGTGTAAGCATATATATATTATATATATATAATATATATATATATATATATATATATATATATATAATCATCATATTTTATGGCAAGGGTCTCCAATAAAAAAAATATTTTTTACTTTACTTTTAAAAACATAATACTGAGTATCAACTACCTCCTTTGTGAGGAGAGGACTGTCGCAACGAATGTAAAAGGGAACCGAGCACTTCAGAAAGGGATAGCCCCTGAAGATGTGGCAAGTAAGCCACGAAACATGTGAGGCAGTTTCTACAAAGTTTGCACCGAAAAAAATGTTTTTTTTTGAAGACATACAATATGAAGTATATATAAATAATATTGGGTCCAGAATAAGAAGAATATATATATATATATATATATATATATATATATATATATCTGTGAACACTCTACCGGCCGCAATTATTGTTTGATCATTACCAACGTCAATATTTAAACGTTTTATGTTAAATTCATGATGAAGTTTGGAAAATGTGGAGAATCAATATTATTGCAAATGTAATGTTATTATGTACGGTTTTCGATATCTTGATTATTAACCAAGATATTGGCATTTTTCTAGTTTTCGGCCTTCAGTAACCCACTACTCCTACTTATGTAATTAAGTGTTTCACGTTCAAGATAAATGCTAAATCGTGATGCACTTGCGAAATCTGCTTTGTTTACGCAGACCCTGCGTGACGCACTTTTTCAAGTATACTCTCCAGCAATTGCCTTTCACAATAATAATACCATACTGGTTTGTAACTGTAGCGTGACCGAATCGTCTACCTGTGAGATCGAACCTTCTACAAGCTGTCATATCTAAACCTAACAACTCACAACAGATTAAACCACTAAACTTAAACTTTCATGAAATTGCCTTCGAAATTCAATAATCAATTCAATTAAATTGCACGTATCCGCAAGACCTAGCTGTTCGATTCCCCGAACAATCCTACTCTAGATCTTGGAGCAAAATACTTAATTAAGCCAGATGTCAAGTTGTCTAGTCAAGGTTTACGGTTGCTCTTGTTGACTAGGTCAAGTTGCTGCCGAGGCAAAGCACTGTAATTCAAACAATTGTTCGACATCAATAGCCCCAAAGAGCCAAACATTTCCTTGGTTAGGTTTAATTGAATTTCGCCGGCCATCTTGGCTCGGATTGGTCCAAACTAATCAAGCAGGCATTTCCGGACCATCCATTACCGATCGGATCCTTCTAGGTTCAACTGATTAATCGTTTCATTGCTCCATCATGTACTTCCACAATCTACATTCCTCCGCTGCCTAGATCCAACTATAAATTACATTTCAGTCAAGTTATCCGTAAAATCAAGGGGTTAAATTAGGTTTCCATTCTGCTTCAATGATCATCAATGATATACTTGAATTAACAAGTTTCCTGAAATTAGAAACGACATGCTGAGATTAATGACGTTTAAAACTAGGCCGTAATCATAAATAATTCTTTGATGACACACCAAAAACCCCAAATAGTATTCCAATGCCTATTGTCACAGATGCAAAATTGCATATTCATCATAAATGCATTGCTATTAATTTATTACGCATAATCTCTAACGTCCTACTATATATAATTCATTTTTTTAGGAGTTGGGTGTTTGGTTCTTTACAGGTGTATCGCAAGACAGGTGATTCACATACAATTCAAAGATAGGTAAAGTCACCTAAAGTTTAAGAAATCTCAAAAGGAGAAACATTTGGACAAATTATTATTAGTCTCGAGTAGACTGTTCATTTGTGTATTCATATACATATATATATATATATATATATATATATATATATATATATATATATAATAGCTCAGATACCCGGCTTCGCCCGGGAATTCATTTGAGGCTGAATGGTGATGGTATTTTTTTTTTGGCAAGGCTTTACTTTGCACAATATTTTGACATTTCCCCGTCCCAGTGTTTAGAGTTTATTATACCTGTCGTTGCTATGGATTTGTTAATAATACGGTAAAAGTGCATATGACAAAAGTTACTCTAAATAACAAAATAAACAACTTATGTTATGTGCATATTTGCTGAAAAAGCAATAGGAAACGAAATATCGCTCATTTTAATTTCAGGCCTCCTTTATAAACCCCACTCCTGCCCGTCCCTAGAAATGTTAGTATGGCTTATTATAAGGAAATCGTTAGTATTAATTCATATAGCGAGTTTGGTTTAGTTCGGTTGAGTCTTTTGTGCCAAATAAAATTGTGGGCTCCCGCTATAGGTTTTAGCGTATAACTCATTTATACTTCCGTAAACGGCAAAAGTTCATATAATACTTTAAATATAAATATACTTTCAATTAAAAAATAAACAACTTTTGTTATGTGCACATTTGCTGAAAAAGCAATAGAAAACGAAATATCGCTATTTTTAATTTCAGGCCTCCCTTATAACCCCCACTCCTGTTCGTCTTAGAGAATATTAATATAGCCTAAAGTCTAAGTTGGGCTAGTAGTAATATACATACCAAGTTTCATAAAATTCGGTTCAGCCGTTTATCCGTGAAAAGGTACCAAACAAACAAACAATCAAACAGACACGAAAGAAACAAAATGTATTTATGGTGTCTATGACATGTGAAACGAAAAGTTATCGTGAAATTTCGCGAAAAAAATCAATGTACAGACAGAGGTTACAATTTTATATATATATATATACATATATATATATATATATATATATATTCCCTAAATTTCCCAACAGTGTTGACTCGGAATATCTAACATCTAGAAAGAGCTTGGCTTTATACGCTACCCAATGTCCATTACATCTGAACCGGTTTGTGAGGCCCTGTTTTAGCAGATTTTCATTAAGGGAAATATGCTTTTGAGGTCTTACTCATGACACAATTTTCGAAAAATTTCTACAAACGTCTATCGATCCTACCTAGGGGATGAAAATATATATACATATATTTGAAATATTTGAATATTTTAGTTTTTAGCTTTCAGCAAACTCCTATGCCTACGCATGTCTTTTTAACATACGAGTACTTTATCATATGAGAGAGTTATATAATAAAACATTTTATTCGAAGCTTAAATACCGAATATTGTTTTCAAGAGATATTTATTATACGAGATACATGCACATAGACTCTGTTGATCGCCCCTCCCCCCTCTTCTTTAGTTTTTGGAGTATATTTCAGTGTTTGTTTCTCTCTCCGGTGAAGAATATTTTTATCTTTCTGTTCACTGTGAGAGGTGGGTTTACCTGTTTGTTTATAATTCAGACGCTTTCTATTGGGAGCTTATTAAAATTGGCTGAATGATTTCTTATTACCGTTTATGTCTATGAGTTTTCACTCACTCGAGTGCGTATTAGGGAAGTACAGAGTTTTATGTAAATAGTCACCAGAAATAACTTATATTTTATGTAAACCTTATACATTTAAAATTTTTTTTAATTCATTTTATACATAAATTTTATTTTATTTATTGATTCATTTATTGAATATTTAAATATTTTATTAATGATTTCCCTATCGTCCAAAGTCAATAGTTTCGATTTTTAGTTTTGTACCTAGCTTCGAATTTTGTCTATTTGTTCTCTTATTCATTTATTTTTCAATTTCCGTTTTTGAGTTCCAGTTCCGTTTTTGTGTTTCATTCAGTTTTTGTGTTTAATTTCGACTTTTTTGTTCTATTTCTTTTTTTTTAGTTCTGTTTTTAGTTGCGTTTCTATTTCTTTCCCATTTCTGTTTTGATTTAATCTCTGTTTTTCGTGTTTTCTCTCGTTTTTGTAATCCTTTTATGTTTTGTGTTCCTATTGTGTTCTGTGTTCCTTTTCTGGTTTGAGTTACTTTTGCGTTTTGTGTTCCTCATCTGTTTTGTAATCCTTTTGTGTTTGGTGTTTTGTTTAATTTTGTTATTTTTTTTTTGTTTTATTTTAAGTTACGAATGCTTTTGTTTAGAACAATATCGCCAAAGCTGCGAAGCTCCAATAAATAAATAAAACAAATATTCTCTTAATATTGAGGTTGGTGTTAAGTGTTACCAGTATGTAGATTTATCTACTGTAGAACTGGAAATCTGCTTAGTTTTCGCAGCCCCTGCGCAACAGACTATATATCTTCTACCGTTCGTTACATACACTTGCTTCTTTATGCTAGCCATATATGCTACTGCACGTGTCAAAAGACGGACCAGAGATTTTTCCTTTTCGATAATATAAAATCTTACTAGTCACCAGGCTGTCTGACTTGGGGTAAAATAAAGACTGAGACAGTTGCACCTTAGCTGACTTTACTGTATTGTCGCAATGGCTATTGAAGAAATTAAGAAATAATTTCTTAAACATGTCATTATGAATTAACCAATAACCATCCAAATTTACCCTAGGATTTCGTTCACCTTAACCTTATTTATAATTTATAAATGAATAACTACCGTCCAATGCAACAAACGCTAACTCGGATGGTTAATTCACTGGTTCAGGTCAAGTGATAGGTCTGTCCATAACTCCTGGTACATGTGAATACTTATCTCAAGCTATAAATAGTGTTATCTCCGAGTCCCGAGGGAAACCGTTTCCATGCTCCGGACATGTCCGAAATAGCAGATATGGTGATTTCTACATTTCAACAGGTTCGATTTGCTTAGTTTGCAGGAACAAGAAAATGCACTATCTGTCAAATTTATCTCAAGTATTTCCTTATATCCGTAATGGTCTAAGTTAAAATGGATGGTAATTTTAAATACTGTCGAAATGTTTATGGCACAAGAAGTAATGATAGAGACTGTAGAATTAATAATACTATTGCAAAAACTGTGTACATGAAAAATTACGAAGACTTAAATCAAGTATTTAAGAAGTACGAAGTAAATGAAAGCACCCCCGTCTATAAAAGTGGCCCAGCTCGCCTGGCAGTTTAGATTCTTCTCAGCTCTCTTACTTGTGAAGAACTGTACGTTCAGTGCAGCTGCAGTTAACAGTGCATTTTAGTTTCAGTAAAGCACAGCAGTACAGTGTTTTATGTGAAGAACACTGCTGTGCCATGCAAATGTGAAAATCAGTAGTGTCATATTCTTGTGAAGATTAGCGAAGTGCCGTGTTTTGTGAACTTCGTGTAGTGGTCCGCATAATCGTGGATAATTGTGCTGTGCAATAAGTAGTGAAGTTATCAGTGCATATTGTGAGTGGTAGTGAAGAATATTTTTTATTTATTTATTAACGTCTGCCTTATGCAACTATGGCTAATTGGGACGGGTTATCTACAGGTTACAGTAAAGATTTTATTTAATGAGTTCGTCACTAAATAAATTCCTATTTGCCCAGGTGGAAATCGAACTCACCAGTCTAGGTTTACCATTTGAGATTAACAAACACTAACTGACATGGGACCTGAGTCCCATAATAATTTATGATGTTTGTTGTGCATTGTCAAAATAAATTGAGGAGTGATAAAAACTCTAAGCTTGTGTGTTTAATTTTGCAGGCCACGAGAACTGTAATAATCAAAGTTTATTATTACTTTGTAATAAACGTAACAATTCTTTACTTTTAGACTCCCAAGGCCTTTGTCGTTATTGATTGTGTCGGAATGCTTATTGCAGATTTTCGCAGGATCTTAGTAGGAATAAAATAATTTTTAGATACAATTACGATTGGACGCCTATACATTTGGCAAAATAAGGGGTATTAGCAGATTTCCCTTGAGAGGTTTCTTCTAACGAGAAATAAATAAATTAACGCCAGTCGGAAAATAAGCTACTGAAGCAAAATTAGTGTACTACAATAGGGATTTTAACTGTTAACTAAGTTGGAAATTTAATTTGGAGTGCAGCTTTTGTGGGGAAATATTTGGCCTCTCTCTCTCTCTCTCTGGGTGCGGGACTTTGGAATTAAATACTATAGATTGTTGGGGCTTGTGTAAGT
Organism: Riptortus pedestris; assembly: GCA_019009955.1. NCBI lineage: Eukaryota > Metazoa > Arthropoda > Insecta > Hemiptera > Alydidae > Riptortus > Riptortus pedestris. The sequence continues at coordinate 19,154,643 of CM032232.1, forward strand.
TAGACAGGTCAGGCTCTGCTATCAATAGGGGGCTGCTTTAACTTTAATTGAATTGGCCGCAGTCCGAAAGGGTCAGCTTAATGGCTGACTTAGGACAGCCGATTAGTTCAGACTGATAACTTGTACAGCTTCCGTGTTGACTATAGTGATTTACCAGCTATTAGAGCCCGGATATTCGGGCCCATTACAACTTGATTCAATTATAACTCGAGCTATAGTTACACGAGTATGAGCTATTTCGAACACGAAACTTAAATTTGTTTACTTCGATGACTACATGAAATAGAAACTGAATGCCTGAACACTTTATAACAACTTTTTATGGTATCCAAAGAAATCAAACATTTTTTTAGAATTTAAATAATAAAGATTTATAAATGAAGAGTAGAGGCTCAAATCACAAATCCGACTAATAAATTTTTTTACGTTTTAGTTTTATCGTTTATTAACATCCACCTTTTTGCTACTACGGCCAATTGAGGGAGGTTACCTATAGAATACAACTATTTTCTAGTCAGGGTGGGCCTTATGATTTATTTAATGAGTTAGTCACTAAATAACGTTTCTGGAAAAATTGATGATTGTAAGTGGAGTTTCAAGGATATTCTTCTATTTTTTTTTCTGATGGTAGTGAGGTGATCAAACAGGTTTTTAGGAAACCTTTTTTGTGGCTCCTCACAATTTATTTTTAAAAAACGCTTAGTGCTTTCGGGAATTTAACCCTCCGTCGGGCGCGTGATCTCTCAGATACACAGTTTCTATAGAAATATATTGCCACACCTACTAGCAGAGAGTGGTGGCGTAGTGCTTCGAGTTATGTTCTTTATAGGTCTCCCTCTCAAGGTAGTTGTGTCACTTTGTTCGATGGAGTCATGTGTTTCACCTGTCATTCAGTTGTATCTCCTAGATACCAACGATTTCTGAAGTTTTTTTGAAATCTGTATTTCATAAATATATAGATCAATTAAGTTTCTCTTTATTAAATGGAATCATATAAACCTATTTTTCTATTATTTTGCTCATAAAATGAGCTTTCGAGCTTTCAAAAGAACTTGTACAAGAATATTGTACATTGCAGTGACTACTGTAGACGTTTACCAACCGAACTAAGGACGAAACTTGAAGAGTACAGAGACTCTTTGGACCATCCATTGAACTCAAGTACCACAAAACCAGCATAAAAAAAGTCATTCCGCTACAATGAGCAAAAGAAAATGATGTTCGAACCAAACAAAACTGAAAGAAATGTAGGTTTGCTAATTACTCTTGTGAGATTTGCAAAAACAAAATATGTTTACAACATAGTTCCATGCTTTGTCCTAATTGTAATGCAGCTCTGCAAAAGAAATAATAACTAAACTTGCTATTTTAAAAAGGATTTTGTACATTAAAATTTAGATGAGTTTTAATAAGTCTTATCTAAAAAGTGATTTCGTGCTACTTATTTTTGAATGAAGTTATATTTAGATGATTGTTTATATTGTTTCACAAACTGAAATGAATTATGTATGATTAAGGACATGTGCAATTTCGTTTGATATTTGATATTTTAATTATATTTTAAAAATCATCTTTCACGGTTTTCAATAATAATGAATCTATAACCAACTTGATTATTTTATTCAACCAAGATTTTTTTTATTATAATACTTAATAATAAATAAATAAATAAATAATACTTATCAATTTTGAAAATTATTTACTTCATTCAAACAAATACTTCCTCTGTTATGTGTTTATGGTTTCTAATCACACAGTGCACATTTTAGTGCAAAATATATATTAAAAAATTGTATTTCCGTAAAAACGGTTGAGGTTGTATCTCTGAGATACACGCGCCCGAAGACGGATATTCTTGACGCGCCCCGACCGAGAATTAAATGCCCATCTTCAGCGCAAAAAACAATAAAGCACAATAGATAAGGAGTCCTTTTTTTTAATTTTTTGTTAGCTCTGTCGATGGCAATTAAACCCCTAAACGCTAAACGCTAAGCGTTTTGTAAAAAAATAAATTGTGAGGTGCCACTAAAACGAGTTCTGAATAACCATATTATTGTACTTTGTTTCATGAATATGTGTTTATACTATAACTATAGCATCAGTGCTCTGTGACAACAACATTATACTTTCAAAAACATGTAATATATATGAATAAATAGATAAATAAATGTAAAAAGTCAACAAAGGTAGTCGAATATTAAAAACATTTAAAAAACAAACAAAAAAAGGATATAAAATGCAACACTTATGACTAAAACAATTACAAATAAAATAAATATTAAAAGCAATAAATAACAAAATAACTAGGAGATGGAGAGGAACTGACCTAGAGTTGGTCCCTATTGAGCCGACATCTCCGGCGAGACTGGGAGCCTACTCGGGCCAGGGCAAGCTTCTGCAGAGGACGGAACATGCCTGAGCACGCCACCTCCCCCCTAATATTAATATTCTTATCCTCCAGCATGTCCATCTGATCCAATAAAACTGCTCTACTATATCCATTTTCCTCCCTTATGCCAAAGGTGGTCGAGCACTTCGAACTCAACGGCTTTGCTTTCATGGCTTTCGTTTAAAATATGTTTACGTACCTCCGATGTCTTGGTGGAAAGGTTCTCTTTTAATATGCTCCTTAGTTTCCTTCCACTTTGCCCCACATATGAGCTTCCGCAAGTCAGGCAAGCAAACCCGATACACACCAGGCCTATCCAGTGGATCGACCACATCCTTAATCCTTGGGAAGCATATCGTTTTAGGGAGCTTAGACTTCGATAGGCAGTTACGAAGGCCAACCTTTTCCGAATCGAGTCGAATATTAAAAACATTTAAAAACATTTAAAAAAACAAACAAACAAACAAACAAAACCAAACAAACAAAATCAATTTCTGGGGGCGTTATGTTGATGATATCATCAAAAGGTTACTCGGGAGCGGAGAATGATTATGAGGGGTCTTATGGACTACGTCAACAGTTGCCATAGGCAGTTAAAGTTACTTTGGAGATGGAGAATGGAGGGGGAAGTTGAGTTTCCTAGATTTGGTTATTTCAAGGAAAGGGCCGTCTCACTTCCTTAACATTTATAGGAAGCCTACTGCCACTGCCATCATGATCCCTTCTGATTCGTACCACCATCCTCCAATATAAAACTTCAGGCATCACGTACTTGATAACCGAATCCTGAGTATCCTGTTGGCAGAAGAAGTTTTCATAGATAAACGAATCGTTTAGTACATTAAAAATGACTAACGCAAGAGCATATTAAAAACATTTAAAAACAAACAAAAAAGGAATAAAAAATGCAACACATATGACTAAAACATTACAAATAAAATAAATATTAAAAGCATAAATAACAAAATAACTAGTGAAAGGAGAGAACTGACCTAGAGTTGGTTCCACTATTGAGCCGACATCTCCGGCGAGACTGGGAGCCTACTCGGCCAGGGCAGCTTCTGCAGAGGAACGGAACATGCCTTAGCACGCCACCCTCCCCCCTAATATTAATATTCTAATCCTCACAGCATGTCCAACCTGATCTAAAAAAACATAACTGCTCTACTATATCCATTTTTCCTCCCTTTTGCAAGGTGGTCGAGGCACCTTGAGCGAACTCAACGGCATTTTGCTTCATTGCTTTCGTATAAAATATGTTTACGTACCTCCGAAGTCTTGGTGAAAGGTCATCTTTAATCTGCTCCTAAGTTTCCTTCCACTTTGTCCCCACATATGAGCATTCCGCAAGTCAGGCAAGACTACCCATACACACCAGAACCTATCCAGTGTTCGACCACATCCATAAATCTTGGGAGCAAAGGTTTTAGGAGCTTATACTTCGATAGGCAGTACGAAGGCAAAACCTTTTCCGAATTCGAGTCGAATATTAAAAACAATTAAAAACATTAAAAAAACAAACAAACAAACAAACAAAACAAACAAACAAATCAATTTCATGGGCGTTATGTTGATGATATCTCAAAAGTACTCGGGAGCGGAGAATGATATGAGGGGTCATATGGACAACGTCAACAGTTGCCAGTAGGCAAGTTTAAAGCGTATTACTTAGGAGATGGAGAATGAGGGGAAGTTGAGTTTCTTCCTAGATTTTGGTTTATTTCAGGAAAGGGCCTGTCTCACACCCCTTCAACATTTATATGAAGCCTACTGCCACTGCCACATGATCCTCCTGATTTCGTACACCAACCATCAATATAAAATCTTCAGGCATCACGTTACATTATAAACCGACTCCTGAGAATCCTGTGGCAGAAGAAGATTTTCACGAGTTTACGTACATAAAACTAATCGCAAAGAGCCAACGGGTACGATGAAAATGGTAGATAAAGTCATGGAACGCCGATTCCCAAAGATGGTCCAAGATGAGTAAAACAAGGCCGAGAGAGAGACTCCGAAAAAATCCTGTGATGGGCCAACTCAGCATCCCCATATCCTAGGGAAATTTCCGAGAAGATAGGACGCATGCTGAAAAGGTTGGCCTTCGTAACGCCTATCGAAGTCTAAGCTCCCTGAAACATATGCTCCCACGGATTAAGGATGCGGTCGAAGGACCACTGATAGTCCTGGTGTTATCGGGTTGTCTTGCCTACTTGCGAAGCTCATATGTGGGGCAAAGTGGAAGGAAACTAAGGAGCAGATTAAAAGAGCACCTATCCACCAAGACATCTGAGGTAAGTAAAACATATTTTAAACGAAAGCCCATGGAAGCAAATGCCGTTGAGTTCGAGGTGCTCGACCACCTTGGCAAAGGTAGGAACTGGATGTAGTAGAGCAGTTATGGATTCAGGATGAGACATGCGAGATAAGACTATTATATTAGGGGGAGGGTGGCGTGTGCTCAGGCATGTTCCGTTTGCCTCTGCGTACTGCCCTGGCCCGTGAGGCTCCCAGTCCCCGCCGGATATGTCGGCTCATAGGGACCAAACTCAAGGTCAGTTCCTCTCCATCTCCTAGTTATTTTGTTATTTATTGCTTTAAAATATTTTATTTATTTGTAATGTTTTAAGTCATAAGTGTGCAGTTTATAACTTTGTTGTTTGTTTTTTAAATGTTTATAATATCGACTACCTTTGTTGACTTTTTACATTTATTTATTATATTTGATTTCATATATATTACATGTTTTTGAAAGTATAATGTGTGTTCACAGAAGCACTGATGATGGACGGTTCGCCCCGAAAGTACTTTTGCCTGTAATAAAGAAGTTTTACTGAGTGGAGGTGTTTTTGACCTTATTGATCCTTCCGTTGAGATGACCTCTACCAGCGGGTACGATGAGAGAATGGGTAGACATAAAAATTCATGGAACGCCGAATTCACAAAGATGGTTCCAAGATGAGTTTAAAACAAGGCGAGAGTGAGACTCGAAATCCATGTGGGCCAACTCCAGCATCCCATATCTAGGGAAATTTTCCGAGAAGATAGGACGCATGCTGGAAAGGTTGGCCTTCGTACATGCCTATTCGAAGTCTAAGCTCCCTGAAAGACTATGTCCCACGGATTAGGATGCGGTTTTCGATCCATGGATAGGTCTGGTGTGTATGGGTTGCTTGCTGGACTTGGGAAAGCTCATATGTGGGGCCACAAAGTGGAAAGCAACAACTAAGGAGTAAGCAGATTAAAAGAGCACCTTTCCACCAAGGACATCGGAGGTAAGTAAACAATTTTTAAACGAAAGCATGAAGCAATTGCCGTTGAGTTTCGAGATCTCGAACCCACTTGGCAAGGGAGGAAAATGGATGTAGTAGAAGCAGTTATGATCAGGATGGACATGCTGGAGGATAAGGATTTTTAATATTTAGGGGGGAGGGTGGCGTGCTCAGGCATGTTCCGGTCCTCTGCAGTTAGCTTGCCCTGGCCCGTGTAGGCTCCCAGTTCGCGGAGATGTCGGCTCAATAGGACCAAAGCTCTAGGTCTAGTTCCTCTCCATCTCCTAGTTATTTTTGTTATTTTATTGCTTTTAATATTTTTTTATTTGTAATGTTTTAGTCATAAGTGTTGCATTTTAATATTCCTTTTTTGTTTGTGTTTTAAATGCGTTTTTAATATCGGACTACCTTTGTTGTCTTTTACATTATTATTTATTTATTCATATTTATTACATGTTTTTGAAAGTATATAAAAATTGTTGTGTCACAGAGCTCTGATGATGGACGGTTCGCCCCGAAAGTACTTTGCCGGTAATAAAGAAGTTTTTAAGAGTGGAGGTGTTTTTGAACCTTTTTGATCCTTCGTTGATGATGGACCTCTAACCAGCCAGCACAAAATCCAGAGAAAACATATTAAACTGTTTCTTGTATTCAGCCCTTAAAGTAATCTCCTCCCATTACCCCCAAACACTCTTTCTACTCGTCGGCATGTTTCAGCATATAAATAGAGAATGTGTTGCTAATGGAGATGGTTTGTGTTACCCCAGCGCAGTGGTACTATATACAACTGGCATTTTTAGTTTACGCAGGTACCCCCAACCCGGGCGTATGCGGAGGGTTTTTTTAAAATTGGGTAACTGCTGTAGTAAAGCCCCGATATTGGTTGCTTGAATTGGGCCGTGGTGCTAGAGCGGAGGAGAAATAAGTCCTTTGGAATATACGAGCAGGCTATGGAACATGTCGCCGGGCGGATGTGAAATATCTGCAAGGATGACGGGAGAACCCCTACCCCCAACAGCTGGGCTCCGGGACATTAATCAAAGTGGGAAAATTTAGTGCACCCTAGACCAGCGTCGACGCTGCCTTGCAATTTCTTGCGCAACGTTTTGCCTATGCAAAAACTCTCTATTTTGGATATAACGCTGCAGCTTAGACCATTCCCTTCCATCATCATCATCATCATCACCATTGTCGGTCCAGCCAAATTTTAACGTAGCAAACACACCACACAACACAACCACACACATTACACAACACCACCACACCACACACACACACACACACACACCACACAACACACACACACGCCAGGAGCATTTCCTTTTCGGGAGTAATATTCTATTTGAAGTTGTAATAATAATGGTTAGTTTCAAAAAAATTTACTCAAATGTCGATGACGAATAATGATGGTCCGTTGAAAAGTTGTTTTATATATATATTCTATTTTTAATGGCTACATCGGTGGAAAGTATTTTCATTGTGAGGACAATTCGGCTGTCTGCTCCAGCGGTTGGCTGGAATTGTGGTTGTTCGGCAAATTTTGAGATATAGGCGGCCAATGTGTTGGCAGACTCTGATCCTTAAAACGCAGAGAAACTAAGTACATCGCCATAAGTATGACACAGCCAGTATTTGTTCTCTACCAAATTAAAATTCGATGAGACTAAAAGTTTTACACAGTGAGGATCATCTCGGTATAAAAGATTGGTCCTAGAAAGCTCTAGAAATTAATCAAGAAAGAACGGAATACAATAAACGGCTCGTGGACGGTGCCACTCTCTCTCAGACGTGGAAAGCCATATTAAAATAAAATCCAAAGAATGATTGAAGTAGGAATTCAAATTAAATTTTTTTGCCTGACGAAGATGGACGCATTTCCACCGAAAATTTCAGGACAACAAAAATTCCAAACGCTGGCGCAGACAGCCGAAGTCCTCTCAATGAATATTATATTATTATATATATATGATATAAATATATATAATATATATATATATATATATATATATATAAAACAACTTTAGAGAGTAGAGAGAGAGAGGCTGAGAGAGAGAAGAGAGAGAGAGAGAGGAGAGAGAGAGGAGTGAGGAGGAGAGAGAGAGATGAGAGAGAGAGAGAGGATTTCAATAATATCTAGAGAATTATTCTTTTCCCCGGTGTAATCGCACGAACGAGATCCCACAATAGCAGAATAAGAAAAATGCAAATATCTGGGATTAATATTCAATGATAGAAAATTATCATTAGTAAATAACACCAATATTTATAGTAAATTTATTTTTCCATAAGATTGCTTCTATTATACCTAGTTTTTGATCCACAACTCCAAAATCCTCCTTTTAACCCCCCCCCTCCCCATTGTCCTATTTCAGCCAATAACAAACTTGATCATTCTTTTTGCATAAAACGATTAAATGTCGAGTTTGATAACGATGAAACAAAAAATTATTACGACCGCTAGATCGTTAACACACAAAATATATTATATATAATAATCATATATATTATATATATATATGTATATATTATATATATATAATTATATAGTATATATATATGAGAGAGAGAGAGAGATAGAGAGAGTGATAGAGAGAGAGAGAGAGAGAAAGAGAGAGAGAGAGAGAGAGAGATTTCTATACCTGCCTTTTCTAGCGTCGTATATTTAGTTTGATCATAACCAAACCCGATATTTAAACGTTTTATGTAAAAATAAAGATCAAGTTCGTTAATGGCTAAAATACACAATGGGAAGGAGGGATGGTTTATAGACGAGGGATTTTCGAAAACTCAAATCATATCCGTTACTATACGACGAACCGAAAAATTGTTCACAACCAATCTCATTGCAAATTAAATGTCCTATAAATATTGTTATATACATTTTTTCTCTAGCATGAATATTAACCGTAATATTTCCATTTTTCTTTTTCCAGCATTCAGCAAAGCCCCACTCCTATTCATGTCCCATAAACCATACTCTGTTATATAATAAACCACTTTATCCGAAGCTTAAGTACCAAATATTGTTTTCATGGTCCCTTTATTATACGGGACACATATAAATATGTTCTGTTGACCCCCCCCCCCCTTCACGTCTTAAGTTGTTGGACTACTAAAATTTGATTGATGATATGTCATGATTTCACGAGTTCTTAAGCTCAGATATTTTAATACCACAGGTCCGATTCTTATTCTATCTAAGGACGATTGATTGATCATTCAAGTTGAGTTTTCAAATTGATAGCTATTAATATGCTTAATACGAAGAGAGTTGCGAGGAAAGGACTAGAATTTCAGACGATTATTTTAATTTATTAAAACAACATTAACATGTTTATTTTCAATCATAATTATGTAAAGTTTCATGATAACTGAGATCATTTTTTTATGGAGGGGGGCGTTGGAGAGGTTTGATAATTCTGTACTTCACTCCAGAATTAACAGTTGGATTAGAGTGAATCTATTGAAGAGCAGGCAATTGATCAGATGGTTTAATCCTGGCTCAAATGATTTGTTCTCGGCTCCAGAGTCCTGGGGAGGGGATGATTTATTTTTCGGGAGTAAATCTCGTCCCTCTTTCTGGGCTCAATTCACTAACCTAACTTATAGTTGATCTCTTTTATTCACGGAATGAAGTACATTCTCTCTACGGCAGGATTTCGTTTTTATTATTGATCACTGAATTAAAGTTTAATCATAAATCAAACTGTTAGAAATCTGGTAAGGTTAGTACTAGACTTCAAATACAACACTACTGGGATCTGTTAGTTGACGAACTACCTGGCGCACCGAAGGCTATAATGCAGAAACTACCAGGCATAGAGGAACGTCAATTGCGAAAATATTCTGAGTTGGTATTCTGGCAGGTGGATGTGACTTCTAATGTTGGTAGGATGAAAAAATGTTGGCTACGCTTCCACTATAATAATTTATTAACACGGCAAAGCGCTTTCGATGCTGTGCATCATCGTCAGTGCCCGAAGGTTTTCGATGTTGACATGTCGGCTCTTGGAGCTAGACTGACAATCTCCAAGAGCCATAAGACCTGTCAATCTCCAAGAGCCATAAGACCTGTCAATCTCCAAGAGCCATAAGACCTGTCAATCTCCAAGAGCCATAAGACCTGTCAATCTCCAAGAGCCATAAGACCTGTCAATCTCCAAGAGCCATAAGACCTGTCAATCTCCAAGAGCCATAAGACCGGTCAATCTCCAAGGGCCATAAGACCTGTCAATCCCAGAGCCATAAGACCTGTCATCTCAAGCCATAAGACTGTCAATCTCCAAGAGCCATGATACCTGTCAATCTCCAAGAGCCATAAGACCTGAACAATCTCCAAGAGCCAAAGACCTGTCAATCCTCCCAAGGCCATAAGACCTTCAATCTCCCAAGAGCCATAAGACCTGTCAATCTCCAAGAGCCATGAGACCTGTCAATCTCCAAGAGCCATAAGACCTGACAATCTCCAAGAGCCATAAGACCTGGCAATCTCCAAGAGCCATAATACCTGCCAATCTCCAAGAGCCATAAGACCTGTCAATCTCCAAGAGCCATGAGACCTGTCATCTCCAGACCATAAGACCTGACAATCTCCAAGAGCATAAGACCGGTCAATCTCCAAAGCCATGATGAACTGCAGATCTCCCAAGAGCCATAAGACCGTCAATCCTCCCAAGAAGCCATAAGACCTTGTCAATCTCCAAGAGCCATAAAGACCTGTCAATCTTCCAAGAGCATATGACCTGTCATCTCCAAGAGCCATACCGAGACCTGTGCAATCTCCAAGAGCCATAAGACCTGTCAATCTCCAAGAGCCATAAGACCTGACAATCTCCAAGAGCCATAAGACCTGTCAATCTCCAAGAGCCATAAGACCTGCCAATCTCCAAGAGCCATAAGACCTGTCAATCTCCAAGAGCCATAAGACCTGTCAATCTCCAAGAGCCATAAGACCTGCAACGCCAAGAGCCAAAACCTCCAATCTCCAAAGCCATAAGACCGGTTCAATCGTCCCAAGAGCCTCCAATAAGACAGTCTAGCTTCCAAGAGCCGACAGGTCATCATCGAAACCTTCGGGCACGGGGGGGGTATGTGGTACATGCATCGAAAGCGCTTATGCCGTGTTAATAGACATTAGTAAATAGTGACGAAAGCGTACTCTACATTTTTTCTCATCCTACTCTCAACATGTTGAAAATATTGTTGACTTCTGTTAATAACCTCAATTAAGAAATCAAAATAGCAGTGCCCATTTCGGATCTTTAAATAGCTTGGGATAAACAATTGTTGACTTTACCTCATGGTTGGTTCGTGGACCGTTTTAGGCAGCATTACTTTTCTATTCGAAATCCAATGGAGGTACTTAAAATTAATTTATAGGTTATATTCCTAATTCAGTATATACACAATTTAAAATTCTATTTACAAATTCTTCTTGGAGTTCAGAACCTTCATTGAGAAATGCACGAATGCCTTCATAACATCATCATCGATTCCGGTGGGCAATCGAGCCATGGCGGGATTTTTGAAATATTTCCTCAAATGTCCATCGATCCTACGTAGTAGATGAGAAAAATGAGGTCCGTTAAAAATGATATATTACACACACAGATATATATGTATATATATATATATATATATATATATATATATATATATATATTGTATTTTGTTTGACCGCTACCAAACTCGATATGTAAACAATTTATGTAAAAATAAAGATCATTCTCGTTAAATGCTAAAATCTGACAGTGAGAAGGGGGAGTTTCGAAAATCCGAAATATATCAGCTATTATAAATCGAATCGAAAGAGTGAATAGAACCAGTCTTATTGCAAATAACATTTTCATTATACTGTTAAAATAACATGTGTTTTCAGTGTATCGTTTGAGTACGCAAAGTGATACTTTTCTTTACTAGTACAGAAAAGTAACAGCAGTTTTTGAATTATTCCTCATTATACTACATTCATTGTAATATTGGCATACTTACTTAACCTTATTTATTAATTCAAAACAATGTTTTATTAATCAAAACATGTCTCGATCAAAGAAAACTAAAGTATACCATAGACTTTTCCATCTTCTAAAAATAATAATCCTTGGCCCTTCATCTAATCTAATCAATAATAATAACATAATTGAAAATGATGATTATTTCACAGTAGATGACCTTTTTAGAAGTTGAAAAAGATGTAGTAGAATGCACAACGAACAAACATTTTCAATAATTAAAGCAATCAATACCGCAAAAAGTATTAATATAAGTAACAATAATAAATTGCACAATAAATATTAATTTTAAATTATAGGTCCTATTGCCTATTCTATTTATCTGTTTAAGTTACAGGGATGGGTTTTTCATATGTTCATATTTTAGAATTCAGTACTTAATCTTCTGATTTTTTAAAGAATAAAAATATTAAAATATTTACCATTATTTCCTTTAAAATAGGTGCAATATAATGAAAAGTCATTTTCAACATACGTACACAAATTATCTTTTCTGCACTCGGTCTTATTCCCGAACTCGGCTTCGCCTCGTACGTGAAACTCGACCTCGTACAGAAAAGATACACTTTGCGTACTAGTGATGAAAATAACTATTAATATAAATATTGTTATATACGAAGGTTATATACCAAATGTTGTTTTCAAAAGACCTTTATTATGAGAAATATATGCGAATTCGTTGTGCGATGGCGTTATCAACTAATATTTTACCTTCTCGAAAGCGCTTATTTGATGAACATCATATTCTTTTGAGTAAACATTAGAGATCATATTTGTTATTGGCGGAAATCTGTCTTGGAATAGAAGGGATCTAGAGGAAGGAAATTCTTTATATCTCCGTTATTATGAGTCGAATCAAAAAATGTTATAGAACCAATCTTGGTGATCTGTTGATGCTCTATGAATTTTTCGTAACTGGAGTATTAAGTGAGTTATTCTTACTTTCTTATTTTTTGCTATTTTTTTGTTTGTTTTTCTTTGCACATAAATACGGAATATGTGGTGATATGAGATCACAAGCGTGTTATACCGGCAAGTGGGAATCTGCTTAGTTTACGCAGCCCCTGAGTGACGGACTCTTTTAATTTCTTAATGTCCCTTTCCTTTATGCCATTGTAAACAAGGTGGGTGGTTATTGAATTCGTCAGCTGCTTATGAAACATGTGTAATTGAAGATGCTATCTGAATTAATTTCAAGTTAATATCCAGCAATAGGAATTTATTTAGTGACGAACTCATTAAATAAAATCCTTTGTCCCACCCTGGCTAGAAAAGGGTGATAACCGCCCCAATTAGCCACAGTAGCAATAAGTGTGACTTAAATAATGTGTGTAGAAAATTATAATAATAATATCCTGTAATCTCGTAATTTAAATTAAAAATATATATTAAATATGGAAGATCAATAGACATGATATTCTTGGGTACACAATTTCACGGTGAATTGCCAAAGTGGAAGAAGAAAAAAAAAAGTAGCCCGTAAACTGCAGATGAAAATTGTCCTTTAAAAAAAATATTAAGCCCTCAAGTTGGAGAGGCTTGGACTTTTCTCATTAAAACTCCCATCTTGGCACTTCCTTTCGTCTTATAACTTGACAAGTTTAATGCTACAACCAACAAAATTAATATTGCACGATGGCTTGAACTCTTACGTTCGTCAAACACTTAAACCTTCTTTGCTTTTATTAAGCACTCCCGGGACTTATCAAGGCTTAAGGCTGTTTGGGTCCAATGTTCAACAAATAAGATACAGAATTAGAATTCCAAAATTTCAAGATACTATTTAGTTTCATCTCGAATTGAAGCTATATCAACTATCTTTGTCTTTGATGTCTGTTTGTTTGGTACCTTTTCACTCCCAAACCTCTGAGCCAAATTTTATATAAATTGGTATGTATATTACTACTAACACAACTTGCACTATGGGCTATAGTAATAGACGAACAAGAGTGGGGGTTAGAAGGGAGGCATGGATTTAAAAATAGCAATAATTCCTGAATTTTTTTTTTGGCAAACATGCCCATAACAAAAATTGTTTATTTTGTCATTTAAAGTAACTTTTGTTATAAATACTTTTGTCATATACCGAAGTATAATAAAGATATACGCTAAAAACTCTAACAGGAATCAACTATTTTAAAGGGCATACAAGGCTAAACCGGACTCAACTAAACTCCGAATTTAGGTTGGCTTCTCCTTTATTATAATCTATATTAACATTTTTAAGAACTATTAGTAGTGGGGGTTGTAACGGCGACCAGAAATGAAAAATCGTCATATTTCGTTTCCTATTGCTTTTTTTTGGAAAACATGCACACCACAGAAGGCGTTTATTTTATTATTTAGTGTAACTTTTGCAGTGTACATTATTGTCGTATAACGAATTGTAAACGAGATATACGCTAAAAGGGAGTCAACAATTTCAATAGTACTCATTGGTGTTTTTAATATAGTCACATTACAAAAGTTGTTTGTTTTGTAATTTAGAGTAATTTTTGTTCTATACAATTTTCTTATATCAATGTATAACGCTAGAAATATTGATATTATATTAACTACCTGATACCTCAATATGATAAATTAATTCAAATCAATTTTAATATTTTGTCCCCAAAAATTCAAATATTGGTTCTGTTTTTAACGCCAGTATCAGGTTGCACCAAGCGTAAAGTAAAATGCCCCCCCCCCCCTCCACCTTTTCCTCCAAACATTAATTAATGAGAAATGTCTGTTTCCCTCTAAATGTATTTAATACTTTATTTAATTGAAACATGAAAGTGATGAGAACATGTGTAAGTTTTATATTCGTTTTGGACCAGAAATTTGAAATAAAATAATAGCTGATTTTCCTCAAGGGAAACTACAAACAGGATGACACTAGTTGATAGATCAGCAACGAGCTCGGTGATCTCCCAGGGCAATAAGTATTATCGTAACTGTATGTTATAGACCAGCTTTTACATTTATAAAACGGATGAATCACTTACTAACGAAAATTAATGAACACTGAAGTGTTGAAAATAGAATAGTTAAATACCTATTTCCCCAGACTCCTCCCATGAGGTCATGTGTTAGAAAACAAGTATAATATAAACCAAACGGACTCGCCAGAGGGTTAAGGACTGTATAACTCGAATATCTTTGGCCTAAGTCTTGAAATAATTGCTGTTTGTGTGTGTGTGTGTGTGTGTGTGTGTGTGTGTATACAGTCATACTTACATTCATATATGCATACAAACACATTGATATAAATTCCACTCGCATGATTTTTCTTATGTGCAAAATAGGATCGTTGGAGATTTAAGGAAGCATAGTATAATCACTCAATAGCTCGTTACAGCATCTAGTAAAATACACTAAAAAAAATATGGAGGAATGATTGTTCTTTTTTCAGTGAATGTATAATAAGGCAATTGATCCATGGAATGATGGCTGAATATATTTAAAATACTAATGTATTCCTTCAGGTTTTTGACTAATGTTCCTAGGAATGTTTTTTGGCAAGAAGTTTGAGCTGGCAGGCTAATAACCACAATAAATATTTAAATGAAAAAAAAAATGGCGCAGTACTGGTGCAAAATGAACTTCTAACAGTCTGGTGTAATCAATTCTAAAAATACCGTCAAGATGGAGCTGCGTAAACTAAGAAGATTTGCAACGTGCTAGTAAAACATACTTTTGATCTAATTTCACCACATATTCTCTATTTTTATGTATAAAAAACCTACTTAGTAAAAAGAGGGAGAAGGGGGTTACTGATGGCTGAAAACAATTTGAATTTTAGCAGATTTCCCTTAAGGGGGTACCTAGTACATGACAAAAATGAGGTCCGTTCAAAACTGTATATATAGATATCTATATATATATATATATATATATATATATATATATATATATATATATATATTTGTCTGTTTGTTGCTCTAGCATTAACAACTTAAAATTATCGCAATTTTTGTTTGATCGTTATCAAACTTGACATTTGGTCGTTTTATGTAAAAAGAAAGATCAAGTTCGTTAACGGCTGAAATCGGACCAGTGGGAGGGGGGGGGGGTTTAAAGGGGAGGATTTACGAAAATTCGAATTATCTCCGTTACTATACGTCGGATCGAAAAATATTACAGAATCAATCTTATTGCAAATTAAATGTATCTTAAATATTGTTATATACATTTATTCCTTATCTTGAATATTAACCGAGATATTTGCATTTGTATTCTGTGTGTGGTCGGCAAGAGTTGGCTGTGTTCGTACTTTCCGCCGAGAGCTCTGGTGGCCGTTTCCGTAACTATTCGTCCCTGGAGAATAGGTTCAGAGGTTTCTTACTACTACAGTTGTTATTAGGCAGATTTCTCTATTGTAAAACTTCACGTAGGAAATCTGCTTAGTTTACGCAGCCCCAGCGTGACGGACTTTTTGAATTCATTCTCCCTCTAAACCCCATTTAGCCCGATTTCAACCATTAAAGACTATGGAATCCTAAGAGTTCCATTAAATGGTTAAATATCAGTTAAATACTGTCGTGGGTAGGTTACTGAAGGTTCAAAACGAGTTAGAAGTACGAATTGTCCGATTTGTATTTGAGTTAAAAAAAAAAATGCACAGAACAACAATTCTACACCATCAATAGTTTAACAAGATTGGCTCTATAATATTTTACATTATGACTCATAATTAGCAGATACATTTTGAATATTAGCAGATTTCCCTTAAGGGAAATCAGCTATTGAGGTCGTACTCATGACGCGAGTTTCGAAAAATTCTTCAAGTGTCCTTCGATCCTACCCAGGAGATGACGAAAATGACGTCCGTTC
This sequence comes from Riptortus pedestris, assembly GCA_019009955.1. Classification (NCBI taxonomy): domain Eukaryota; kingdom Metazoa; phylum Arthropoda; class Insecta; order Hemiptera; family Alydidae; genus Riptortus; species Riptortus pedestris. The sequence continues at coordinate 19,171,130 of CM032232.1, forward strand.
AAAATTATATATATATATATATATATACTTGTCTGTTAACGCTCTAGCGGTCGCAAATTTTGTTTGATCGTGACCAAACTCGGAATTTAATCGTTTTACGTAAAAAGGAAGATTAAGTTCGTTAATGGCTGAAATCGGACAAGTGGGAGAGGTGGGGGTTTAGAGGGGGGATTTTTGAACATTTTAAATATCTCCGTTATTATTCATCAAATCGAAAAATTGTATAGAATCAATCTTATTGCAAATTAAATTTACTATAAATATTGTTATATACATTTATTCTGTATCTTGAATATTAACCGATATATTTGCATTTGTATTCTGTGCGTGGTCGGCAGGAGTCGGCTGTGTTCGGGACATTCCGCCGAGAGCTCTGGCGGCCGTTTCCGTGAACTATTCGTCCCTCGTTAATAGGTTTAGAGATCCTTACACTACAGTTGTTATAGGGCAGATTTCTCTATTGTAAAACTTCACGTGGGAAATCTGCTGACTTTTTTTGAATCCCCTCTATCCCCTTCTATTCAATGATTATTGTTGACTAAAACTGTTAAATATGGTAGAGATCAAATAAACATTATCGAGACAAAAAGGTGAACTTTTAATCTAGGACGTTGCCACACAACGAATTTGCATGTGACTCGCTTATAAAGGTCTCTTGTAAATAATAATTGGTATTTAGAATAAAGTGGTTCATGAAATAACAATTTATTGTTAATATGACATTATTAGGAGTGGGGGTTTACTGAAGGTTGAAAATTATAAAATTCCAATATCTCCCTTAACATTCATGATAGAGAAAAAATGCATATCAGAATAATTCCGGTTTAATTAATTGTGAACTAGCGGCCGGGTGATAGAAGTAATAATTCTTGTTGACAATATTCATTCCCTTAGATCATATACGAACACATTTCTATTCTATTCATGGAATTTGTTTTAAAGCTGTTTATTGAAAATCAAGCTCTACTTGGTGACTTGAAATTCGAAATTGTACGCTCTTAAATCACTTTACTAATTTAATCCAAAAAAAATGTACTTATTCAAATATTACAGGTTTTTTCAATTTTTTTTTACAAAACAATTAAAAAACGAATATATTGCCTAAAATGTTCGTTTATTTATTTTATTATTCATGTTCCGAAGCTTGAGCGTAAGTTCTTTACAATAATGACATCTAGAAGCTGGTAAAAAGTCTATAAGTGTGAAGGGATTTAAGTTAATATAACAAGTAAAAAAATAAAATGGCAATTTCGTTTTTGGCCACTCTCCAGTGATTAAAATATATTACGTACCTAAATTTTGTGTTTTAAAATTAATTTTTTTTTTATTTCCCCTTAGGGAAATCACCTGTTGAGGGTGTACTCGTGACGCAATTTCCGGGAAATTACCTCAAAGTCCATTGGTCCTACACTGGAGATGACAAAAATGAGGACCAATCAAACAGTATATATATATATATATATATATATATATTTGTCCGTTATTGCTCTAACTGTTGTAATTGTTGTGGTTGTGATCATTACCAAACTCCGTATTTAAATGTTTTACATAAAACTAAAGATCAAGTTCGTTGATGGCTGAAATCCAGTTTTACATAAAACGTTTAAATATCGAGTTCGGTAACTTTGGTAATGATCAAACAAAAATTATGATAAGCTAGAGTGTTTAAAGAAAATAAATAAATATATATATATATATATATATGAATATACAGAGTTTTGAACGAACCTCATTTTCGTCACCTTCAGTGTTGGATCTATAAACAACATTTATCGAGGGGTTTTTCGGAAATCGGTAATTAGCACATTTCGCTTAGGGGAAATTTGCTAATAAAATATTATATGGGGACAGGGAGTTGTATACTGGGCTATTTCATGAATGCATATTATTATGGTTGTAAAAAAATAATTCGACATGTAATATATACTCAACCGCAAAAAAACCGGACACTTAGGTTTAGTCTTATAATTTTGTTAAATACTTAATATATATGTATATTAATCTTTTTAATTAAAATAATTGGTTAATCCATAGGTTATTTATACAAAATCTGCCAAAAGTGAATAATTTTTATTGATTATTTAAAAAAAAAATACAACATAGAAAAAAAGAAATAGATAAATTAAAACATTTAAAAAGAAAAAAATATTCTTCATTTTTATTACAGTGAATAATAGACCTCGCTACCCCAAGCGTTTCGGCAATGTAACGTAAGCTCCGGCCTTCCATCTAAGTTTGAAAGACCCATTATTCTGGACCGAAATAAAAATAAAACATTAATTAAAGAAAATGCTTGGTTAATAATTAAAGATGTTTAAATATGCGAAAAACTACTTACAGTTTAGAATGGATCAACTTCACGACAAATAAATCTAATCTGAGCTTTATCTAATTGTTTACTAATCCTGAAGGGATTAGCTCAATGGACTTAGACTCTAAATTCTCTGTAATATCTAGAATACCCACATAAAGAAAATTGCTGAAAATTAGCTTTTAATACGACAAAAATGAAGTGTCCGGTTTTTTTTGCTGTTGAGTGTATTTATGATTTTTGGTGAAAATGAGCATGAAGTGCAATAAAAAACATTAATATGTTAAGTAAATACTATTTCGGGCAACAGAGAGAGACAGGTATAATGGAGTGTGGCTAATCCAGTTAGATTATACATAAGACTGGAGAGAAGGGTAGAACTGGCCGGACTGTAGTGAATAATGACTGAGATTGGCTAGGGTGTTGTGGATCTGAGCCAATCCCCTGCCTCCTAATAGATTTACCAATGTCCTTCGACCTAAGCCCCCAGAACTAGCTCGCCCAATCCGCCCTGTCCTTCTCTCCTTCCTAATCCGAATCGTCATTAGCCCCCAAACATCATCTATTTAGGCGCACTCTACTATCACCCCGTGTAAAAAATATATTGTGTCCGGGATGTAGTCGGGGCTCCGTCCGAATAAGCAAAAAGTCCGTCACGCTCGGACGCTGCGTTAACTACCCAGATTTCCTACGTGTGTTACGCATTTATCTCAAAACGTAAAAGTTCAATGTGAACAATATTTGTTATTTAAGCTTGAAATACAGTGCTTCATAACATAATAGAATATTGTTAATAGGAGATGAGTAGGAGTAGGGGTTTACTGATGACCGAAAACTAAAAAAAATACAAATATCCCTGTTATAATCAAAATAGTGAAAACATGTACGTATCAACATTTATAAAACATTATATTTTCAATAACATTGGTTCTATACACTTTTTCGATCCGATGCATAATAACTGAAATATTAAGAATTTTCGAAGTTCCCTCCTCTAACTCCCCCCTCCCCAGGATACGTGTTTATTCGTTAACGAACATTATCATTCTTTTTGTATAAAACGACTATATATCAAGTTTGGTAACGGTAAGACAAAAATGGAGAGCGCTAGAGCGGTAACAGACAAACAAATAAATTTATAACTTCGATAAAAGGACTTCAAATAAAAAGACATTCGAAGAAAAATTTCGAAAACCGCGGCATGAGTAGGACCTCAATAGCTGATTTCCCCTAAGGGAAATCTGCTATAAGGCGTGTAGGTCCATTAGTATCAATGTGAATGCGGTCATGCAGAGTTGGTGCAAACTAAGCAGATTTCCCACAGGAAATAAAGAAATACACCTAACCATGACGTTATTTCCATAATTCTTGGTTTTTAACAGAATTTTCTACCTCCACAAGTCGCGATTTTCGAAACATTTCTCAAATGTCCATCGATCCTACGCAGGCGTTGGCGAAAATAAGTACCGATTAAAACTATATATATTTTGTATAAATATACACATTTTTGTGTTAAACGTTTAATCGTTAGGAAACCCGATATTTTAATGTTTTATGGAAGAAGTAAGGTCAAATTCGTTAATTTGCTGAAATCGGACCCGTGCGTGGGGGGGATTTAGAAGACAAAAATATGGAAATATCTACGTTAATAAACGCCGGATCAAAAAAAAGTGTAGGACTGATCTTATTGCATATTAAATGTACTAAAGAATGTGTTATAGTAAGGATTAGATTAAGTTATGATACATTCTTTCTGTATCATGAGTATTAACCGAGATATTTGGATTTTATTGTATTTGGTTTTCGATTACCCCCATTCATACTTTACATATCTATTTATCTATTCAGCTCTCAAGTTGGCTGACCTGTCCGTTTATTATTCAGACTCTTTCCGTTGTTGAGGTTATTAACATGCAAATTGAATGAAGGATTTCTCATTACCGTTTGTATTTTTTTACTCAATACTCACGGTGGTTTTACCAGTACGAAGATTTATCTATTGTAAACATTCACGTGCGGTTCACGGACCACTTTTAAAAGTAGCGCATTTTAAAGTAGTGTTCATAATTTTTAACGATAGATATCAGACATGAAATTATACGACAATGTAATTATAATACAATTTATTGAAATAACAAAATTAAATGAAAACAAGGTTCAACATTATAATCAAATCGTAAAATTTGGAATTATTACAAACAACGAAAGTTAAATAGCGACACCAAAAACAATGAGACACTTAAGCATGAATTTGGGAAACTAATACATCGATGTTTGGATTAATTCCACAGATACAAAGACGAAAAGAATTTTCAAAATTATCGTCAGTCAGCTACGTACGATGTTAAGATTCAAATTCATCATTGAAAAGAACTGTTCGCATTTATCAGTACTGCCAAATGCACAAATCTCTCAACATCTTCTTCATTTGGAGTAAGTAGTGTAATATTTTTGTTTGATTGGGTTTTTCAAAATGTCTCGCGGGCCGGATCAAACCTCACCACGGGTAGGTGGTTGCCCACGTATGCTATAGAACATAATTGTTCTTGGTGGAAATCGGCAATGGAATAGTGGGGATTTAAAAGGGTGGGGCCAAAATTCAAAATATCTCTGTTATAATAAGTCGGACAATTAAATGTTATAGAACCAATCTTGTTGAACTATAGATGTTCTAGAATTATGGTTCTTATTTCGTATCTTAAGAAATAAGCGATTTATTTGAACTTTCTTGTTTTCTGCCTTAAGTAATAAGCGATTTATTTGCACTTTCTTGTTTTCTGCATTAAGTAATAAGCGATTTATTTGAACTTTCTTGTTTTCTGCCTTAAGTAATAAGCGATTTATTTGCACTTTCTTGTTTTCTGCCTTAAGTAATAAGCGATTTATTTGAACTTTCTTGTTTTCTGCCTTAAGTAATAAGCGATTTATTTGAACTTTCTTGTTTTTGCCTTAAGTAATAAGCGATTTATTTGCACTATCTTGTTTTCTGCCTTAAGTAATAAGCGATTTATTTGAACTTTCTTGTTTTCTGCCTTAAGTAATAAGCGATTTATTTGAACTTTCTTGTTTTCTGCCTTAAGTAATAAGCGATTTATTTGCACTTTCTTGTTTTCTGCCTTAAGTAATAAGCGATTTATTTGCACTTTCTTGTTTTCTGCCTTAAGTAATAAGCGATTTATTTGAACTTTCTTGTTTTCTGCCTCAAGTAATAAGCGATTTATTTGAACTTTCTTGTTTTCTGCCTTAAGTAATAAGCGATTTATTTGCACTATCTTGTTTTCTGCCTTAAGTAATAAGCGATTTATTTGAACTTTCTTGTTTTCTGCCTTAAGTAATAAGCGATTTATTTGAACTTTCTTGTTTTCTGCCTTAAGTAATAAGCGATTTATTTGCACTTTCTTGTTTTCTGCCTTAAGTAATAAGCGATTTATTTGCACTTTCTCGTTTTCTGCCTTAAGAAATAAGCGATTTATTTGCACTATCTTGTTTTCTGCCTTAAGTAATAAGCGATTTATTTACACTTTCTTGTTTTCTGCCTTAAGTAATAAGCGATTTATTTGCACTTTCTTGTTTTCTGCCTTAAGTAATAAGCAATTTATTTGCACTTTCTTGTTTTCTGCCTTAAGTAATAAGCGATTTATTTGAACTTTCTTGCTTTCTGCCTTAAGTAATAAGCGATTTATTTGAACTTTCTTGCTTTCTGCCTTAAGTAATTAGCGATTTATTTGCACTTTCTTGTTTTCTGCTTTAAGTAATAAGCGATTTATTTGCACTTTCTCGTTTTCTGCCTTCAGAAATAAGCGATTTATTTGCACTTTCTCGTTTTCTGCCTTCAGAAATAAGCGATTTATTTGCACTATCTTGTTTTCTGCCTTCAGAAATAAGCGATTTATTTGCACTTTCTTGTTTTCTGCCTTAAGTAATAAGCGATTTATTTGCACTTTCTCGTTTTCTGCCTTAAGAAATAAGCGATTTATTTGAACTTTCTTGTTTTCTGCCTACACTAATAAGCGATTTATTTGCACTTTCTTGTTTTCTGCCTTAAGTAATAAGCGATTTATTTGCACTTTCTTGTTTTCTGCCTTAAGTAATAAGCGATTTATTTGAACTTTCTTGCTTTCTGCCTTAAGTAATTAGCGATTTATTTGCACTTTCTTGTTTTCTGCCTTAAGTAATAAGCGATTTATTTGCACTTTCTCGTTTTCTGCCTTAAGAAATAAGCGATTTATTTGAACTTTCTTGTTTTCTGCCTACACTAATAAGCGATTTATTTGCACTTTCTTGTTTTCTGCCTTAAGTAATAAGCGATTTATTTGTACTTTCTTGTTTTCTGCCTTAAGTAATAAGCGATTTATTTGCACTTTCTCGTTTTCTGCCTTAAGAAATAAGCGATTTATTTGCACTATCTTGTTTTCTGCCTTAAGTAATAAGCGATTTATTTGAACTTTCTTGTTTTCTGCCTTAAGTAACCGCCCGCTCCCCTTTATAATCTTCAGACATTTATACTTAACCAAAACAATATACAAGTGCAAGTCAAAGTTGTTAGGTTTAATTTTACATGTTATTTAATGTAAGAGCTCAGGTTAGCCAGGTGAGTTAAAGCATTGACCTTTATCTCACATGGTAAACCTAGAGTGGCGAGTTCGATTCTCGCCTGGGCAGAGGAAATTATTTAGTGACGGAATTCATTAAATAACATCCTAAATCCCACCCTGGCTAGAAAATGGCGGTAACCTGTAGATAACCCGTCCCAATTAGCCTAAGTTGCAAAAAGTGGACGTTAATAATTAATAATAATAATGTAAGAGCATTACTTACAGTCGGGAAATATGACTTTGAAAATATGCTTGAATACGATTCCAAAAATAAATACTATGTAATCCTCTTTATGCAAACATTAAATATATTTAATACAGTACATTCACTTAATTAACTATACGGTTAGAATTTCCATGAAAATGTTAATCCTCTATATATGGTATTATTTTGAACGAATAATCAGAAGTCAATACTTATACAACAAACAAACATTTCATGGAATAACATTGCAAATATTCACTCTCCGTATCATATCTCTCTCTCTAGCTTTGATTACATTACTCACAATCAAGTTAATATTGAAAGCCAAACTTGTTTTGCAGCTAATAAACAAATACATCTTCCATGATATTCTACTACAAATGCATAATAAAGCGTAACTGTAAATAGCATCAATATGCTTTAAAGAGAATAAAATATTTTAATCTAAATATTAATACTAATACTATGATATTAGCAACAATTAAGATTCACTTTTTATATATATATATATATATATATATATATATATTTATCCGTTTATTTGCAACAACATAATTATATATTACAAGCAAATGATATGTTAGAAAAAGTGGCTTAAGATTCACAATGAAATAAAAAGGCCTTACAATTCAAGCGTACTAATAAAAAAAGTCTGTCACGTATCTCGTATAATAAAGCTCTGTTGAAAACAATACTTGATATTTAAGCTTCAAATAGATATAACAGAGTATTGTTTATGTGAGTAGGAGTGGGGGTTTACTGAAGCCTAAAAACTGAAAAATGCAAATATCTCGGCTAATATTCAATATAGGAAATAAATGAACGTAACAATATTTATAGTACATTTAATTATAAATTAAAGATTTGTACTATAGACTTTTTCGACGCATAGTAACGGAGATAATTCGATTTTTCGTAAATCTCTTCCTCTAAACCCCTCCCTCCCTCTTTTCCGAATTCAACCATTAAAGAACTTAATCTTTATTTGTACATAAAACGATTAAGTTTCGAGTTTGGTAATGATCAATTCTATGTAAGATTAATTCTATATAATTTTTCGATCCGACGTATAGTAACGGAGATATTTAGAATTTTCGAAAATCCTCACCTCTAAACTCTCCCACCCACTGGCCCGATTTCAGCCATTAACGAACTTGATCTTTAGTTTTACATAAAACGTTTAAATATCGAGTTTGGTAACGATCAAGCGAAAATTGCGACCGCTAAAGCGTCAACAGACAAATATATATATATATATATATATATATATATATATATATATATATATATATATGTATATATATATATAATTTTGAACAGACCTGATTTTAATCATCTCCTTGATAGGATCGATGGAGAGTTGAAAATGTTTTTCGAAAATCCCACCATGAGTACGACTTCAATAGCTGATTTCCCTTAAGGAAAATTCGCTAATATAGAACATATTCATAAAGTTCATATCAAATCAAGCATACTCTTGGGCTTCATGCCGAATTCCATTTCATAATTTGGGTACTTCAAAAGTTATATTTAAAAAGTGTACCTGTCGACTTTGTTAAGATATTTGAAATGAGTTAAAGAGTAATAATAAGTGAATTTGAAGCGCTTCTCACAGGTCAAGGATGGGACCCAAAATAAGAGAAGTTATGTTATAAAATATTACACAAGAAGATATTTTTCACTTATAAATTACTACTTAATTAATAAAAATAATTTCATTAGTACTATATTTTTTATTATCATTGAATGTCAATGAAATAGTAATAAATATAGAAGGAAAAAACTTCTATATTTATTACTATTTCATTTTAGCTACTAATGATGTCGTACATATTACACGATTTTCGAAAAATGTATATCGATCCTACCTAGTAGATGACGAAAATGAGGTCCGTTCAAAATCATGTATATATATATATATATATATATATATATATATATATATATAGATATATATATTTGTCTGTTACCGGTCTAGTGGTCGTAATGTTTGTTATCTATACCATACTTGATACATAATCGATTTATATAAAAAGAAATATCACGTTTGTTAACAGCTGAAATCGGACTAGCTGGAGGGGGTGGGAGGATTTCGAAAATTCCTAATATCTTCATTATTGGGCATCAGATCAAAACATTGAACAGACCCATTCTTATTGCAAATTTAATGTTCTATAAATGTTGTTACACATACCTTTTCACTATCTAGATTATTTCCAAAATATTTATACTTTTTAGTTTTCGGCTTTCAGTGAACCACTTCTCCTACTAATGGCATATTAACAATAAGCAGTTATATTATGAAAGACATTATTTGAAGCTTAAATACCAAATATTGCTCTTATTTATCTTCCGTTCTCAACTCTTACTTTCTTCTTACGTTTGAGGTAAGTGCAAATACGTGGCGAACTTGTGAAATCTGCTTTGTTAACGCAGCCACTGCGTGACGGACTTTTTTCTGTTGACTACTAAGTGCTTGTTTTTAAGTGAGGACAGTTTTTCTGCAAATTTAATAATATTTTAGTTTTATTTGTTCTACTTCTAACTTTTATTTTATTTCAAGTTTATTTTTTGTAGGCTAAGGTTGTTTCTGTATTCATTTAATATTTTTAATAGTGTTGATTGCATGATGTTTAGTTGATGCTGTGTATGTCAACGGGGACTGAAAATGGAGCTTCTGGTCTGAAAGTGCGTATTGTCTAAATAAAACGCATTGCAGACGAAAACAGTCCTCCGACATTGTTCCTACTGTGTACACTCTGATGAAAAGATCTGTTGCCCTTTTTGCTGAACTGAAGTATTTTTTACTTGTATATGTACTAGGGAAGGTGTTGAGCCACCTTGAATGGTTTTTCTTAGACCTAATCTCTCCCGTTTACTGGCTTAGTCAATGAAAAGTTCGTATATTTTTGAAATAGCTCATCATGAAAATTAAGCAGTTTTGAGACGAATGAGAAAAAAAAAAGAGATGAAGGAAGAGATTCTGAATGAGAGAGAGAGAGAAAAACAAGTTTTCCATTGGAGTGGAATGGAAAGTCTTGAGAACGAATAAAGACCTTCTCGCTTTTACTGAAAACAAACAAACAAAAGTTCTCAAAAAAAAAAAGATTCTAAAGTTCACAAGTTGAATTTAGAAGAGTAACAAGTTGAAAGCCGTTTGGGACACGAATGATGGAGAAGTTAAGGACCTGAAGTACTTATGGAGAAGCCTATTCATGGAAGATGCAAAGAGTTAACGAAGTGTGGGCATCATTTTAAGATATATTGTTTGGCAGATTTCTCTTAGGCCTTACTCATGGCGCGATTTCCGAAACATTTCAACAAATGTCCATCGATCCTACCCAGGAGATGTCGAAAATGAAGTCCGTTCAAAACTGGATACATACATACATACACACACACACACACACATATATATATATATATCTATATATATATATATATAAAATTGTAACCTCTGTCTGTACATTGATTTTTTTCGCGAAATTTCACGATAACTTTTCGTTTCACATATCATAGACACCATAACTGCATTTTGTTTCTTTGGTGTCTGTTTGTTTGTTTGTTTGTTTGTTTGTTTGTTTATTTGTTTGTTTGTTTGTTACCTTTTCACGCATAAACGGCTGAACCGAATTTTATGAAACTTGGTATGTATATTACTACTAGCCCAACTTAGACTTTAGGCTATATTATTATTCTCTTAGACAATCAGGAGGTGGGGGTTATAAGGGAAGGCCTGAAATTAAAAATAGCGATATTTCGTTTCCTATTGCTTTTTCAGCAAAATGTGCACATAACAAAAGTTGTTTATTTTGTAATTTTAGAGTAACTTTTGTTATATGCAACTGTTGCCGTATACGGAAGTATAAATGAGTTATACGCTAAACACTATAGCGGGAGTTCACAATTTTATTTGGCACAAAAGACTCAACCGAACTAAACCAAACTCGGTATGTGAATTAGTACTAACGCCTTCCTTATAATAAGCCATACTAACATTTCTAGGGACGGGCAGGAGTGGGGGTTATAAAAGAGGCCTGAAATTAAAAATAGCGATATTTCGTTTCCTATTGCTTATTCAGCAATTATGCCAATAACAAAAGTTGTTTACTTTGTTATTTACAGTAACTTTTGTTATATACACTTTTGCCGTATACGGAAGTATAAAGGCGTTATACGCTAAAAATTATAGCGGGAGTCAACAATTTTATTTGGCACAAAAGACTCAACCGAACAAAATAAAACACTCAGTATGTGTATTAACACGAACGCCTTCCTTATACTATATTAAGCCATACTAACATTTCTAGGGACGGGCAGGAGTGGGGGTTATAAGGGAGGCCTGAAATTAATAATAGTGATTTCCTATTGGGGCTTCGGCAAATATGCACATAACAAAAGTTGTTTATTTTGTTATTTATAGAAATTTGCTAACAATTAATTCAAATGTATGTCAATATTTTCTCCTTAATAATTCAAATCTATGCATAATGCACAGGAAACGGGAAATATGACAATATGCAGGACAGTGAAATCTTACATAACAAATTAATTTTATTATTAACAAATCCCCAGAAAAGACGGGTGTTACCCCTAAACACTGGGACGGGTAAATGTCAAAATATTGTGCAAAATAAAGCCTTGCCAAAAATATACCATCACCATTCAGCCTCAAATGAATTCCCGAGCGAAGCCGGGTATTTGAGCTAGTATATATATATATATATATATATATATATATATATATATATATATATATATATATGTCTATTCACGCTCTAGTGTAAGTTTTGATTCATCGTTGCCAAACTGGATGTTTAAACTTTTCATATAAAAATAAAGATTCAAGTTTGTTAATAGCTGATACCTGAAAATTCGAAACATCTCAGTTATTATAATTCGGGTGGAAAAAGTGTGTAGAACCAATATTTTTAAAAATTTAATATTCTATCAATGTTACTATATTTAATTTTCACTATGTTTATTAGCAGATTTCCCTTAAGGGAAATCAGCTATTGAGGTTGTACTCATGACGGAATTTTCGAAATTTTTCTTCAAATGTCCATCGATCCTACCCAGGAGATGAAGAAAATGAAGTCCGTTCAAAACTGTATATATATATCTATATCTATCTATCTATCTATCTATCTATCTATCTATCTATCTATCTATATATTTGTCTGTTACCGCTCTAGCGGCCGCAATTTTTGTTTGATCGTTACCAAACTCGATATTTAGTCGTCTTATTTAAAAAGAAAGATCAAGTTCGTTAACGGCTGAAATCGGACAAGTGGGAGGGGGGTTTAGAGGGGAGGATTTTCGAAAATTCGAAATATCTTCGTTACTATACGTCGGACCGAAAAATACAGAATCAATCTTATTGCAAATTAAATTTACTATAAATATTGTTATATTCGTTTTTTCTCTATCTTGAATATTAACCGAGATATTTGCATTTGTATTCTGCGTGTGGTCACCAGTAGGCTATGTTAGGACTTTCCGCCGAGAGCTCTGGTGGCCGTTTCCATAACTATTCGTCCCTCGTGAATAGGTTTAGAGGTTAGGTTAACTGTTTTTTGAGGCTAGAAACTACTGGGTTATTACGCCCTAAATAATGTTTTAGGTTTAGAGGTTTCTTACTACTACAGTTGTTATTAGGCAGATTTCTCTATTGTAAAACTTCACGTTGGAAATCTGCTTAGTTTACGCTGCCTCTGAGTGACGGACTTTTAAGAACTGAGATATTTGTAATTTTTTAGTTTTCAGCCTTCTTTAAACCCCAACTCCTAATCCTGTCATTTTAACAAAAAGCTGTTATATAATGAGCCATTTTATTTGTTATATAATGAACCGCATAAATATCAAATATTGTCTTCATTGAAATATGTGAGATACATGAAATACGTAAATGATGGAATTAAGATTTTCCTTTCTTGACTCAAAAATGTTTATTTGATCTATACCGTACTCGATATGTAACCATTTAATTCAATTCTAATAATCACATTCGTTTATGACAGCCATCGCACCAAGAAATAAAGGGAGGTTTAGTGAGAGGAGGTCTATATATAGATAGATAGATAGGGTCGATAAACGTTTGAGAAAATTTTACGAAAATAGCGCCATGAGTACAACCTCAATAGATGATTTCCCTTTAGGGAAATCTGCTAATATATGAAGTAATATAAAATCAGTTAATTGGACTAATCTATCTCCTGACTACTGTACCCAAATCATTAAATTTGTATATGTGCCACTAATTTTTACTAGGGAACTGTAATACAATGCATTATTATTGTAAAGCAATTTGATTAAAAATAAGTAAGTTTATTATTTAAGGCCAAGTTTAGGATTGAAAATTGTCAGATTTATTTTCCGTAATATAGGACAGAAACTGGTAAGCTCTAAAAGTTCCAGAGGATTTTCCCTTTAAAACTTTGAGAGCAAATTGGTCCCTAAAGTGGAAAAAGTAAGGAACTGGATTTACCTTATTAATATTGCTTTTTTTAAAAAAAATTGTATTCTATCTAAAGGTTAAATAAAGGTATAGCTTCAAGGAAGTTCGGCAATTTCTTATATTTTTTAATTATGCATAATAAGACATTTTTTTGCATGTTTCGGTATCGTTAAACTATAAAATAGTTTAATTTTATTCAATTTATTGACCCGAAGTAAACTAACAAAGATATTTAGTAGTTCGTAATTCCACACCTTTCCCTCGCGAAATTGACATTTAGTTTTGCATGAAACGCTTATATATATAGATATATATATATATATATATATATATATATATATATATATATGTAGTTTGGTAACAACCCAGAAAGAAATATTATCGCTAGAACCGTAACTTACAAGTATATATATATACGTTTGAACGGACCTCATTTCAATCTTTTACTAGGTACGATCGATGGAGATTTGAGAAAATTTTAGCAGATTTCCCTCAAAGGAAATCAGCTATTGAGGTCGTACTCATGACGCGAGTTTCGAAAAATGTCTTCAAATGTCCATCGATCCTACCCAGGAGATGACGAAAATGAGGTCCGTATATATATATATATATATATATATATATATATATATATATATATATATATATATATGTCTGTTTACGCTCTAGGGGTCGCAATTTTTGTTTGATCGTTACCAAACTCGGAATTTAATCGTTTTATGTAAAAATGAAGATCAAGTTCGTTAACGGCTGAAATTGGACTAAAGGAAGGAAGCGCTTAAGGGGGGGGATTTTCGAAAATTCAAAATATCTCCGTTATTATGCATCGGATCGAAAAATTCTATAGAACCAATCCTATTGCAAATTAAAGTTACTATAAATATTGTTATTCACATTTATTCTCTATCTTGAATATTAACCAAGATACTTGCATTTGTATTGTGTGAGTGGTCGGCAGAAGTCGGCCATATTCGGGACTTTCCACCAAAAGCTAGTTCGGCCGTTTCCGTAACTGTTCGTCCCTCGTGAATTGATTTAGAGATTCGTTACTACTGCCGTTATTAGTAGGCAGATTTCTCTATTGTCTAACTTCACGTGGGAAATCTGCTTAGTTTACGCAGCCCCTGCGTGACGGACTTTTTTTGAAATAAATGGTGTCATGAGTACAACCTAAATATCTGATTTTCCATAGGACAAATATCCTAAAATGGAAAAAAAATCTTTGCACCAGCTTGGGAAGCACCAGAAAGGCATCGACATTACAACTAACCAAGACTTGTAGAAGTTTCTTATTAATTTCATTAAAAAAATAAGACTCCCAGACGTGCTTTTCCCCAAGTTCAAATTGCTTATAAATCTTTTAAATAACATGAGTTCCACTCCTGCTGGCGGAGAAGAGTTCTCTGAGCCGAGTCCCAGCTGGTGACAATTTATAAAGTAAACAATTTCTATTTACTTAAGAGGAAATCGAACCCAAGTAACTCGTTCCATTATTGGCAGAATGATTCGCTGGCTTGTTGATCGAGCCGACCAATCTCTGAACAGGTATAGAAACCCTTTTAGGTCGGCGCAAAAATACCATTAAATTTGAAATGAGTTGGATTACAGCCTGCCTTCCAACTCACCATTTCCCAATCAAAACCAATGTATCTACTGCTAAGATTCAAGAGATTTATTTTGTACGCATTATGGCTCCTCAACACGATGCCTAGCTTTAAAAAACGTCAGTATTTCTATTTATTGTCTACTAGTACCACTTTTTAAAAATGAATATAGACGTTGAAACTGCTTTGAGTTTTGGCTTCAATTTGCAAATTTTAGAAGTTAGGCAGATAGTAAGTAGCATGAGATCTGCTCTAAAGTAGGCATAGTTCAGTCTGTCATTTCTGGTATTTATGATTTCTAAAAATCCCAGGGGCAGCCTAAACTAAGCAGATTTCACTTAATGGCAGTTGAAAGTCTGGTGTTCTCATGTCACCATATATATGTTCTCTACTTCTAAGCCAAAATCCGAGGAATAGATGTGGAGGTTTACTGATGACAGAAAAAAAGAAATTATCTAAAACTTGATGAATATTTGAGCTATGCAAAAATCTATATTGCAACAACATATTAAGAAGATTTGTTCTATTACTTTTTTTGATCAGACTCTTAATAATTTAGAAATGTGCAATTTTCGACCCCCTCTCTAAATCCCTCATATTTAATATTCCTCTAGTTAGAGTTGAATGGAATGGTTAAATATTGATTAATATATAGATCAAACAAACATTTTCGAGTAAAAATCGAAAAATCTTAATAGATGACGTCATCACACTACGAATATATACGAGTATTCGAATTTAACTGACACAATAAAAGTTCAATGAAGACAATATTTGGTATTTAAGCGATACATGATATAACTGTTTATTATTAACCCTCGTCTCCTAGGTGGTTCTTCCTCCCACTTTTCCTACGGTGGGTCGGATCCGACCATGCTGCCTCCTGAAGGGTGTAATCATTAAAGAAATCATTCATTAGGAAGGAAAAGGATAAATATTGATTAAAAACTAAAAAAAAATAGTTTTATTTACTTTAATGTTTAAAAAAATTAACATTGATACTTATATCAGTCTTCATTGCCTTTTGACTAAATTTTGACAGTCTCTTAAAGTTATATACTTAAATTATATTAAAAAAAATACAAAACAAAGGAACAAAAGTGAGAATTAAATTCAAGAAAACTTGTTGTCTGGTCGTCAAACCTGCATTTCTCGAGGATAAATTCAAATCGTGCTCGGGACATAGTACATCGAAACATGGGTGGACCATGAATTTCCAGACCATAAAAAAAGGAAAACATTTCCTTGGTATTCAGGGTGGAATTTTTCAATGTGCCACTCAAATAAAGGAGGCCAAGAAAGACTTTAAATTTTTCATTATTTGTAAGCGACTTATCGAAACATCGCCGGTAAATGCATGCCACGTCCGTTCGATTTCTTCGTTTGTGTGTTTTACATCACTTATCATTTCTTCATCAATGAAAAGTAAAAACAGTTTCAAAATATCCATGATGCCTCTTGCTTCTCCTCTTGGGCCAGGATTTCCTCTGACCACATTGATTGTAGGAACTCTGGAAACTTTTTGATCGCATCGGCTTATCGGTCCAGAGGGTTTCCCCATTCTTGCCGAAATCGAAATTTCTCTTATTATCGTCAAAAACCTGGTCATTTTTCAATCCACACTCATCAGCATCAAATACATCATCAACGTTGTATAATATCTCATCTTCCTGCTCGGATGTACTATCCTCGTTTTCTTCCAATATGTCTTCTTTCTCTTTGCGTCAAAATATCTGCCGGGGTCGTGAAAATGTTATTAAACGCCTTTTTAAAAAAAAATCGTGCATTCTTATGAGAATGTAGAAATCATCATAAAAAAATCTGAAGCACAGAACCTACGGTGGGTCGGATCCGACCCCTAACTTATTTCATACGGTGGGTTGGGTCTGACCGAATGGTTAACAGTGAGAAGAGGACACTTACCTGAGCGAAGTGGACTTGTCAGCCCCCCAGGCACTACTGGAGAGGAGGGTACCTAGGACCATGGAGTAGTCGGGGAAGCCAGGCGATTTTTAGACAAGGGGGAACCGGCGCCCCGGTCGGGGCAAATCGCGTTATGAGTACAACCTCAATAGCTGATTTCTCTTAAGGGAAATATGGTAAGATTAAACTTTAGACGAAAAGAATTGGATTTCTGCTCCTAATAATATTCACTGGAGAAAACGTAACAGTGCTTTTACTTGCGACTGAAGATATTTTAACATATTTTTATAATAAGCTTTACCTAAGCTATTTGACTTTTGACTAATAAAAAGTGTAAATAAATTAACGTCTATTTCCTACTCCTCGAAGTCAGTAAATAACATTTAACATATTTATATGTTTCTATGACTACAATAACAGTTGTTGTCCAAACCGACCCATAATCTTGGTTAGTTCTGATCAGACAGTAGTTGTTACAGCCATGTTAGAGCAAGGATCGTCATCGGAGAACGAGCAGGAAGCAGAAGATTTGATCCTTGAGCAGGGAAGGGTTGAGGAAGGAGGGAAGTCGAATACTGAAGACATGCTTAGCGTCTCGTCTATCCACCCTAGCTACACGCACATGGGCACAGACATACTCAGCGGGCTCAGGGCCGGACTGCGGCGGAGGACCTACACCTCCATGTACAAGGAGCAGATCAGGAGGCACGCCCTGGCCAGGCCTAGTGCACTAGATGGCCTCAGGACTGTCAGAGCTCACTGCTCGGGGATGATACTACCGAGGTCTGTACACAACTATACTGCCATCGAGAAGATGAGGCTTGAAAGGATCATGGAAGATAGCTGGTTTGCTAAAATTAACAAATGAAACAATGCAAAATATAGTAATCATTCGACATTTTATTCTATTTTATATGTTACATCGCTGGGAAAGATTTTCTGGGTCATTTGACATCTTCGAAATTGTGTTTATTGTGCGACCTCAAACTGTGGTTTTGATTTAATGTTTTAGCAGATTTACCTTAAGGGAAATCAGCTGTTGAGGTAGTACTTACTTTCAAATTTTTTCTTCCTTAAATGACCAAAATCGTTCGTTTGAAGTCCGTTCAAAATTGTATATATATAGAGGTCTGTTATCGCTCTAGTGGCATGCAAAACGTAAGTTAAAAACAAATAATGATAGGTAATGGCTGAAATTGAATCAGGGGGAGAGGGGAGGGGTTTGAGGGAAGGAATTTCCAAAATTCAAAATGTCTCCGTTACTATACATCGGATCGAAAACTTCTATAAAAGCACTCTTATTGCAAATCAAATGTACTATAAATGCTGTTATATATATATATATATATATATATATTCTCTATCTTAAATATTAACTGAGATATTTGCATTTTTTAGTTTTCAGACTTCAGCAAACCCCTAGTTATACTCATGTTACATAAACAATACTCTGTTGTATTATATAACACATTATTCAAAGCTTAAATACCAAACATTGTTTCCTATAGTTCTTTAATTTACGAGATACATGCAAATATGTTCGGAACCCTCCTCCACCCCCCCTCTTAAGTTTTCGGACTACTAAAATTTGTTTGATTGAGATAAAAATGATAGTGATTCATTATAAATTACAGTACTAGATAGAGTAAATAGTTTTGAATAAAATTAATATGTTACATTATTGTCGTTTAATCGCGTCTGGTGAGACCAAAAAAATGGAAAAGACTACATAATGAGAAAGTTGACTTTCTTTTACATTCTTTAAAACAAGTCGAGTTTCATTAACTAAGAGTAAGCATTTGTCACTTGAACATTCATTATTCTAAGAGAAGCATTCATCCGAATGAGTTATTCTGATGAAGCTTATTCATTCAGACGTCGTTTAAACATGTATCACAATACAGAAGTAATGTTATATAATTTCTATTTATTTTTTTAAAAACTATACCCTTTATTAAAGATGTTGAGTCTTTTTTGGTTTTGTCCGAGCCAGTTACTTTTAGTAATATCAGTTACTTAGAATAATAAATATTCCTCTATAAACCGTATTAAGATCGACCTACATGCACTCACTGTAACACAGTACTGACCAATAAACATCTCCTGACCGGACTGCAGACTATGAACATTTGAACTTACCCAACGAACTATTGACAGAAGGTAACCAACATATAAATACACTATTAAACCACTTGAAAGACAAAGAATTTTACAACAAAACTTTAAACCTCACTGCCTCCACTCATTTCTCTCTACTTTTTATATCTCTGTATAATACATTTTTTAAACTAGTGACATAGACTTCCATCACCCTCATGCCAGGATTTATCTCATAGTTTATTGTTCCATAAAGAAATATTTTAACATATCCTTAATTTTATATCCATGTACTTCAAACTATGTATTAATAATTCTGAAAACATTTTATCTTTAATTTAATTTAGGAGACTGCAAATAAATGGTACTGAGCGACATCGCCTAGTTGCGGAGCTTTTCAAATAAATAAATAAATAAATATTTACATATTATTTATTCTCGTCGGGCACAGGTTACCCATGTGACTTAAAGCGTTGCTCTTAATCTCACTTGACAAACCAAGAGTCGAGTTCGATTTTCGCTTGGACAATAGGAATTTATTTCCTGTCTGAACTCAGTGATTAGCATTGTAATGTTTGACAATAAAGGCCATGTAGGCCGAGAAGAACTTTAGCTGGACGGCAGACTTTTAGACTGGGGTTAAAGCGAGAACCGCGGGTAGAAATCCTATGTGTGGTGGATGAGGTTATTTATGTGAAGCCAGCTCTCTTCCAGATCCTTCCAAAGTACATTAGCCTTAGACCCTTCTCAGAGAAATATATATCCAGTAATAAATCCGATTTTTTTTCCATCCTGGAAGTACTTTCTCCTATGTCTATACATTTTAGCGAATTTCTTTGGCAGTATTGAATTACTTCCAGGAGCAAAATGATGTTTTTTTTTTTTTTTGATACTACAAAATGACAAGAACAAACATAATAGAATTGAAAAATTGGGTTAAACGGTGTTGGCGGGTAGGAAGGACTAAAATTGGATTTTTCCGCTCCAATTACAGATACGTTGCTTACATGTATTTCTACGCAAATACATTAGCAGATTTACCTTAAGGGAAATCAGCTATTGAGGTTGTACTCATGACGGAATTTTCGAAATTTTTCTTCAAATGTCCATCGATCCTACCTAGTAGATGACGAAAATGAGGTCCGTTCAAATCTGTATATCTATCTATCTATCTATATATCTATTTGTCTGTTACCGCTCTAGCGGTCGCAATTTTTGTTTGATCGTTACCAAACTCGATATTTAGTCCTTTTATGTAAAAAAAAAAAAAAAAAATCAAGTTCGTTAACGGCTGAAATCGGACCAGTGGGAGGGGGGTTTTAGAGGGGAGGATTTTCGAAAATTCAAAATATAAATATAATATAAATATCGAAAATTCGTCGGATCGAAAAATTGTACAGAATCAATCTTATTACAAATTAAATTTACCATAAATATTGTTATATACATTTATTCTCTATCTTGAATATTAACCGAGATATTTGCATTTTTATTAAATCTGGGCGGCTAACGGACATAGTGTCTTTCCCGCCAAAAGCTAGTTCGGCCGTTTCATTAACTGCTCGGCTCTCGTGAAATTTCTCTATTGTAAAACTTCACGTGGAAAATCTGCTTAGTTTACGCAGCCCCTGCGTGATGGACTTTTTCTTTTCTTTTGAGATCAAAATTATATCCTATAACATTAAAAAAAATGTTCCTTACCACATCAGTTTTTAAAATTTTTTTTAAATGAATCATATAGCATATTTAACGGCAAATTCAACCATACATGATAAAGTTGTATTCCAATAACATTTTTCAATAATATGCTGAAAATACCACTATCATATATATATATATATCTATATATATATATATATATATATATATATATATATATGTACATACATTTATAATGGCCTTCCTGATTCATCACTTCTTAATTCAGTTTTAACCAGAGGGGAGGGAATATGTTTTTACAAATATGAATTTAAAAAAATAAAAATCTTCTTGTATAGTGTTAAAGTACATTAAAAACCATAAACCCCTCGCTTGAAACTTTCTGTATATCTATTACCATTTGACTACTAAAATTTGAATGATTGAGATAAAAATTATTTTGATCCATTATAAATTACAGTACTAGATATAGAATACAGTTTTCAATAAAATTAATATGTTATATTCTGATATAATTCAGTAATTGTTTTTCTTTCCGGTGGGTTTGGCAGACCCGTTTGTTTACATTTCAGACGCTTCCCTTCGGGAGGTTTCTTATTATGGTTTGTATTTATCTGTGTTTTGTTACCAGTATGTAGATTTATCTGTTGTTAAACTTCACGACGGAAATTTGCTTAGTTTACGCAGCCCCTGCGTGACGGAATTTTTTATTCATTAGTTCAATTTTTTTGTTATATCTCTGTAATTTTGTTCTTATTTTACATTGTTCAACATTGAGCCGAATCGCTTAGTTTCTGGTGGTCCGGTATAAATAAATAAAATATTTTTCAAGATGTGATTTTACCCCTTCAAATCGTACTACAGCAAGAACAAGAAATAATTTAGTGATACCGATGAGCTACTATACTTTCACAAAAAAATTGAAATTTTAGAATTTTCGAGTTCCCTAACCCCTTTTGTTAGTGGTCTTAAATTGCTGGAAGTATGTTGTATTAAAGACTGTGTAAAACATATGTGGGCAACAACCGGCCCGCTGTAAGATTTGATCCGGACATTTTGAAACCCCCTATTTAACAAAAATATTGCAATACTTACTCCAAATAAGGAAGATGAGGAGAGATTTGTGCGTTTGGCAGTACTTTTCAATTATGAAAGTTAAGAAATCCAAACATCGTACAAAGCTGACTGACGATAATTTGGAAAATTCTTTACGTGGAACTTTTCCAAACATCGATGGATTAGTTTCCCAAATTCAAGTTCAAGTGTCTCATTGATTTCTGTGTGAAAAACCTTCGTTGTTTGTAATAAATCCAAATTTTACGATTTAATTATAATGTTGTACTTATTTTCTTCATTTCATTTTGTTATTTTAATAAATTTTATTATAATTACATTGTCGTATAATTTCATGTCTG
Source organism: Riptortus pedestris (assembly GCA_019009955.1). Lineage (NCBI taxonomy): Eukaryota > Metazoa > Arthropoda > Insecta > Hemiptera > Alydidae > Riptortus > Riptortus pedestris. The sequence goes on from CM032232.1 coordinate 19,193,396, forward strand.
ATAGCTATCGCTAAAAATATTGAACACTGCTTTGAAACACAATACGTTTTTAAAAGCGGCCCACGAACGTACCACAAAACGTCAAAGGTTGCCCATACCTGTTCTAGAACAATGTATGGGAAGCTTTTTATGACCCTGGATAATAATACCGAGCTCTACCCGGACTTTGGTCGATGTATGGAACGGGAGGATATTAAAAACAAACAGGAAGGAGCCAACGAGGCGGACGTGGCTGTGGAAATGTTCCGGGTTCAGAGCCACGATGAAATATGACATCCTTGATGGTAGGACTGGAACAACGTGCTACAAATCTGCCGACAGTTTGTTTCATTTTCCTCTTCGTGGTATATTCTGGAGTCTCCAGGGACCGACTAACAGCAATGTAACACTAAGTGCAATGTTGTCAACAAATCTCTTTCGGATACCAAATGACTACCTTGTACTCCTATTAAATATCAAATATTCTAAACATTTTGATGGACTAAATTTAAAATTATTTAATTTGCATGTCATACACAATATCTCCGAAACAATGCATTGTATCAAGAAATACTTCACAATTCATTGGCATTTCTTATAGGGATGTAGAAATTGCCATTTTTTTATTTCCGCTCATCTTTAACCCTTTGGCTACTTAGTTCTCGGGCGGGCGCTATTCTGGTGTGTGGGATAGGCTAGCCCCTGCTGAACCCTGTGTGATGAATTGTTTTTAACAGATTACCCTTAAGGGAAATCAGCTATTGAGAGTACTCATGACGCGATTTTCGAAAACATATTTTATCAGTCTTATTGACAATTAAATTTACTATAAATATTGTTCTATACATTTGTTCTCTATCTTCAATATTAACCGAGATATTTGCATTTTTCATGTTTCAGCCTTCAGCAAACCCCCTCTTCTACTCATGTGGCATAAACAATACTCTGTTATATAATAAACCGCATTATTCGTAGCTTAAATACCAAATTTTGTTTTCATGAGACCTTTATTAAACTTTACTCTACGATGATTCGGGCAAATATGTTCTGGTGACCCCCCCCCCCCTCCTGTCTTAAGATCTTGGATTACTATAATTTGATTGAGTGAGATTAAATTTATTCTGATTCATTATAAAATACAGTACTTGATATAGGAGATAGTTTTCAATAAAATTAATATCTTCCATTCTGACATATTTTACTGGTTGTTACAAAAGTCCTTGTGCATATCAAGTTGTTTACATTGAGGTCTCTAATTTAATCCTTATTTCATCTCTGACGAATACAATTCTTATGTCAATGTTTACATTAACTAATCCTCTAATTATGTATGTACGCCAACTGTCCCTGCCTTTCATTCAGTTTATTAAATTTCACTAGAAATGTCGGAAGAAAAATTTGTCATCCGCGGCCTTCTTAGGCATTGGAAAAAAGGTTTTAGTGCAAAGGCCTCAGCCGAGGAAATTTGTGCAGTGGAAGGGGAAAGTGTGGTGCATCGAAACACGGAAAAATGGATATTTTTTTAAAAAACCCTAGCAACCTCAAACAGTGGGTTCAGCAAGGCCAAGCGGCTCAAGCAGAGGTACGCCAAGATCGATTCGGAAAAAAGATTATGCTTTGTGTTTGGTGGAATTATGAAGGCATTTTGCACTTGGAGCTGGTTCCAGAGGGCAGGGCTATCAACGCTGAGCTATACTGTGAACAGCTCGATAGGGTATATGAAGTTTTAAAAGTGAAATACCCCGCTTTGATTAATAGGAATCAAGCGTTATTTCAGCAAGACAACGCCCCTGCTCATCGCTCACGATTAGTTAAAGAAAAATTTTCAGAAATGAACGGGATTAGCGTCTTGCCCCACCCTCCTTACAGCCCAGACGTCGCACCGTCTGACTATGGACTTTTCAGGTCAATGGCGCATTTTTTTGAAAGGTCGGCGCTTCGAAAACTTCGATGATGTCAAATCTGGATGCGATGAGTTCTTTGCCTCGAAAACTGCAGAGTGGTATCAACATCAAATACAACTTTTGGCTGAAAGATGGGTTAAATTAGTTGAAAATGATGGCCTGTATTTTGAAGAATAAATTTGATTTGTAAATTTTGTACTCACATTTGAATAAAATTAATTTTGTGAACAAGGACTTTTGTAACAACCTAGTAGTAATTGCTTTTCTTTTCGGTGAGAAGTTAGCAGACCTGTTTGTTTACACTTCAGACGCTTCCCGTCGGGAAATTATTATAATTTACTGAAACATTTCTTATTACCGTTTGTATTTATTTGTCTTCACTTAAAAAGCGCTGGTATTGGGTTACTAATATGTAGATTTATATATTGTTAAACTTCACGAGGGAAATCTGCTTAGATTACGCAGCACCTGCGGGACGAACTTTTTATGTTCTAGCGCTATCTGTATAATTCCATCTCTTCTTCTTGAAACTCCTCTAGTTGCTAGCATTTCACCAATAGACACATTACGGTGTCTACCATCAGGATCCTGATTATAATCTGAAGAAGAATAACCTTCACTTGTACTCGCACTCGCAAAACATAACAAAATGTCTTCACCAGGAAAAAAAATATTTTCACTCAGAATATGAAAACCCCGGACTGACATATCAGTCAGTGCCAGCTTAAGAGTTAAACCTCCTTCTTCCTTCGTGGATCTCGATAAAAAGAGGTGTATAATCAGGCGTTACAACTGTTTTCAATATTTCAAGATACTAAGACTAATCTTTTTCAAATAACACGAGACAAGTACAGACGTCACTACGAAACTAGTCAAAATGTGTTCAGAGTGGGTCAAGAAGCATAATTCCGTTAAAATGTGGAAACCAAAATTTTTCAAGATTACAGAGCTTTCATTATTTGTAAAAGGAAGCAAATATTCAAGAAAAATTAATGAACAATTCAAATGTAGTTTTATTTAATTGATATTTCACTCCTTATTAATTAGCAGATTTTCCTTAAGGTTGATTGAAATCCTGCTCGTGACGCGATTTTCGAATTTATTCTTCAAATGTCCATCGGTCCTATATCTATATATATATATATATATATATATATATATAAATATATAATATATATATATATATATATATTTATATATATATTATATATATCTGTGACCACTCTAGCGGTCGCAATTATTGTTTAATCGATACAAAACTCGATATTTAGACGTTTTATGTAGAAAGAAGAAGATAAAGTTCGTTAACGACTAAAATCGGAGGGGGTTTAGACAATTTTGAAAATTCGAAATATATCCGTTACTATACGTCGGTTTGAAAAACTGTATAGAACCAATTTTATTGCAAATTAAATGTAATATAATTATTGCCATATACATTTATTCTCAATCTTGAATATTAACCGAGATATTTGCGTTTGTCAGTTATAAATTACAGTACTAGATCTAGTTTCCAATAAAATGAATGTTATATTCTGATATATTTCAGTTATTATTTTTCTTTCCAGTGGAAAGTAGGCCGCCGTGTTTCTTTGCATTTTAAAACCATCGAACGTAAAGTAGTGTAAATGCAAAGGCGTCAGTATATTTCACTGTATCTACTGAACCTCTAAGCTGTTACAACGATTTATATCTCCATGTACTGTAGATAAGTTCGATTTCTCCACCCTATAACCACTAATGCTACCTCTACAAAGCCTTTCACAGATTAGCCATGAGAGTCACGATCCCTTCTCGCTACAATTTTATCAGGTCTCTTTAAGAACCCCGGAAAGGTTCTGAAGGAATAAATAAATTCTCCGAAGAAATCAGACTGTAATTTCATCATTTGAAAACATTTAACCTTTCTAAAAATGTTTTTAGCTCCTAATGGGATGGCTTCATTAACTTGAAGCATTTCCAGTATTCAAATTATTTTAGTGTTTTTGCCAATTGACATTTTGTGCTTTTAGTACCAACAAAATAATTACACTGTGGATTACCAGGTCATTAAAATACTTCAGTCAATTAGGTTAATTGTTTTTCTTTACTCTGCAGTTTTCTGCTAAAAAAAGGAAGGCCTTTTAAGCATTAAATAAACTCAAAGCTCTATGGAGGAAGGTTAAAAAGAAAAAGAAAAAAGAAAGCCACAAATGATTATTAAAATCATTTTTTTTCCTTTACTAGTTTCGCGTACATGACTCCTCTTCAGGAGAAAATCTAATACAAAGATAGATCTAAACGAGTGCAAGTTAGAGAATGGCTTGTAATTATTGCTGGACAAGTCAGCTGATTTACATCGATACGTCACGAAATAAAAATATATCGATTATTCCTAATCAAGAGTAGTCTAAATAGTAAATAAGAAATTTATAATTGATCAACCATCACTTTAAAGTTTCTAATCAGTTAATATATATATATATATATATATATATATATATATATGTATGTGTGTGTGTGTGTGTGTGTGTGTGTGTGTTATTTATATGTTCAATGCCTTTTTTCTTTATGGTCGCATTTTTCATTTTTTATGATGTGAATGTTTTCATTCATTGTTGTTCTCTTGCTTATATTTCTTTCTTTTTCTATTATACTTACGTTTTAAAAGTTAAAGTCAAGGCTGTATTTAATCGTGTGGACGATTAGGGACGTTTATTTTCATTAATATCAACGTTTAAAGCTATTGAAGGAGAAAAAATCTCTGCTAGAACGGATGTCTTGATTGAAGGAAGAATTTGGGACTAGCTTACACCTGGGCATGTAATAAATACCGACAATTATTGAGTAAAAGAGATGTTAATGCCGAAAATTCATTGCAATGCCCGAATTCGTAACAGGCAAGATTTATGTTAATTGTTGAGGTAGCGCAACATATCTTTGACTTTACTTGCTTCTTAAGTTCATGTCTCCCCACTCATAAAAACGGCAAAACGTAGTATAACCACATTGGAGCCCTGTAAGCAATGTCTTAGAACCTTCAAGATAAGAGTCAGGTATAAACTGGCTCCCTGCAATATAATTCTGGCTGTAGGCCTAACAAATCTTGAAGAGCAACACTTGATCATTCACATTTTTCATGCTGCAATACACTTTAATAATAATGAAATAGACTTTTTAATTTTTCGGTGAAATGTTTTATGATAAACAAATGCTCAAAATGTCGAAAAACACAACATTTTATGATCCAGACACAAATTTGACATAAAATGATTCCTGTTAGAGTGTTTCTGCCTTTGGATTCGTATTTAGCATTTAATACTGAACATCTGTTTTCTCCATTTGTGCCTGTCATATTCCGTCCCAATAAAATCGGTATATTTTCCTTCCGAATTAATATTTACTCCCCAGATTATAAAATAGAAGAGATGTAAATACAAATAATTCATTTCAATACCCGAATTCGTTCCAGACAATTTTATGGTAAATTTTGAGTTAGCGCAAGATATGCCTGACTTGGCTCGCTTCTCAAGTTCATGTGTCATCAGCTGATGACAGTTTCCTCGAGGCCATCTTTATTGTAGTGAAAAGCTTAAAACAGACTTACCTCTTCCCAGACTAGCTGTTTGCTGACTCCAGGCCTCAGGTTCATGATCTTCAGTTCGGCAGCTTTCAGAACTCCTTCCGCCGTGAACTCCACGTTAGGCTTCCCTTGCTCAGATGCTTCCACCGACACATTCCGAAGATACCTGAAACACATTTATCCCAGGTTTATTTGCTGTACCTATATGTATTTCTACGTATATGTACTCTCTTATCCATTTTAAATGCCAAATATTAAAACAAATTTTTATTGATTTATTAATATTAAATAAAAGCCCTAGAATCAAAAAATAATAGCTGGTGGTGAGCTCTCGAGATCTCGAGATCTTGCTGATACAAAATGAAAGCGCTACTAATTCACCCACGGAAAATGTTAAGAAAACTAGTATTCGGAAAACCTTAACATTTTTTTTAGACGAACGCATGAGAAGTGCGTTCTCTCGCTTTAAAAAAAAAAATTGTTTTTCATTCGGTGCTACTCACTAAACAAATTTCGTTCAAATCGGTGGGGGAAGGCAGTACACTTCACTTGTTAGCGGTTTGAGGCAGGATACGGGGTGCGTCTGGCTTTAGACCACGTGAGTGAGTCTAGCAACATCGAGCATGGTCAGTATTTGAATGGTTTTCCACTAAGCTGCTACACCAATTCGCTACTAGAGCGCGCTGGTATCGTGTTGGTAGAGGAATGGAAAAAGTCTAGTGAGTAAATGAGACAGCCAGTCAGTATGGATCTCGTCGACTAGCAAACTGGTCATTCTTGCTTAAAAGTGTTAATTTACAATTATTGACGTTCTCCAGCATTCTAAAGCGGACCGTGGGGGGGTTGTCTTGAGAAAATAGACTTTCATAAGAGTCGTTCGACTCCCAGGAAATGCCCAACACATTTTTTCTCAAAGAAAAATCAATTAAGTGATGAGATCTAATATCTTTGTGAGTGTTTTTTTCTATCCTCCACGTGTCTATAATTAACATTTGCCTAAGTGATAAATTTGCCCAAGTACTGACCTCCGACGTAGAGTTAATTGTAATGGATAAGAAGTCGTTATTCGAACTTTCAATTACTACGTATCATCATTTAGGGGGTTTGCAAAGGACTTCCTCAAGAGCTGAATTTTCTGATGGAATCTCCTGAAAAGAAAATATATATACAACAAAATAAGTTCGGAAAAAATGGTCGTCCTGATGAAGTGTCTGGGGATTAAAACGTTTTCTGTGAAACAGATATTGGAAGAAGGCAAGAAGGAAAAATCAGACCTCAAATAATTACTTTTTATCCCCTTTCTTGGGGAACATTGTTAGGGAAAGTCACATTACCTCTGGAGTAATATTTCCGACATTGGATATTTGAGAACGGCATTTGAAGGGGCCTAAAGGGAAGAGCCTTATCTGAGTAGGACCATTCCAGAGGCACGTTCTTACAAATCCCTGGAAATGGGTTACTCCAGCCGTTCCATGCCTATTAGATCCAGCCAGAGATTGGACAGAGGTCTTCCAGTCGGCTTTTCCACCTATTTCCTTCCTTATCACTGACTTTCTCAACCGGGAAATCCCTCGGAAGTATTGGAGGAGTGGGGTTTTCAAAGTTTGCCCGTCTCTCCCATCAAATTCTAATACATAATTCCTTTGGTTTATCGAATTGCTGCCAATGGAAATGGCTCCATTACTGGCCGAGTACCTGGTATCTGATGAAGGTCTCCTTACCTTAATCTTTCATCATATTGAGCGTGACTGAGGAACTTACAGGATTGGTCGGGCATTGGTCTTTAGATACCAGAATCATGATATTCTTTGGGGCTCAGGTTAGCCGTGTGAGTTAACGCGTTGGTTTTAATCTCACATGGTAAACCTAGTGTGACAAGTTAACTCTCCACCTGGACAATACGAATTTATTCAGTGTCAAAATCATTAAATAAAATTCTCAATCACACCCTGGCTAGAAAATAGTCGTAACCTTTAGATATCCCGTCCAAATTAGCCTTAGAGCACAAACTTGGATGTAAACCAATAACAACACTTTTCTTTTTGCTGTTTTTACTGACCCCCTAAGCGGATAGAGGTTGTAACGTACATTCTGACAAACCTACTTTCCTTCTCCTATGGATTTCAAATTTCCGGTATGATGAGCTTTTGTTGGTATTTCATATTAGATGCTCTAAGAAACATAATATTCAGGGACCATCAGATCATGGGGTCATAACTTATTCATTTCCGAAGAAGCGGACTTTGAAACCTATTTAAAAATTATTGATGTACATTCATAAAACTTTCTTTGATTTCGGAGGGAATAAGAAGTAAATGCTAAAAAGTCCCCCAATCAGGAGCTGTAAAACTTAGTAGATTTACCACCTGCCGGTATGACACACTATTCATCTCATGTATATCGTACTATATATTCTCTATATCTAAGCCAAAATTCGATGAATAACAGTGGGGATTTATTGGCTGTAACCAAGGAAGTCCGTCACGCAGGGGCTGCGTAAACTAAGAAGATTTTCCAAGTGAAGTTTTACAATAGAGAAATTTCACGAGACCCAAACAGTTACGGCCGAACTTGCTTTTCCTGAAACCCACGTCTAGGACCGAAGTTAGCCGAGCTCATCTCCGTCCTTTACGTGCACTCGCATAATATAAATGCAAATGTGTCGGTTAATATTCAAGATAGAGAATAAAGGTATATAACAATATTAATAGTAAATTTAATTTGCAAGAAGATTGGACGTACACAAGTTTTCAATCCGACTTATTGTAACGGAGATATTTCGAATTTTCGAAAATCCCCACCCTTAAACCCCCCTCCCTTTCACTGGTCCGATTTCAGTCATTAACGAACTTGACTTTTAATTTTGCATAAAACGTTTAAATATCGAGTTTGGTAACGATCAAGCAAAGATTGCGACGGCTAGAGCGTTAACAGGCAAATATATATGTACAATTTTGAACGGACCTCATTTTCGTAATCTCCCAGGTAGGATCCATGTACATCTGAAGAAAATATTTGAAAAACGCATCATGAGTATCCCCTAAGGGAAATCTGCTAATAGCACTAATAGCTCGTTTAATATTTGAGTTATGAGAAAATATATAGAAATGTCCGTCACGCAGGGGCTGCGTAAACTCAGCAGATTTCCCACGTGAAGTTTTACAATAGAGAAATCTGCCTAATAACAACTGTAGTAGTAAGAAACCTCTATTACTCTAATAACTATGGAAACGGCGGAAAGTCCAAACATAGCCTACTGGTGACCACACGCAGAATACAAATGCAAATATCTCGGTTAATATTCAAGATAGAGAATAAATGCATATAACAATATTTATAGTAAATTTAATTTGCAATAAGATTGGTTCTATACAATTTTTCGATCCGATGCATAATAACGGAGATATTTCGATTTTTGAAAATCCCCCCTCTAAACCCCCCTCCCACTGGTCCGATTTCAGCCGTTAACGAACTTGATCTTCTTTTTTACATAAAACGATTAAATACCGAGTTTGGTGACGATTAAACAAAAATTGCGACCGCTAGAGTGTTAACAGACAAATATATATAGTTTTGAACGGACCTCATTTTCGTCATCTCCTGGGTAGGATCGATGGACATTTGAAGAAATTTTTCGAAAATCGCGTCATGAGTACGACCTCAATAGCTGATTTCCCTCAAGGGAAATCTGCTAAAAAGAATTGTAGAGCATAACTAGATTAACATGATTGGTTCAATAACATTTTACGGTCCAACCCATAATAATACAGATATTTTGAATAATGTGGTTCATAATATAACAGCTTATTGTTAATATTACATGTAACATGTTGTTAGTAGGAGTGAATAGAATCCATTACAATTCCCGTAGACTTGTTGAAAAGATAATTTTGTTGGCTACAACCTTTATGTCGCAGTATTCTTCAACAAAAAGTGCCCTTTCTGAAATAAAGGGTTGTGCATTTTACTGTCAAATCGAAATATTCACAGATTCAATCTTGTTTTAGTGAAACGTGTGTCATTCCATTGGAAATTCCTAAGTTATGGTCGATGGAAAAATCCTGGAGATGGTTACGAGGTTGAATATGGACTGAAAAGATTCTTCATGGGTCACAACGATTGCACACCAAGCCTCAGCTTTTTATTAATACGGTTGGCGGTTTTAAGCGGAGAGGCACGGGAATTTGGAACACCCTATGTGTATATATATAATTGGCCTATACATTTCTAGGGTAACAATTTTTGATTTTATATTCTCGAAACTTGATATTCACGATAACTTTCGGTCCCACGATATTATATTTTTCATCGGGTACCACTATTATCTTACATACCATCCGTAGATAAACGTTTTTATAGAAATAATGTTTTGCATCAATATATATTAAGTAGATGAATGTTCGGCGTGTGATTAGAATCTCATGCGGGAGCGGAAGTATTTGTTTGACGGGAGCCTTACTAACGTTTAAAATTGACAAGTTTTACTTTATTTCCATCTGGCATCACTGGAAGCGATTTCCAGTGAAGAAATTCACATATAATGCAAATATACATCTTACGTGCAGAAACTTTGCCTAAACTATGTGAGCTCGGATTGGCTATTTAGAGGAAAGGAATAAGTTTATTATAGATGAGTAGCACGATATAATTGTAGATAAGATGCTACCCATGAAAATTATGAATTGAATTATTGAAAATACCAGTTTAACTGTGATTTCAAAAGTGGAGAGCTGGATTAGAATTAGGTACAAAGCATTTATAATTACATCCTTCAAAAATAAAATTTCTATTCTGTACTCTTATGAGTCTCTGTAGTCCTAAAGTTACGTCCTTCAGGTTGGTATATTTCGACTAATCATTACGTCGTGCAATATATCCTTGTACAAGTTCTTCTGAAAGCTCATGTTTGAGCAAAATAATAGAATAATAGGTTTTTAGGATTTCAGTGTAATAATGTACACTTAATTGAAGTACTTACTATCACAATACCATTTCATCACCACTTACAATGATTTCCCGGGGCATCGCCGGGTACCTTATCTAGATAAAATTTATATGATAGGTGAAACTCACGACTCCGTTAAACACAGTGACTCAACATACCTTGAGGGGGAGTTATCTATAATATATAAATCGAAGCACTATATATATATATTTAGGAGGTTTGCCTATTAATGTTCTAGGGGTCACAATTTTTGTTTGATAGTCATCAAACTTGATATTTAATCGTCTTATGCAAAAACAAATATCACTTTCATTAATGGCTGAAATCCGACGAGTTGGAAGGGGGTTTAGAAAAGGAATTTTGAAAATTCTTAATATCCCTGTTATAATGTGTCGGATCGAAAAATGATTTCGAGCCAATCTTATTGAAAATGTAATGTTCTATGAATTTTATCAGTGCGTTTATTCACTATCTTAAATATTAACCACGCCTTTTGAATGTTATAGTTGTTGGCCTTCTGTAAACTCCCTCTCCTACTCATGTGATATTAACAATAAGCTGTTATATTATGAAACACATTAGTTGAAGGCTAAATACCAACTATTCTTCTCATTGAACTTTTAAATGTTGAGATAAATGCAAATAATGGAAGGTGGGAAATGTCCTAAGTTGACGCAGCCCTGCGTGACGGAATTTTCTGTGCTGGCCCATCTACACAAAAAGCAGCAATGGTTATTATGGAGAAAAATTATGTTGGAGCCTGTAAGCATTGCCTTAGAGCCTTCAAGGTAAGAGGTAGTTATAACCGGAGTCCCTGAATAATACTTCTGACTGTAGGCCTAAAAAAGTCTTGAAATCTAATACTTGGGCTTTTAGCAGATTTGAAGTCGTACTCGTTACGCGATTTTTGAAAAATTTCTTCACATGACCATCGATCCTACCGAAAATGAGATCCGTTCAAAACTGTATATATATATATATATATATATATATATATTTGTCAGTTAACACTCTAGCAGTCGCAATTTTTGTTTAGTCGTTAACAAAGTCGGTATTTGATCGTTTTACGTAAAAAGATAGATCAAGTTCGATAATGGCTGAAATCGGACGAAAAGGATGAGAGGTTTAGAGGGGGGAAATTCGAAATATCTCCGTTACTATGCATTGGATCAAAAACCTGTATAGAATCAATCTTCTTGCAAATTAAATTTGCTATAAATATTGGTATGTGCATTTATTCTCTATCTTGAATATTAACCGAGATATTTGCATTTTTATTAAAAGTGTGCGAATGACGGACGAGATGAGAGACTCATTACTACTACTGTTAATAGTATGCTGATTTCTCTTTTCTAAAATTTCATGTGGGAAATCTGCTTAGTTTACGCAGCCCCTGCGTGACGGACTTTGTATTTTCATATCAAATAGATATTTTCGTTGAAGTTTTCTATTATAAAACATTAACCAAAATGTCGAATAACCACTCAATTTAACATAAAATGTTCCCTGAGAGATTTTTGGATTCTGTATTCGTATTCGACATAAAAAACAACATTTCTGTTGAAGGGAGGACTTTGATCATTTACAACTAAACATCTATTTCTCCATTTGTGCCAGTCGAATTCCCCTTCAATAAAATCGCTACATTTTCCTTCCGATTTGATATTTTGGCCTCATATAATAGAATATTTAACTGAATAGATACAGTTGAGCAAAGTTTAATGGATTGTATTGGGCTGTATACATCATGGTCCAACTGCTTTATGAAAATGCTATCCAATAACTTATTCAATGCCATACTATTTTCCCCTATACTAAACTTCTTAAAATGAAACCTAAGCTTTTATTGCTCCACTAGTTCCTTTCACATTGGACATACATATTCCTGCTGAACTCCTTCCAGCATTTGCTCGCATGAATAGCCTTTACCATTCCGAATTCTGTATGCCATATAGGGCTCTACATTAAATCATATGGCACAAGTGGCTTTCTCCGAAAATAGTGAATTATGAAGAATAAAAAAAAAAGAGATAAAAGTAGTACTCAAACTTTTTTAAACACATTTAATGTAAGATTAAATGATGACCTTAGTAAGAACGAAAAATATGTGTAACATATATCATAATATAATTCTGGTTTAGTATGGTTCAGTGGCTTCACTAACTTTGATTCATAAATTTTTGAGAGAATCATTATCGTCATCCCGTGGGTAGGATCGATGGACATTTCAACACAATCTCACACCTCAACAGCTGATTCCCCTTAACCCTGTGTTAGTCGCGGCGTTCTGAGAGGTATATCTTTGAGGTTTTTTTTCCAATAACTTCCGATTGGGTGGACCCAACGACTTCGGCCTCCAGCAATGCTTCTAGCTTCCCTTCCTCCTCAAAACAGTATTGGTTTGACCTTCGAAGTTTGTACACAGTGCGCCCTTGTGCTAAAATCACCCCACAGGTGGACAGAAAGATCGTTGACCGTTTTGAGTGGAGGAAAACCCCTTTTAATAGAATAGTAAAATAGGAAAACAAAATTTATTGTTTTCACACCTTCCGGGTGTGACAGGGGCGGCAAAGGAGGCTACTAATGAACTTGAATGCTGGTTCTGTCTCTTTGATGAGACGATTATTAGTAGTATTGTGCACTACACAAACGAATTTATAAAAATCGTTGATCCAGAATTTTCAAGGCAGAGGGATGCCAAAAAGACGGACTTCACAGAAATAAAAGCCTATATAGGCCTTCTTTACTTAGCTGGCACATACAGAGGACCGAGAATGAATTTAGAAGACTTTATGTAAAACATGTTGCAAGAAACTCACTTGAGTAGAACTTGAAAGCACTTAAGGATTCGACGTGGAACGTTTTAATTTCCTTTTTTATCTTAAATGTTTTCTTGAATTTGCTATTCCTGCAGTAATCAAATGAATAAGTAGTTCTCAACTATTCTTATTGTACTTTTTTTATATATATTTTCTAGTAGCTAAGTAAGTAGTATCTAAAGAATTCATTGTTCATAAATTGCTTCATGTTACCTGAAATGAATTAATATTTTTGATAGTTGTAAGATATATTCATGTGTTACTTTGCTAACTTTTAAATAAAATAGCTTTACTATTTGTTTAACTCTATTTTTGCCCTAAGAAACAGTTTTACGAGCATATTTCTCTATCGTCACCTTATAGGTGACGCGCCTAGAGTCGTTTGGAAATGACCCGCGCCTAACGGAGGGTTAAGGAAAATCTTCTAAAACGTCTCGTAGAAACAATTCAAAACGTGCCCAGGAGGGTTACAGCATATAATTTCTTTGGAATCGGAAAACGAAATTTTTCAAGGTAATATTTTCTTCATCTCGAACAAGTGAAAATTTGGCGAGAAAACACAAGTCCCACTATTTTTAAAAAACTACTTTTCCTTTTAGCAGATTTCCATGATGGGAATGATGGAAACTTCGAAACATTTCTTCAAATGTCCATCGATCTTACCCAAATGTGGTCCGTTCAATATACACGCACACACACACACACACACACACACACACACACACAGAGATACACACACAAACAGATATATATATTTATATTCGTCTTTTAGCACTCTAGCGGTCGTTATATTTGTCTGATCGTTACCAAACACAGTATTTAAATGTTTTATGTAAAAATGAAGGTGAAGTTCTGGAACAGCTAAAATCGTAACCAGTGTTTAAGCCTTTATTTAATAATCTTGTATATTTATTATATGGAAGTTTTTAATTATAAACTTATTTAGCTTAATCTGGATGTTGTATGCAGAATGCATTGGTTGTACTTTAATTTTTAGTAATCTTTAAAGTAAATCAAAGAATGATAGGAAGTATAATACTAGATTTATTTAAATAATTAATTATTATTGTCATATGTAATAATGATTATTAGAGATAGATCACCTAGAAATAATCTTAGATTTTATTAGCAGATTTCCCGTAAGGGAATTGAGGTTGTACTCATGACGGAATTTTCGAAATTTTCTTCAAATGTCCATCGATCCTACATAGTAGATGACGAAAATGAGGTCCGTTCAAAACTGTATGTATATATATATATATTTCTGTGTTACCTCTCTATCGGTCGCAATGTTTGTTTGATCGTTACCAAACTCGATATTTAGTCGTTTTATGTAAAAAGAAAGATCAAGTTCGTTAACGGGTGAAATCGAACCAGTGGGAGGGGAGGTTTAAAGGAGAGGATTTTCGACAATTCTAAATATCTCCGTTACTATAGGTCGGGTCGAATAATTGTATAGAATCAATCTTATTGCAAATTAAATGTACTATAATTATTGTTCTATACATTTATTCTCTATCTTGAATATTAAGCGAGATATTTGCATTTGGTTGGCAGGAGACGGCTATGTTCAGGACATTCCGCCGAGAGCTAGGGCGGCAGTTTTTGTCACTGTTCGTCCCTCGTGAATAGGTTTAGAGATTCTTTACTACTACTGTTGTTATTAGGCAGATTTCTCTATTGTTTAACTTCATTTGGGAAATCTGCTTAGTTTCAGCCCCTGCTTGACGGAATTTTAGGTTATTATTATATGTAATAGCCTTCAAACCTAGGTTAATTTTACTATTTACATAAGTGGGGATTCGGAAACTTAAAAATATCTCCGTTATTATGCACGGGATCGAAAGATATTATAGAATCAGTCTTATTGCAAATGTAATATTCTAAATATATTGCTGTTTACATTTTTTAATATCTCGATTACTAAACGGGATATGTGCATTTTAGCAGATTTCCCTTAAGGGAAATTAGCTATTGAGGTCGTACTCATGACGCGAGTTTCGAAAAATTTCTTCAAATGTCCATCGATCCTACCCAGGAGATCACTAAAATGAGGTCCGATCAAAAATTTATATATATATATATAGATATATATATATAGATATATATATATATATATATATATATTTGTCTGTTAACGCTCTAGAGGTCGCAAATTTTCTTTGATCTTTACCAAACTCGGAATTTAATTGTTTTATGTAAAAAGGAAGATCAAGTTCGTTAATGGCTGAAATCGGACTAGTGGGAGGGGGGGGGTTTAGAGGGGGGATTTTCGGAAAATTCAAAATATCTCCGTTATTATGCGTCGGATCAAAACATTGTATAGAATTAATCTTATTGAAAATTAAATTTACTATAAATACTGTTCTATACATTTATTCTGTATCTTGAATATTAACCGAGATATTTGCATTTGTATTCTGCATTGGTCGGCAGGAGTGAGCTGTTTGGTACTTTCCGAAGAGAGCTCTGGCAGCCGTTTTCGTAACTATTCGCCCCTCTTGTATAAGTTTAGTGATCCCTTACTACTTACTACACTTGTTATTGGGCAGATTTCTCTATTGCTAAACTTTACGTGGGAAATCTGCTTAGTTTACGCAGCCCCTGCGTGACGGACTTTTTTAGATCTTAGCCTGCAGCAATCCCCCACTTTTAGTAATGACACTTTAAAAATAAGATAATATAACATGAAACGTCTTATTCCAAGCTTAAATACCAAATATTGTTTTCAGCGGAACTTTATTAGATGTGATACATGCTCATAGTTGAGTGATGACGTTGACAATAAAGATTTTATTGACCGTCCATTGCTTATGGGAATTTATTTTTGGAAATAGGGAATATATACTGAAATGAGATTAGTAGAGTGGAACTGCAACATGTGGGAAATCTGCTTAGTTCACGAAGTCCCTGTGTGACGGACTTTCTAAGTCACATGTTGAGTTGTTCGCTCAAGATAAGCAAGCTATTTTAAATACAAGTTTACGGAGGACAGTTAGGATAAGTTTAATGGATAGGATTGTGGTGAATGCATAACAGAGTCGTGATCTAACTGCTGTATGGAAACTTTATCCAATAACTCACCGCATCCCCACACTACATTAGCCGATACACAACTTCTTAAATGAAACCTAAGCCTTCAAGAACAGCTCCACAAGTTTCTCTCGGAGCAACTTATATTGAACATATTTTCTTATTCAGCCCCTTACAAACATTATCTGAACATTAATGAACTTTGCCAGTATAGACTAATTTCATAGTCTGCGTTCTTCTTGTTGAATTTCAAACTATATCGTATATCCTAAGAAGAATACGAATTTTGAGAAAGCTTGTCTATGGATAATAGAAGGTTACCTTGGTAATAATACTGTTAAGGTCTTCGGGTATTGATCATGT